>JAVLSZ010000012.1:72012500-72332500 GCA_032313775.1 Urocyon cinereoargenteus | reverse complement strand
TTAGGTTTAGTGTACGGGTTAGGGATAGGGAACGATTTAGCATTAGGAGTAGGTTATGGGTTAGATTTAGGGTTAGGGTTAGGGTTAGGTTTAGGGTTATGGTACGGGTTAGTGTACGGGTTAGGGTTACGGTTAAGGTATGGGTAACGGTACGGTTTTGTGTTATGGTACGGGTAAGGGTATGGGTTTGGATTAGTGTTAGGGTACGTGTAGGTTTACTGTTTGTGTACGGGTTACGGTAGGGTTAGTGTTAGGGTTAGGGTTAGGGGTTAGGGTTAATATTAGGCTACGGGATATGGTTAGGGTACGGTTGAGGGTACGGTTTAGGGTTGGGGTTAGTGTATGTGTATGGGTATGGGTTAGGTTTAGGGTTAGGGTTAATGCTGGTTTCGGGTGCGGGTTAGGGTTAAGGTTAGGGTACGGGATGGGGTTAGTGTACATGTTAGGTCTAGGATTCGGGTTAGGTTTAGTGTGCGGGTTAGAGTTAGGGTTAGGGTTAGGGTACGAGTTAGGGTTAGGGTTTGGGTATGGGTTAGGGTTAAGTTTAGGGTACGGGATACGGTTAGGGTATGGGTTAGGGTTAGGTTTAGGTTTAGTGTCAGGTATAGCGTTAGGGATAGGGTTAGGTTACGGGTTAGGGTTAGGTTTGGGGATAGGGTACGGGTTAGTTTTAGGGTTAGGGTACGGGTCAGTGTTATGGTTAAGGTTAGGGTTTGTGTTAGGGTATGGGTTAGGGTTAGGGTACGGGTAAGTGTTATGTTTAGGGTTAGCGTAAGGTTTAGGTTTAGGGGACGGGTTTGGGTTAGGGTTAGGGTTAGCGCTAGGTTATGGGTTAGGGTTAATTTAAGGTTTTGGGTACGTGTTAGGTTTAGGGTTTGGGTATGGGATAGGTTTGGGTACGGGTTAGGTCAAGGGTTAGGGTTAGGTTTAGGGTACGGTTTAGGGTTAGGGTTAGGTTTAGAGTTAGGGTATGTGTTAGGCTTAGGGTAGGGGTTAGGGTTAGAGTTAGGGTCAGGGTTAGGGTTAGGGTTAGGGTACGAGTTAGGGTTAGGTTTAGGTTTAGGGTTCGGGTTAGGGTTAGGGTTAGGGGTAGGGTACGGGTTAGGTTTAGGGTACACGTTAGGGTTAGGTTTAGGTGCGGGTTAGGGTTAGGGTTAGGGTACGGTTTAGGGTTAGGTTTAGGGTCAGGGTTAGGGTTAGTGATAGGGTATGGTGCGGGTTAGTGTTAGTGTTGGGGTTAGGGAATGGGTTATGGTTAGGGTTAGAGTACGTTTAGGGTTAGGGTTAGGGTTAGGATTAGAGTACGGGTTAGGGTTAGGGTTAGGGTTAGGGTAAGTGTTATGGTTAGGGTTAGGGTTAGCTTTAGGTTTGGGTGCGGGTTACGGTTAGGGTTAGGGTTAGTGTTAGGTTTAGCGCTCGGGAATGGGTTAGTGTTACTGTTACGGTTTGGGTACGGGTTAGTTTAAGGTTAGGTTACGGGATAGGGTTGGGTACGGGTTAGGTCAAGGGTTAGGTTTAGGTTTAGGGTACAGGTTAGGGTTAGGGTTAGGATTAGGTTTAGAGTACGGGTTAGGGTTAGTGTTAGGGTTAGGTTTAGGGTACGGGTTAGGGTTAGGGTATGGGTTAGGGTTAGGGTTAGGGTACTGGTTAGGTTTAGGGTTAGGGTTAGAGTACGGTGTAGGGTTAGTGTTAGTGTAAGGGTTAGTGTTAGAGTACGGGTTTTGGTTAGTGTTAGGGTACGGGTTAGTTTTACCGTTTGGGTACGGGTTAGGGAAAGTGTTAGGGTTAGGGTTAGGGTTAGGGTACGTGTTAGGGTTAGGGTTTGGGGACGGGTTAGAGTTACGTTTAGGGTTAGGGTACGGTTTAGTTTTAGGGTTAGGGTAAGGGTTAGTGTTAGGTTACGGGATAGGGTTAGAATACGGGTTAGGGTTAGGTTTAGGGTTAGGGTTAGGGTTTGAGTACGGGTTAGGGTTAGTGTTAGGGTTAGAGTTAGTGTTAGTGTACGGATAGGGTTAGGGTTAGGGTTAGGGTATGGGTTAGGGTTAGGGATATGGTACCGGTTAGGGTTACAGTACAGGTTATGGTTAGGGTGAGGTTTAGGGTTAGGGTTAGAGTACGATTAGGGTTAGGGTTAGGGTTAGGTTTAGAGTACGGATTAGGGTTAGTGTTAGGGTTAGGGTTAGGGTTAGGGTTAGGGTTAGGGTTAGGGTACGGGTCAGGGTTAGGGTTAGGTTTAGGGTTAGAGTACGGGTAGGATTAGTGTTAGGGTTAGGGTTAGGGTTAGGGTTAGGGTTAGGGTTAGTGTACGGGTTAGGGTTAGGGTTAGGGTTAGGGTATGGGGTAGGGTTAGTGTTAGGGTTAGGTTTGGGTTTAATGTACGTATTAGGCTTAGGGTTAGGTATAGGGTAGGATACGGGTTAGGGCTAGGTTTCAGGTACAGGATAGGGTTAGCGTACGGGTTAAATTTAGGGTTATGGTTAGGTTTAGGTCACGGGTTAGGGTTAGGGTTCGGGTTAGGGTTAGATTTTGGGTGCGGGTAGGGTTAGTGTTAGGATTAGTGTTAGGGTTAGGGTTAGGTTTAGGGTCAGGGTTAGATTTAGGGTTAGTGTTAGGGTACAGGTTAGGGTTAGTGTTGGGGTTCGGGTACGGGTTATTTTTGGGGTTAGGGTATGGGTTAGGGTTACAGTTAAGTTTAGGGTTAGGGGTAGGGTATGGGTTAGGGTTAGGTTATGGTTAATGGTTATGGTTTGGGTTAGGGTTAGGGTTAAGTTTAGGGTGTGGGTTATGGTTATGGTTAGGGTTAGGGTTAGAGTATGGGTTTGGGTTAGTGTTAGGGTACGGGTTAGGTTTACCATTTGGGTACGACTTAGAGTAAGGTTTAGGGTTAGGGTTAGGGTTAGGGTACGTGTTATGGTTAGGGTTTGGGTACGGGTTACGATTAGGGATAGGGTTATGGTACGGGTTAGGGTTAGGTTTGGGGGTACGGTATGGGTTATTTTTAGGGTTATGGTGCGGGTTAGGGTTACGGATAATGTTAGGGTTAGTGTTAGGTTATGGGTTAGGTTTAGGGAACGGGTAAGGGTTATGGTTAGGGTTACGGTTAGGTTTAGGTTTAGGGTGCGGGTTAGGCTTCGGGTTAGGGTTAGGATTAGTGCTAGGGTATGGTTAGGGTTACTGTTAGGGTTTCGGTACGGGTTTGGGTGAGGGTTAGGTTACGAATTAGGTTTGGGTACAGGTTAGGTCAAGGGTTACATATAGGTTTAGGGTACGGGTTAGGTTTAGGGTTAGGGTAAGGGTTAGTGTTAGGGTACGGGTTAGGGTTAGAGTACGGGTTAGGGTGAGGTTTATGGTTAGGGTTAGCGTTAGAGTATGGGTTAGGGTTAGTGTTACGGTTAGGGTTAGGGGTAGGGTTAGGGTACAGTTTAGGGTTAGGTTTATGGTACGGGATAGGGTTAGTGTACAGGATAAATTTAGGTTTAGGTTTAGGTTTAGGTTATGGTTTAGCGTTAGGGTACGGGTTACGTTTTGGTTTAGGTGCGGGTTAGGGTTAGGGTACGGGTTAGGGTTAGGTTTCAGGTCAGGGTTAGGATTAGGGTTAGGGTTATGGTACGGGTTAGGGTTAGGGTTTGGGTTACGTTATGGATTAGTTTTAGGGATAGGGTACGGTTTAGGATTACGGTTAAGGTTAGGGTTAGTGTTAGGTTATGGGTTAGGGTTAGGGTACGGGTAATGGTTATGGTTAGGTTTACGGTTAGGTTTAGGTTTAGGGTGTGGGTTAGGCTTAGGGTTAGGGTTAGGGTTAGCGCTAGGGTATGGGTTAGGGTTACTTGTAGGGTTTGGGTACGGTTTAGGGTTAGGGTTAGGGTATGGGTTAGGTTTGGGTACGGGTTAGGAAAAGGGATAGGGTTAGGTTTAGGGTACGGGTTAGGGTTATGGATAGGGTTAGGGTTTGGGTTAGGGTACTGGTTAGGGTTAGTGTACGAGGTAGGGTTAGGGTCAGTGTTAGGGTTAGGGTACGAGTTAGGGTTAGGTTTAGGGTACGGTTAAGTGTTATGATCAGCGTTCGGGTTAGGGTTAAGTTTAGGGTGTGGTTTAGGGTTAGGGTTAGGGTTAGGGTTAGAGTTCGGGTTTGGGTTTGTGTGATGGTACGGGTTAGGTTTACTGTTTGGGTATGGGTTAGGTAAGGGTTAGGGTTAGGGTTAGGGGTTAGGGTTAGAGTTAGTGTTAGGCTACGGGATAGGGTTAGAGTACGGGTTAGGGTTAGGTTTAAGTTTAGGGTTAGGTTTAGGGTTATAGTACGGGTTTGGTTTAGAGATAGGGTTAGGTTTAGGGTTAGAGTATGGGTTAGGGATAGTGTTAGGTTTAGGGTTAGTGTTAGGGTACGGGTTAGGGTTAGCGTATGGGTTAGGGTTACGTTTAGGGTTAGGGTTTGTTAGAGTACAGACTAGGGTTAGTTTTAGGGTTAGGGTTAGGGTTAGGGTTAGGGTACGGGTTAATTTTAGGTTTAGTGTACGAGTCAGGGTTACGGTTAAGTTAAGGTTAGGGTTATGTTATGGGTTAGGGTTAGGGTACGGGTAATGTTTAGGGTTAGGGTTAGGGTTAGTGTTTGCGCTAGGGTATTGTTTAGGGTTACTGTTAGGGTTTGGGTATGGGTTAGGGTTAGGGTTAGGTTACGGGTTAGGTCAAGGTTTAGGACTAGGTTTAGTGTTAGTGTACCGGATAGGGTTAGAGCACGGGTTAGGGTTAGGTTTAGGGTTAGGGTATGGGTTAGGTTTAGGATACGGGTTAGTGTTAGGGTTATTGTCAGGGTTAGGGTTAGGGTTAGGGTACGAATTAGTGTTAGGGTTAGGGTACGGGTTAGGTTTAGGGTTATGGTATGGGTTAGGGTTACAGTACGTGTTAGGGTTAGGGTGAGGGTTAGGGTTAGGGTTAGAATACGGTTAGGGTTAGGGTTAGGTTTAGGGTATGGGTTAGGGTTAGGTTAAGGCTAAGTGTTATGGTTTGGGTTAGGGTTAGGGTTAATTTAAGGGTGCAGGTTTGGTTTAGGGTTAGGATTAGAGTACGTGTTTGGGTTAGTGTTAGGGTACGGGTTAGGTTTACCGTTTGGGTACGGGTTAGGGTAAGGGTTAGGGTTAGGGTTAGTGTTAGGGTCGGTTTAGGGTTAGGGTATGGGTTTGGTCTAGGTTTAGGGTTATGTTTAGCATGCGGGTTAGGTTTAGGGTTAGGGTACAGGATTAGGTTTAGGGTTAGGGTCAGGGTTAGGGTTACGTTAAGGTTAGTGTTAGGGTTAGGGTACGAGTTCGGGTTACGGTACGAGTTAGGTTTAGGGTTAGGGTTAGGTTTAGGGTTAAGGTAATAGTAGGGGTTTAGGGTTAGTGTTACGGTTAGGTTTAGGGTTAGAGTACGTGTTAGTTTTAGTGTTAGGGTTATGGTTAGTGTTAGGGTTAGGGTTAGGTTTAGAGTACGGGTTAGGTTTAGGTGTAGTGTTAGGGTTAGGTTAGAGTACGGGTAAGGGTTAGTGTTAGGGTTAGGGTTAGGTTTAGCGTTAGGGTAAGTTTAGGGTTAGGGTTAGGGTTAGTGTACGGGTTAGGGTTAGGGTTAGTGTTAGGGTTAGGGTTAGTGTTAGGGTTACGGTACGGTTTAGGGTTAAGGTTACGCTACGGAATAGGTTTAGTGTATGTGTTAGGTCTAGGGTTTGTTTTAGGTTTAGTGTCCGGTTTACGGATAGTGTTAGGGTTAGTGTACGTGTTAGGATTAAGGTTTGGGTACGGGTTAGGGTTACATTTAAGGTTAGGGTATGGGTTAAGTTTAGGGTTAGTTTAAGTGTTAGTGTTAGGGTACGGGTTAGGGTTAGGGTTAGGGTTAGGGTTTGGGTTAGGGTTAGTCTATGGGTTAGGGTTAGGGTTAGTGTTAGGTTTAGGTTTGGGTTTAATGTATGGTTTAGCCTTAGGGTTAGGTTTAGGGATAGGATACGGGTTAGGGGTAGGTTTCGGGTACAGGATAGGGTTAGCGTTAGGGTTAGGGTTAGGGTTAGGGTTAGTGTGCGGTTAGGGTTAGGTTTAGGGTCAGGGTTAGGGTTAGGATTAGTGTTAGTGTACGCGTTAAGGTTAGGGTTGGGGTTAGGGTACGAGTTAGTTTTAGGGTTAGGGTACGATTTAGGGTTATGGTTAAGGTTAGGTTTAGGGTTAGGGTATGGGTTAGGGTTAGGGTCAGGGTTAGTGTTAGGCTATGAGTTAGGGTTAGGGTTAAGGTACGGGTTAGAGTTAGGGTTATGTTACATGTTAGGGTTACAGTACGGGTTAGGGTTAGGGTGAGGTTTAGGGTTAGGGTTAGAGTACAGTTAGGGTAAGGGTTAGGGTTAGTGTTAGGGTTAGGGAAAGGTTTAGGGTTAGGGTTAGGGTATGGGTTAGGGTTAGGTTTAGTGTTAGGGTTAGGTTTAGATTACGGGGTAGGGTTAGTGTTAGGGTTAGGGTTAGGGTTAATGTACGGGTTAGGTTAACGTTAGGTTTAGGGTTAGGTTACGGGTTAGGTTTAGGTTTAGGCTATGGGATAGGGTTAGCATACGGGATAAGTTTAGGGTTAGGGTTAGGATTAGGTTACGGGGTAGGGTTAGGGTACAATTTATGGTTAGGTTTAGGGTGCGGGTTAGGGTTAGGGTTAGGGTTAGTGTACGGGTTAGGGTTAGGTTTAGGGTCAGGGTTAGTGTTAGGGTTAGTGTTAGGGTATGGGTTAGGGTTAGGGTTGGGGTTAGGGTACGGGTTAGTTTTAGGGTTAGGTTACGGTTTAGGGTTACAGTTAAAGTTAGGGTTAGGGTTAGGGTGTGTTTTAGGGTTAGGGTACGGTTAAGGGTTAAGGTTAGTGTTAGGGTTAGGGTTAAGTTTAGGGTGCGGTTTAGGGATAGGGTTAAGGTTATGGTTAGGGTTAGAGTACGGGTTTGGGTTAGTGTTAGGGTACGGGTTAGGTGTTCCGTTTGGGTATGGCATAGGGTAAGGAATAGGGTTAGGGTTAGGGTTAGGGTTTAGGGTTAGAGGTAGGGTTAGGCTACGGGGTAGGGTTAGATTACGGGTTAAGGTTAGGTTATGGTTAGGGTTAGGTTTAGGATTATAGTACTGGTTAGGGTTAGAATTAGGGTTAGGTTTAGGGTTAGAGTACGGTTAGAGATAGTGTTAGGGTTAGGGTTAGTGTTAGGGTACGGGTTAGGGTTAGCTTAAGGGTTAGGGTTACGTTTAGGGTTAGGATTAGTGTTAGAGTACGGGTTAGGGTTAGTGTTAGGGTTAGGGTTAGGTTTAGGGTTAGAGTACGGGGTAGGATTAGTGTTAGGTTATGGTAAGGGTTAGGGTATGGGTTAGGGTAAGGGTTAGGGTTAGGGTTAGGGGTTAGGTTTAGAGTTAGTGTTAGGCTACGGGTCGGGTTAGGGTACGGGTTAGGTTTAGGGTTAGGGTTAGTGTTAGGGTTACGTTACGGGTTAGGGTTAAGGTTAGGGTATGGGATAGGGTTAGTGTAGGTGTTAGGTCTAGGGTTAGGGTTAGGTTTAGTGTGCATGTTAGGGTTAGGGTCAGGGTTAGGGTACATGTTAGGGTTAGGGTTTGGGTAAGGGTTAGGGTTACATTTAGGGTTAGGCTACGGGTTAGGTTTAGGGTTAGGGTTAGGTTACGGTTTAGGGTTAGGGTACGGGTTAGGGTTAGGTTTAGGGTCAAGGTTAGGGTTACGTTTAGGGTTAGGGTTAGGGTTAGGGTAGGCGTTAGTGTTACTGTATGGTTTAGGGTTAAGTTTAGATTTAGGGTTAGGGTTACATTACGGGTTAGGGTTAGAGTTAGGGTTAGGTTTAGGGTTAGAGTACGGAGTAGGGTTATTGTTAGTGTTAGGGTTAGTGTTAGGGTACGGGTTAGGGTTATAGTACGGATTAGGGTTAGTGTTAGGGTTAGGTTTAGGGTTAGAGTACGGGTTAGGGTTAGTGTTAGGGTTAGGGTTATTGTTAGTGTACGGGTTAGGGTTAGAGTACGGGTTAAGGTTAGGTTTAGGGTTAGGGTTAGGGTCAGTGTACGGATAGGATTAGGATGAGGGTTAGGGTTCGGGTACGGGTTAGGTTTAGGTTTAGGTGCGGGTTAGGGTTAGGGTTAGGTTAGGTGCGGGTTATGGTTAGGGTTAGGGTTAGGGGTTAGGGTTAGATTTAGCGTTAGGCTACGGGTAGGGTTAGGGTATGGGTTACGGTCAGGGTTAGGGTTCGGGTTAGGGTTAGTGTACGGGTTAGGTTTAGGCTTAGGGTTAGGGTTAGGGTTACGGTTAATGTTAGGGTACCGGTACGGGTTAGGGTTAAGGTTCCAGTACGGGATAAGTTTAGTGTAAGTGTTAGGTCTAGGTTTAGGATTATTTTTGCTGTGCGGGTTAGAGTTAGGCCCTGGGTTAGGGTTAGGTTACGGGTTAGGGTTAGATTACGGGTTAGGGTTAGGTTTAGAGTTAGGGTTAGTGTTAGAGTACGTGTTAGGGTTAGTGTTAGGTTTAGGGTTAGGGTTAGTGTACGGATAGTGTTAGGGTTAGATTTAGGGTTAGGTTACGGGTTAGGGTTAGGTTTAGGGTATGGGATAGGGTTAGTGTATGGGTTAAGTTTAGGGTTAGGGTTAGGTTTAGGTTACGGGTTAGGGATAGGGTACGGGTTAGGGTTAGGTTTTGGTGTGGGTTAGGGTTAGGGTACGGGTTAGGGTTAGGGTTAGGGTTAGTGCACGGTTTAGGGTTAGTGTTAGGGTTAGGGTTAGTGTTAGGGTTAGGATACGGGTTAGGACTAGGGTTAGGGTACGTGATAGGGTTAAGGTACGGGTTATGTCTAGGGTTAGGTTTAGGTTTACGGTGCGTGTTAGAGTTAGGCCCTGGGTTAGGATTAGGGTACGGTTTAGGTTTAGGGTATGGGTTAGGGTTATGGTTAGTGTACGGCTTAGGGTTAGGGTTAGTGTTAGGGTTAGGGTTCGGGTTAGTGTTAGGGTACGGGTTAGGGTTAGGCTATGGGTTAGGTATCGGGTTAGGGTTAGGTTTAGGATGCAGGTTAGGGTTAGGGTTGGGGTACGGGATTAGGGTAAGGGTTAAGGTAAAGGTTAGGGTTAGGTTTAGGGTTAGGGTTAGGGTTGGGTACGGGTTCGGGTTATGGTACGACTTAGGGTTAGGGTAAGGTTTAGGTTTAGGTTTAGGATTATAGTAGGGGGTTAGGGTTAGTGTTAGGGTTACGTTTAGGGTTAGAGTACTGGTTAGGGTTAGTGTTAGCGTTATGGTTAGTGTTAGGTTTAGGGTTAAGGTTAGAGTACGGGTTAGGGTTAGGGTTAGCTTAGGGTTAGGGTTAGGGTTAGGTTTAGAGTACGGGATAGGGTCAGTGTAAATGTTAGGGTTAGGGTTAGGGTTAGTGTGCGGTTAGGGTTAGGTTTAGGGTCAGGGTTAGGTTTAGGGTTAGTGTTAGTGTACGTGTTAAGGATAGGGTTGTGGTTAGGGTACGGGTTAGTTTTAGGGTTAGGGTACGATTTAGGGTTATGGTTAAGGTTAGGTTTAGGGTTAGGGTATGGGTTAGGGTTAGGTTACGGTTAAGGGTTATGATTTGCATTAGGGTTAGGGTTAAGTTTAGGGTGCGGGTTAGGGTTAGGGTTAGGTTTAGAGTATGGGTTTGGGTTAGTGTTAGGGTACGTGTTAGGTTTACCGTTTGGGTACGTGTTAGGGTAAGGGTTAGGGTTAGGGTTAGGGATAGGGTTAGGGGTTAGGGTTAGAGTTAGGGTTAGGCTATGGGAAGGGTTAGGGTACGTGTTAGGGTTAGGGTTAGGGTTAGGTTAGGATTAGAGTACGGGTTTGGGTTAGTGTTAGGGTACGGGATAGGTTTACCGTTTGGGTACGGGTTATGGTAAGGGTTAGGGTTAGGGTTGGGAGTTAGGGTTAGAGTTAGGGTTAGGCTACGGGTAGGGTTAAGGTACGGGTTAGGGTTAGGGTTAGGGTTAGTGTTAGGCTTACGGTACGGGTTAGGGTTAAGGTTAGGGTACGGGATAGGTTTAGTGTACGTGTTAGGTCTAGGGTTAGGGTTAGGTTTAGTGTGCGGGTTAGGGTTAGGGTTACGGTACGTGTTAGGGTTAAAGTTTGGGTACGGGTTAGGGTTACTTTTAGGGTTAGGGTACGGGTTAGGTTTAGGGTTAGTGTAAGAGTTAGTGTTAGTGTACGGGTTATGGTTAGAGTACGGGTTAGGGTTAGGTTTAGGGTTAGGTTTAGTGTTAGAGTACGGGTTAGGGTTAATGTTAGCGTTAGGGTTAGGCTTAGTGTACGGATAGTATTAGGGTTAGGGTTAGGGTTAGTGTATAGTTTAGGGTTAGGTTTAGGGTACGGGATAGGTTTAGTGTTGAGGTTAAGTTTAGGGTTAGGGTTAGGTTTAGGTTACGGGTAAGGGTTAGGTTACGGGTTAGGGATAGGTTTAGGTGCGGGTGAGGGTTAGGGTTGGGGTTAGGGTACGGGTTAGTTTTAGGGTTAGGGTACGGGTTAGGGTTACGGTTCAGGTTGGGGTTAGTGTTAGGGTATGCTTAGGGTCAGGGTACGGGTAAGGGTTATGGTTAGGGTTAGCGTTAGGTTTAGGTTTAGGGTGCGTGTTAGAATTAGGTTTAGGGTTAAGCTTAGTGCTAGGGAATGTGTTAGGGTTACTGTTAGGTTTGGGTACGGGTTAGGGTTAGGGTTAGGGTACGAGATAGGGTTGGGTACGGGTTAGGTCAAGGGTTAGGATTAGGTTTAGGGTTAGAGTTAGGGTTAACGTTAGGTTTAGGATTAGGGTTAGGGTATGGGTTAGGTTTAGGGTACGGGTTAGGGTTAGGGTCAGGGTTAGGGTTAGGGTTAGGGTATGAGTTAGGGTTAGGGTTAGGTTTAGGGTACAGCTAGGGTTAGGTTTAGGGTTAGGGTACGGGTTAGGTTTAGGGTACGGGTTAGGGTTAGGGTCAAGGTTAGTGTTAGGCTATGAGTTAGGGTTAGGGTTAGGGTACGGGTTAGAGTTAGGGTTATGTTACATGTTAGGGTTACAGTACGGGTTAGGGTTACGGTGAGGTTTAGGGTTAGGGTTAGAGTACAGTTAGGGTAAGGGTTAGGGTTAGGGTTAGAGTAAGGGTTAGGGTTAGTGTTAGGGTTAGGGAAAGGTTTAGGGTTAGGGTTAGGGTATTGGTTAGGGTTAGGGTTAGGGTTAGGGTTAGATTACGGGGTAGGGTTAGTGTTAGGTTTAGGGTTAGGGTTAATGTACGGGTTAGGCTTAGGGTTAGGTTTAGGTTTAGGTTACGGGTTAGGGTTAGGTTTAGGGTATGGGATAGGGTTAGCGTACGGGATAAGTTTAGGGTTAGGGTTAGGATTAGGTTACGGGATAGGGTTAGGGTACGGGTTATGGTTAGGTTTAGGGTGCGGGTAGGGTTAGGGTTAGGGTTAGCGTACGGGTAGGGTTAGGTTTAGTCTCAGGGTTAGTGTTAGGGTTAGTGTTAGGGTATGGGTTAGGGTTAGGGTTGGGGTTAGGGTACGGGTTAGTTTTAGGGTTAGGTTACGGGTTAGGGTTACCGTTAAAGTTAGGGTTAGGTTTAGGGTGTGTGTTAGGGTTAATGTACGGTTAAGGGTTAAGGTTAGTGTTAGGGTTAGGGTTAAGTTTAGGGTGCGGTTTAGGGATAGGGTTAGGGTTGTGGTTAGGGTTAGAGTACGGGTTTGGGTTAGTGTTAGGGTACGGGTTAGGTGTTCCGTTTGGGTATGGCATAGGGTAAGGAATAGGGTTAGGGTTAGTGTTACGGTTTAGGGTTAGATTTAGGGTTATGCTAAGGGATAGGGTTAGATTACGGGTTAAGGTTAGATTATGGTTTGGGTTAGGTTTAGGGTTATAGTACGGGTTAGGGTTAGCGTAAGGTTTAGGGTTACGTTTAGGGTTAGGGTTAGTGTTAGAGTACGGGTTAGAGTTAGTGTTAGGGTTATGGTTAGGTTTAGGGTTAGAGTACGGGGTAGGATTAGTGTTAGGGTTATGGTTAGGGTTAGTGTATGGGTTAGGGTAAGGGTTAGGGTTAGGGTTAGAGTACGGGGTAGTGTTAGTGTTAGGGTTAGGGTTGGGGTTAATGTACGGTTTAGGCTTAGGGTTAGGTTTAGGTTACGGGTTAGGGTTATGGTATGGGTTAGGGACAGGGTTAGGGTTAGGATTAGGGTACGAGTTAGGGTTAGGGTTAGGTTTAGGGTACAGGTTAGGTTTAGGGTTAGGGTTTAGGGTAAGGGTTAGGGTTAGGGTACGAGTTAGGGTTAGGGTATGGTTTAGGGTGAGGGGTAGGGTATGGTTTAGGTTTAGGGTTAGGATTAGGATTAGGGTTAGGGTTATGGTACGTGTTAGCGTACAGGTTAGGGTTAGGGTTAGGTTATGGGTTAGGGTACAGGTTAGGGTTACAGTTTGGGTTAGAGTTAGAGTACGGAGTAGGTTAGTGTTAGGGTTAGAGTTAGGTTTAGGGTTAGGGTATGGGTACGGGTTAGGGTTAGGGTTAGTGTACGGAATAGTGTTAGGATTTATGTTAGTGTTAGGGTTAGGGGTAGGGTTAGGGTACGGTTTAGGTTTAGGTTTAGGGTTAGTGTTAGGGTATGGGTTAGGGTTAGAGTACGGGTTAGGTCTAGGATTAGGGACAGGTTAGCATTAGCGTTAGGGTACGGGATAGGTTTAGGGTTTGGGTTCGGGTTAGGGTTACGTTTAGGGTTAGGGTACGGGTTAGGTTTAGGGTTAGGGTAAGGGTTAGTGTTAGGGTACGGGTTAGGGTTAGAGTACGGGATAGGGTTAGGTTTAGGGTTAGGGTTAGGGTTAGAGTATGGGTTAGGGTTAGTGTTAGGGTTAGGGTTATGGTTAGTGTACGGATAGGGTTAGGGTTAGGGTTAGGTTTAGGGTTAGGTACAGGTTAGGTTTAGGTTTAGGGTATGGGATAGGGTAGTGTACGGGAATAGTTTAGGTTTAGGTTTAGGTTACGGGTTAGGGTTAGGGTACGGGTTAGGGTTAGGTTTATGTGCGGGTTAGGGTTAGGGTACAGGTTAGGGTTAGGTTTAGGGTCAGGGTTAGGATTAGGGATAGGCTTCGGGTACGTGTTAGGGTTAGGGTTAGGTTCAGGTTTAGGGTTAGGTTTAGGGTTAGGGTACGGGTTAGGGTTAGGTTTAGGGTACAGGTTAGGGTTAGGTTTAGGGTTACGGGTTAGGGTTAGGTTTAGGGTTAGGGTACAGGTTAGGTTTAGGGTACGGGTTAGGTTTAGGGTCAGGGTTAGCGCTAGGGTATGAGTTAGGGTTACTCTTAGGGTTTGGGTACGGGTTAGGGTACAGGTTAGGGTACGGGTTAGGGTTAGAATACAGGTTAGTGTTAGGTTTAGGGTTACTGTTAGAGTACGGGTTTGGGTTAGTGTTATGGTACGGGTTAGGTAAGGGTTAGGGTTAGGGTTAGGGGTTAGGGTTAGAGTTAGTCTTACGCTACAGGATAGGGTTAGAGTACGGGTTAGGGTTAGGTTTAAGGTTAGGATTAGGTTTAGGGTTATAGTACGGGTTTGGGTTAGAGATAGGTTTAGGTTTAGGGTTAGAGTATGGATTAGGGATAGTGTTAGGGTTAGGGTTAGTGTTAGGGTACGGGTTAGGGTTAGCGTATGGGTTAGGGTTACGTTTAGGGTTAGGGTTTGTTAGAGTACGGGCTAGGGTTAGTGTTAGGGTTAGGGTTAGGGTTAGGGTTCGGGTTAATTTTAGGTTTATTGTACATGTCAGGGTTACGGTTAAGTTTAGGGTTAGGGTTAGGGTATGGGTTAGGGTTAGGGTACGGATAATGGTTAGGGTTAGTGTTAGGGTTACTATTAGCGCTAGGGTATTGTTTAGGGTTACTGTTAGGGTTTGGGTAAGGGTTAGGGTTAGGGTTCGGTTACGGGTTAGGTCAAGGTTTATGATTAGGGTTAGTGTTAGTGTACGGGATAGGGTTAGAGCACGGTTAGGCGTAGGTTTAGGGTTAGGATATGGGTTAGGTTTAGGATAAGGGTTAGGGTTAGGGTTATTGTCAGGGTTAGGGTTAGGGTACGAATTAGGGTTAGGGTTAGGGTACGGGTTAAGTTTAGGGCTATGGTATGGGTTAGGGTTACAGTACGTGTTAGGGTTAGGGTGAGGGTTAGGGTTAGGGTTAGAATATGGTTAGGGTTAGGGTTAGGGTACGGGTTAGGGTTAGAGTATGGGTTAGGGTTAGTTTTAGGGTTAGGGTTAGGATTAGGGTTAGGGTAGGGGTTAGGGTTAGGGTTTTTGTTAGGGTTATAGTACGGGGTAGGGTTAGTGTTAGGGTTAGGGTTAGGGTTATGGTACGGGTTAGGGTTATTTTTTTTATTTTTATTTTTTTATTTTTTTATTTTTTTAATTTTTTATTGGTGTTCAATTTATCAACATACAGAATAACTCCCAGTGCTCATCCTATCAAGTATCCCCATCAGTGCCCGCCACCCACTCAGGCCCACCCCCCACCCCCTCCCCTTCAACCATCCCCAGTTCGTCTCCCAGAGTTAGGAGTCTTTATGTTCTGTCTCCCTTGCTGATATTTCCCGCATATTTCTTCTCCCTTCCCTTATATTCCCTTTCACTATTATTTATATTCCCCAAATGAATGAAAACATACACTGTTTGTCCTTCTCCGATTGACTTACTTCACTCAGCATAATACCCTCCAGTTCCATCCACGTTGAAGCAAATGGTCGGTATTTGTCTTTTCTAATGGCTGAGTAATATTCCATTGTGTACATAAACCACATCTTCTTTATCCATTCATCTTTCGATGGACACCTAGGCTCCTTCCACAGTTTGGCTATTGTGGACATTGCTGCTAGAAACATTGGGGTGCAGGTGTTTCATTGCATCTGAGTCTCTGGGGTAAATCCCCAACAGTGCAATTGCTGGGTCGTAGGGCAGGTCTATTTTTAACTCTTTGAGGAACCTCCACACATTTTTCCAGAGTGGCTGCACCAGTTCACATTCCCACCAACAGTGTAAGAGGGTTCCCTTTTCTCCGCATCCTCTCCAACATTTGTAGTTTCCTGCCTTGTTGATTTTCCCCATTCTCACTGGTGTGAGGTGGTATCTCATTGTGGTTTTGATTTGTATTTCCCTGATGGCCAGTGATGCAGAGCATTTTCTCATGTGCATGTTGGCCATGTCTATGTCTTCCTCTGTGAGATTTTTCTTCATGTCTTTTGCCCATTTCATGATTGGATTGTTTGTTTCTTTGGTGTTGAGTTTAAGAAGCTCTTTATAGATCTTGGAAACTAGTCCTTTATCTGATACGTCATTTGCAAATATCCTCTCCCATTCTGTAGGTTGTCTTTTAGTTTTGTTGACTGTATCCTTTGCTGTGCAAAAGCTTCTTATCTTGATGAAGTCCCAATAGTTCATTTTTGCTTTTGTTTCTTTTGCCTTCATGGATGTATCTTGCAAGAAGTTACTGTGGCCAAGTTCAAAAAGGGTGTTGCCTGTGTTCTCCTCTAGGATTTTGATGGAATCTTGTCTCACATTTAGATCTTTCATCCATTTTGAGTTTATCTTTGTGTATGGTGAAAGAGAGTGGTCTAGTTTCATTCTTCT
Source organism: Urocyon cinereoargenteus (assembly GCA_032313775.1). Lineage (NCBI taxonomy): Eukaryota > Metazoa > Chordata > Mammalia > Carnivora > Canidae > Urocyon > Urocyon cinereoargenteus. Next base: position 72,316,915 of record JAVLSZ010000012.1, on the reverse strand, counting down.
GCATGTGGATGTCCAATTTTCCCAGCACCATTTATTGAAGAGACTGTCTTTCTTCCAATGGATAGTCTTTCCTCCTTTATCAAATATTAGTTGACCATAAACTTGAGGGTCCACTTCTGGATTTTCTATTCTGTTCCATTGATCTATGTGTCTGTATTTGTGCCAGTACCACACTGTCTTGATGACCACAGCTTTGTAGTACAACCTGAAATCTGGCATTTTGATGCCCCCAGATATGGTTTTCTTTTTTAAAATTCCCCTGGCTATTCGGGGTCTTTTTTGAATCCACACAAATCTTAAAATAATTTGTTCTAACTCTCTGAAGAAAGTCCATGGTATTTTGATAGGGATTGCATTAAACGTGTAAATTGCCCTGGGTAACATTGACATTTTCACGATATTCATTCTGCCAATCCATGAGCATGGAATATTTTTCCATCTCTTTGTGTCTTCCTCAATTTCTTTCAGAAGTGTTCTATAGTTTTTAGGATATAGATCCTTTACCTCTTTGGTTAGGTTTATTCCTAGGTATCTTATGCTTTTGGGTGCAATTGTAAATGGGATTGATTCCTTAATTTCTCTTTCTTCAGTCTCATTGTTAGTGTATAGAAATGCCATTGATTTCTGGGTGTTGATTTTGTATCCTGCCACGCTACCAAATTGCTGTATGAGTTCTAACAATCTTGGGGTGGAGGCTTTTGGGTTTTCTATGTAGAGTATCATGTCATCGGCGAAGAGGGAGAGTTTGACTTCTTCTTTGCCAATTTGAATGCCTTTAATGTCTTTTTGTTGTCTGATTGCTGAGGCTAGGACTTCCAATACTATGTTGAAAAGCAGTGGTGAGAGTGGACATCCCTGTCTTGTTCCTGATCATAGGGGAAAGGCTCCCAATGCTTCCCCATTGAGAATGATATTTGCTGTTGGCTTTTCGTAGATAGCTTTTAAGATGTCGAGGAAAGTTCCCTCTATCCCTACACTCTGAAGAGTTTTGATCAGGAATGGATGCTGTATTTTGTCAAATGCTTTCTCCGCATCCAGTGAGAGGATCATATGGTTCTTGGTTTTTCTCTTGCTGATATGATGAATCACATGGATTGTTTTACGAGTGTTGAACCAGCCTTGTGTCCTGGGGATAAATCAGACTTGGTCATGGTGAATAATTTTCTTAATGTGTTGTTGGATCCTGTTGGCTAGTATCTTGTTGAGAATTTTTGCATCCATGTTCATCAGGGATATTGGTCTGTAATTCTCCTTTTTGGTGGGGTCTTTGTCTGGTTTTGGAATTAAGGTGATGCTGGCCTCATAGAACGAATTTGGAAGTACTCCATCTCCTTCTATCTTTCCAAACAGCTTTAGTAGAATAGGTATGATTTCTTCTTTAAACGTTTGATAGAATTCCCCTGGGAAGCCATCTGGTCCTGGACTCTTGTGTCTTGGGAGGTTTTTGATGACCGCTTCAATTTCCTCCCTGGTTATTGGTCTGTTCAGGTTTTCTATTTCTTCCTGTTCCAGTTTTGGTAGTTTGTGGCCTTCCAGGAATGCGTCCATTTCTTCTAGATTGCCTAATTTATTGGCATATATCTGTTCATAAAATGTTTTTAAAATCGTTTGTATTTCCTTGGTGTTGGTAGTGATCTCTCCTTTCTCATTCATGATTTTATTAATTTGAGTCTTCTCTCTCTTCTTTTTAATAAGGTTGGCTAATGGTTTATCTATCTTATTAATTCTTTCAAAGAACCAACTCCTGGTTCTGTTGATCTGTTCCACAGTTCTTCTGGTCTCGATTTCATTCAGTTCTGCCCGAATTTTAATTAACTCTCTTCTTCTGCTGGGGGTAGGGTCCATCTTTTGTTTTCCCTCTAGCTCCTTTATGTGTGAGGTTAGCTTTTGTATTTGAGTTCTTTCCATTTTTTGAATGGCTGCTTGTATTGCGATGTATTTCCCCCTTAGGACTGCTTTTGCTGCATCCCAAAGATTTTGAACAGTTGTATCTTCATTCTCATTAGTTTCCATGAATCTTTTTAATTCTTCCTTGATTTCCTGGTTGACCCTTTCGTCTTTTAGTAGGACGGTCCTTAATCTCCATGTGTTTGAGGTCCTTCCAAACTTCTTGTTGTGATTTAGTTCTAATTTCAAGGCATTATGGTCTGAGAATATGCAGGGGACGATCCCAATCTTTTGGTATCGGTTCAGACACGATTTGTGACCCAGTATGTGGTCTATTCTGGAGAAAGTTCCGTGTGCACTTGAGAAGAATGTGTATTCAGTTGAGTTTGGATGTAAAGTTCTGTAGATGTCTGTGAAGTCCATCTGGTCCAGTGTATCATTTAAAGCTCTCGTTTCTTTGGAGATATTGTGCTTAGCAGATCTATCTAGTATTGAAAGAGCTAGATTAAAGTCCCCAAGTATAATTGAATTAATATCCAAGTATTTATTTACTTTGGTTAATAATTGGTTTAAATATTTGGCAGCTCCCACATTCGGGGCATATATATTGAGGATTGTTAAGTCCTCTTGTTGAATAGATCCTTTAAGTATGATATAGTGTCCCTCTTCATCTCTCACTATGGTCTTTGGGGTAAATTTTAGTTTATCTGATATAAGGATGGCTACCCCTGCTTTCTTTTGAGGACCATTCGAATGGTAAATGGTTTTCCAGCCTTTTATTTTCAGACTGTAGGTGTCCTTCTGCCTAAAATGAGTCTCTTGTAGACAGCAAATAGATGGGTCCTGCTTCTTTATCCAGTCTGAAACCCTGCGCCTTTTGATGGGGTCATTAAGCCCGTTCACATTCAGAGTTACTATCGAAAGATATGAGTTTAGTGTCATCATGATGTCTATTTAGTCCTTGTTTTTGTAGATTGTTCCACTGAACTTCTTTTTAAAGGGGAATTTTAAGAGTCCCCCTTAAAATTTCTTGCAGAGCTGGTTTGGAGGTCACATATTCTTTCAGTTCCTGCCTGTCTTGGAAGCTCTTTATCTCTCCTTCCATTTTAAATGAGAGCCTTGCTGGATAAAGTATTCTTGGTTGCATGTTCTTCTCATGTAGGACCCTGAATATATCCTGCCAGCCCTTTCTGGCCTGCCAGGTCTCTGTGGAGAGGTCTGCTGTTACCCTAATACTCCTCCCCATAAAAGTCAGGGATTTCTTGTCTCTTGCTGCTTTAAGGATCTTCTCTTTATCTTTGGAATTTGCAAGCTTAACTATTAGATGTCGAGGTGTTGAACGGGTTTTGTTGATTTTAGGGGGGGATCTCTCTATTTCCTGGATCTGAATGCCTGTTTCCCTTCCCAGATTAGGAAAGTTTTCAGCTAGGATTTGTTCAAATACATATTCTGGCCCTCTGTCCCTTTCAGCGCCCTCGGGAACCCCAATTAAACGTAGGTTTTTCTTCCTCAGGCTGTCGTTTATTTCCCTTAATCTGTCTTCATGGTCTCTTAATTGCCTGTCTCTTTTTTCCTCAGTTTCCCTCTTTGCCATCAACTTGTCTTCTATGTCACTCACTCGTTCTTCCACCTCGTTAACCCTCGTCGTTAGGACTTCTAGTTTGGATTGCATCTCGTTTAATTGATTTTTAATTTCTGCCTGATTGGATCTAAATTCTGCAGTCATAAAGTCTCTTGAGTCCTTTATGCTTTTTTCTAGAGAGACCAATAGCTGTATAATAGTGCTTCTGAATTGGCTTTCTGACATTGAATTGTAATCCAGATTTTGTAACTCTGTGGGAGAGATGACTGTTTCTGATTCTTTCTTTGGAGGTGAGGTTTTCCTTCTAGTCATTTTGTTCAGTGCAGAGTGGCCAAAAGCAAGTTGTATTAGGAAAAGAAAAAAAGAGAGAGGGAGAAGGAAAGAAAAGAGAAAAAGAAGAGGAAACAAGAGAAAAGGAAGAAAGAATGAAAAAAGAGAAGAGAAGGAAAAAGAAAGGTAAAAAAAAAAGGGGTGGGGGAAGCAATCAGAAATCAAAAGGAAAAAGAAAAAACAAAAACAAAAACAAAAAAGAACTCAAAAGACAAAAAACAAAAAAAAAAACCAAAAATACAAAACACACGGGGGAGTATCTTCTGATTCCGTCTTCTTTAAGTCCCTTGACTTCCCCTGGACCTTGTCTGTCCAGCTGGTCTTCTGGGGGAGCTGTTCTCGGAGCCGCGCAGCTCCCTCCGCGGAGCCGGAGCCGGAGCCGCCGCCCGAGCCCCTCCGAGCTGCTCCGGGTCCCGCTGTGCGCGCTGCAGCCCTTAGGGAGCTCGGTGCACTCTCCTGGGCGTGCAGCAGGTGTCTGTTAGTGTCCCCGGGAGCCCGAGGGCATCCCCGCCCTCCTGGGTCCTGCTCTAACTCCCTGCGGGCCCCTCTCCGCCCGGGAAGGTCGGTGCAGCTCCTGCTCCTCCGGGACGGGGACGGGGCTCTCCTGTCCTGGGGACACTCGCCCCGGCCTCAGCCCGGCTCCTCGCGGGGCTCTCCCCCTGGGAGGCCTTTTGTGTCTTTATTTCTTTTCCCCGTCTTCCTACCTTGCTAGAAGCGCGAACTCTTCTCACTGTAGCGTTCCAACTGGTCTCTCTTTAAACCTCAGGGCGAATTCGTAGATTTTCAGGATGATTTGTAGGTTATCTAGGTAATTTGGTGCGGACAGGTGATTTGGGGATCCTATTCTTCCGCCATCTTGCCCCTCCTCCCGGGTTAGGGTTAGAATTAGGGTTAGGGTTAGAGTACGGTGTAGGGTTAGTGTTAGTGTCAGGGTTAGGGTTAATGTACGGGTTAGGCTTAGGGTTAGGTTTAGGGATAGTTTACGGGTTAGGGTTAGGTTAATTGTATGGGATAGGGTTAGCGTACGGGTTAAGTTTATGGTTAGGTTTAGGCCTAGGTTACGGGTTAGGGTTAGGTTTAGGTGTGGGTTAGGGTACGAGTTTGGGTTAGGGTTGGGGTTAGGGTACAGGTTAATTTTAGGTTTAGGGTACTGGTCAGGGTTACAGTTAAGTTTAGGGTTAGGGTTAGGGTATGGGTTAGGGTTAGGGTACGGGTAATGGTTAGAGTTAGGGTTAGGGTTAGTGTTAGAATTAGGGTATGGTTTAGGGTTACTGTTAGGGTTTGGGTACGGGTTAGGGTTAGGGTTAGGATACGGGTTAGGTCTACGGTTAGGATTAGGGTTAGTGTTAGGGTACGGGATAGGGGTAGAGCACGGGTTTGGGTTAGGTTTAGGGTTAGGGTATGGGTTAGGTTTAGGATATGGGTTAAGGTTAGGGTTAGGGTCAGGGTTAGGGTACAGATTAGGGTTAGGGTTAGGTTATGGGTTAGGTTTAGGGTTATGGTATGGGTTAGGTTTACAGTCCGTGTTAGGGTTAGCGTGAGGGTTAGGGTTAGGGTTAGAATATGGTTAGGGTTGGGGATAGAGTACGGGTTATGGTTAGTGTTAGGGTTAGGTTAGGGTTAGAGTTAATGTACAGATTAGGCTTAGGGTTAGGTTTCGGGTTAGGATACGGGTTAGGGTTAGCTTTATGGTACAGGATAGGGTTAGCGTACGGGTTTAGTTTAGGGTTAGGGTTAGGTTGAGGTTACGGGTTCGGGTTAGGGTATGGGTTAGGGTTAAGTTTAGGGTGCGGGTCATGGTTAGGGTTAGTGTTAGTGTACTGGTTAGGGTTATGTTTAGGGTCAGGTTTCGGGTTAGGGTTAGTGTTAGGGTACGGGTTAGGTTTAGGGTTGGGGTTAGGGTATGGGTTAGTGTTAGGTTTAAGTTACGGGTTAGGGTTACGGTTAAGGTTATGGTTAGGTTTAGGGTATGGGTTAAGGTTAGGTTACGGTTAAGGGTTATGTTTTGGGTTAGGGTTAGGGTTAAGTTAAGGGTGCAGGTTTGGTTTAGTGTTAGGGTTAGAGTACGTGTTTGGGTTAGTGTTAGGGTGCGGGTTAGGTTTACCGTTTGGGTCCAGGTTAGGGTAAGGGTTAGGGTTAGGGTTAGGGTTAGTGTTAGGGTACGGGTTAAGGTTAGGGTACGGGTTAGGTCTAGGTTTAGGGTTAGGTTTAGCATGCAGGTTAGGGTTAGGGTTAGGGTACAGGATTAGGTTTAGGGTTAGGGTCAGGGTTAGGGTTAGGGTTAGGTTAAGGTTAGGGTTAGGGTACGAGTTCGGGTTACGATACGAGTTAGGGTTAGGGTTAGGTTAGGTTTAGGGTTAGGGTTATAGTAGGGGGTTAGGGTTAGTGTTACGGTTAGGTTTAGGGTTAGAGTACGTTTTAGGTTTAGTGTTAGGGTTATGGTTAGTGTTAGGGTGTAGGGTTAGGGTTAGGTTAGAGTACGGGTAAGGGTTAGTGTTAGGGTTAGGGTTAGGGTTAGCGTTAGGGTAAGTTTAGGGTTAGGTTTAGGGTTATAGTACGGGTTAGGGTTAGGGTTAGGGTTAGGGTTAGGGTTAGGGTTAGGGTTAGGGTTAGTGGTAGGGTTACAGTACGGTTTAGAGTTAAGGTTACGCTACGGGATAGGTTTAGTGTACGTGTTAGGTCTAGGGTTTGGGTTAGGTTTAGTGTGCGGGTTAGGGATAGGGTTAGGGTTAGGGTACGTGTTAGGGTTAGGGTTTGGGTACGGGTTAGGGTTACGTTTAGGATTAGGGTATGGGTTAGGTTTAGGTTTAGGGTAAGGGTTAGTGTTAGGGTACGGGTTAGGGTTAGGGTTAGGGTTAGGGTACGTTGAGGGTTAGGGTTAGGGTTAGGGTTCGGGTTAGGGTTAGTCTATGGGTTAGGGTTAGGTTTAGGGTTAGGGTTAGTGTTAGGGTTACGGTACGGGTTAGGGTTAAGGTTATGGTACAGGATAGGTTTAGTGTTTGTGTTAGGTCTAGGTTTAGGGTTAGTTTTAGTGTGCGGGTTAGGGTTAGATTTAGGGTACGTGTTAGGGTTAGGGTTTGGGTACGGGTTAGGGTTACGTTTAGGGTTAGGGTACGGGTTAGGGATAGTGTTAGGGTTAGGGTTAGTGTTAGGGTACGGGTTAATGTTAGATTACGGGTTAGGGTTACGTTTAGGGTTAGGGTTAGGTTTAGAGTACATGTTAGGATTAGTGTTCGGGTTAGTGTTAGGGTTAGGGTTAGGGTTAGGGTTAGAGTATGGCATAGGGTTAGTGTTAGGTTTAGGGTTAGGTTTAGTGTATGGATAGGGTTAGGGTTAGGGTTAGGGTACAGGTTAGGGTTAGGTTTAGGGTACGGGATAGGGTTAGTGTACGGGATAAGTTTAGGGTTAGGTTTAGGTTTAGGTTACGGGTTAGGGTTAGGGTACAGTTTGGGGTAAGGTTTAGTTGCGGGTTAGGGTTAGGGATGGGTTAGGGTTAGGGTACGGGTAAGGGTTATGGTTAGGGTTAGGGTTAGGTTAAGGTTTTGAGTTCGGGTCAGGCTTAGGGTTAGGGTTACGTTTAGCGCTAGGGTATGGGATAGGGTTACTCTTAGGTTTTGGGTACTGGTTAGGGTTAGGGTTAGGGTACGGATAAGGTTGGGTAGGGGTTAGGTTTAGGGTTAGGATTAGGGTTTCTGTTAGGTTTAGGGCACGAGTTAGGGTTAGTGTATGGGTTAAGTTTAGGGTTAGGTTTAGGTTTAGGTTACGGGTTAGTGTTAGGGTACAGGTTAGGTTTAGGTTTAGTGTACGGATTGGGCTAGGGTTAGGGTTAGGGTTAGGGTATGGGTTAGGTTTAGGTTTCGGTATGGGATAGGGTTAGCGTACGGGTTAAGTTTAGGTTTAGGGTTAGGTTTAGGTTACGGGTTAGGGTTAGGGTACGGGTTAGGGTTAGGTATAGGTGAGGGTTAGGGTTAGGGTTAGGGTACAGTTTAGGGTTAGGTTTAGGGTCAGGGTTAGCGTTAGGGATAGGGTTAGGGTAAGGGTTAGGGTTAGGGTTGGGGTTAGGTTTAGGGTTAGGTTACGGGTTAGGGTTTGGTAAAGTGTACGGGATAGTGTTAGTGTACGGGTTAACTTTAGGTTTAGGGTTAGGCTTAGGTTATGGGTTAGGGTTAGGTTTATTTGTGGGTTATGGTTAGGGTTAGGGTTAGGGTATGGGTTAGGGTTAGGGTTGAGGTTAGGATCCGGGTTAATTTTAGGTTTAGGGTACTGGTCAGAGTTACGGTTAAGTTTAGAGTAGGGTTAGGTTATGGGTTAGGGTTAGGGTACGGTTAATGGTTAGAGTTAGGGTTAGGGTTAGTGTGAGTGCTAGGGTATGGTTTAGGATTACTGTTACGGTTTGGGTACGGGTTAGGGCTAGGGTTAGGTTATGGGTTAGGTCAAGGGTTAGGATTAGGGTTAGTGTTAGGGTACGGGATAGGATTAGAGCACGGGTTAGAGTTAGGTTTAGGGTTAGGGTATGGGTTAGGTTTAGGATACGGGTTAGGGTTAGGGTTAGGGTCAGGGTGAGGATTACGGTTAGGGTACGAATTAGGGTTAGGGTTAGGTTACGGGTTAGGTTTAGGGTTATGGTATGGGTTAGGGTTACAGTACGTTTTAGGGTTAGGGTGAGGGTTAGGGTTAGGGTTAGAATACGGTTAGGGTTAGGGATAGAGTTCGGGTTAGGTTTAGTGTTAGGGTTATGGTTAGATTTAGGGTTAGGGTACGAGTTAGGGTTAGGATTAGAGTTAGTGTCAGAGTACGGAGAGGGTTAGTGTTAGGGTTAGGGTTAGGGTTAGGGTTAGAGTACGGGTTAGGGTTAGTGTTAGGGTTAGGGTTAGGGTTAGGGTACGGTTTAGGGTTAGGGATAGGTTTAGAGTACGGGTTAGGGTTACTGTTAGGGTTAGTGTTAGGGTTAGGGTATGGGTTAGGGTTAGGGTTTTTGTTAGGGTTAGAGTACGGGGTAGGGTTAGTGTTAGGGTTTGAGTTAGGGTTAGGGTACGGGTTAGGGTTAGAGTTAGGGTCAGGGTTAGAGTACGAGGTAGGGTTAGTGTTAGTGTCAGGGTTAGGGTTAATGTACGGGTTAGGCTTAGGGTTAGGTTTAGGGATAGTTTACGGGTTAGGGTTAGGTTAATGGTATGGGATAGGGTTAGCATACGGGTTAAGTTTAGGGTTAGGTTTAGGCTTAGGTTACGGGTTAGGGTTAGGTTTAGGTGTGGGCTAGGGTACGGGCTAGGTTTAGTGTTGGGGTTAGTGTACGGGTTAATTTTAGTTTTAGGGTACTGGTCAGGGTTACAGTTAAGTTTAGGGTTAGGGTTAGGGTATGGGTTAGGGTTAGGGTACGGGTAATGGTTAGTGTTAGGGTTAGGGATAGTGTTAGTGTTAGGGTATGGTTTAGGGTTACTGTTAGGGTTTGGGTACGGGTTAGGGTTAGGGTTAGGTTACGGGTTAGGTCAAGGTTTAGGATTAGGGTTAGTGTTAGTGTACGGGATAGGGTTAGAGCATGGGTTAGGGTTAGGTTTAGGGTTAGGGTATGGGTTAGGTTTAGGATACGGGTTAGGGTCAGGGTTTGGGTCAGGGTTAGAGTTAGGGTTAGGGTATGAATTAGGGTTAGGGTTAGGGTACGGGTTAGGTTTAGGGTTATGGTATGGGTTAGGGTTACAGTATGGGTTAGGGTTAGGGTGAGGGTTAGGGTTAGGGTTAGAACACGGTTAGGGTTAGGGTTAGAGTACGGGTTAGGGATAGGGTTGGGGTTAGGTTTAGGTACTGGTTAGGGTTAGGGTTAGGATTAGGGTTAGGGTTAGGGTATGGTTTAGGCTTAGGGTACGGGTTAGGATTAGGGTTAGGGTATGGGTTAGGATTAGGTTTAGGGTACAGGTTAGGGTTAGGTTTAGGGTTAGGGTATGGGTTAAGTTTAGGGTATGCTATAGGGTTAGAGTGAGGGTTAATTTTAGGGTTAGAGTACGGTTAGGGTAAGGGTTAGGGTTAGAGTACGGGTTAGGGTTAGTGTTAGGTTTAGGGTTAGGGTTAGGGTATGGGTACGGGTTAGGGTTAGGGTTTGGGTTAGGGTTAGAGAATGGGGTAGGGATAGTGTTAGGGTTAGGGTTAGGGTTAGGGTACGGGTTAGGGTTAGAGTTAGGGTTAGGGTTATAGTACGGGTAGGGTTAGTGTTAGGGTAAGGGTTAGGGTTAGAGTACAGGTTTGGGTTAGTGTTAGGGTACGGGTTAGTTTTACCATTTGGGTACGGGTTAGGTCAAGTGTTAGGTTTAGCTTTAGGGTACAGGTTAGGGTTAGGGTTAGGTTTATGGTTAGGGTTAGGGTATGGGTTAGTTTTAGGGTACGGGTTAGGGTTAGGTTTAGGGTCAGGTTTAGGGTTAGGGTTAGGGTACGAGTTAGGGTTAAGGATAGGTTAAGTGTACGGGTTAGGGTTAGGGTTAGGTTTAGGTTTAGAGTACGGGGTAGGGTTAGTGTTAGGGTTAAGGTAAGGGTTATGTACGGGTTAGGCTTAGGGTTAGGTTAGGGTTAGGAATCAGGTTAGGGTTAGCTTTAGGGTACGGGATACGGTTAGTGAACGGGTTAAGTTTAGGGTTAGGGTTCGGTTTAGGTTACGGTTTAGGGTTAGGGTACGGGTTAGCGTTAGGTTTAGGGTGCGGGTTGGGTTAGGGTTAGGGTTAGTGTAAGGGTTAGGGTTAGGTTTAGTGTCAGGGTTAGGGTTAGGGTTAGTGTTAGGGTATGGTTTAGCGTTAGGTTTGGGGTTAGGGTATGGGTTAGTTAGGGTTTGGGCACGGATAAGGGTTATGGTTAAAGTTAGGGTTAGGATTAGGTTATGGGTTAGGGTTAGGTTACGGTTAAGGGTTATGGTTTGGGTTAGGGTTAGGGTTAAGTTTAGGGTGCGGGTTAGGGTTAGGGTTAGGGTTAGGGTTAGGGTTAGAGTACGGGTTTGGGTTAGTGTTAGCATATGGGTTAGGTTTACCGTTTGGGTACAGGTTCGGGTAAGAGTTAGGGTTAGGCTTAGGGTTAGGAGTTAGGTTTAGAGTTAGGATTAGGCTACAGGTGGGGTTAGGGTACGAGTTAGGGTTAGGGTTAAGGTTCGGGTTAGGGTTTGGGTATGGGCTAGGTTTACGTTTAGCGTTAGGGTATGGGTTAGGTTTAGGGTTAGGGTTCGTGTATGGTTTAGGGTTAGGGTACGGGATAGGGTTAGTGTTAGGGTCAGGGTTAGGGTTAAGTTTAGGGTCCGGGTTAGGGTTAGGGTTAGGGTTAGCGCTAGGGTATGGGCTAGGGTTACTGTTAGGGTTTGCGTACGGGTTAGGGTTTGGGTTAGGTTATGGGATAGGTTTGGGTACGGGTTAGGTAGAGGGTTAGGGGTACGTTTAGTTTGGGGTTAGGGTTAGGGTTAGGGTTAGGTTAAGGGTTAGGGTTAGGTTATGGGTTAGGTTTAGGGTACGGGTTAGGTTTAGGGGTAGTGTCAGGGTTAGGGTAGGTTTAGGGTACGAATTAGGGTTAGGGTTAGGTTTAGGGTACGGGTTAGGTTTAGGTTACCCGTTAGGTTTAGGGTAATGGTCATGGTTAGGGTTAGGGTTAGGGTACGGGTTAGGGTTAGGGTTATGGTATGGGTTAGGGTTTCATTACGGGTTAGGGTTAGGGTGAGGTTTAGGGTTAGGGTTAGAGTACAGTTAGGGTTCGGGTTAGGGTTAGAGTACGTGTTAGTGTTAGTGTTAGGGTTAGGGTTAGGGTTAGGTTTAGGGTTAGGGTACGGGTTAGTTTTAGGGTTATGGTATGGATAAGGGTTATGGTTAAAGTTAGGGTTAGGGTTAGGTTAAGGGTTAGGGTTAGGTTATGGGTTAGGTTTAAAGTACGGGTTAGGTTTAGGGTTAGTTTTAGGGTACGGGTTAGGTTTAGGTTACCCGTTAGGGTTAGGGTTATGGTCATGGTTAGGGTTAGGGTTAGGGTACGGGTTAGGGTTAGGGTTATGGTATGGGTTAGGGTTTCATTACGGGTTAGGGTTAGGGTGAGTTTTAGGGTTAGGGTTAGAGTACGGTTAGGGTTCGGGTTAGGGTTAGAGTACGTGTTAGCATTAGTGTTAGGGTTAGGGTTAGGGTTAGGTTTAGGGTTAGGGTACAGGTAAATTTTAGGGTTATGGTATGGGTTAAGGTTACAGTACGGGTTACGGTTAGGATGAGGGTTAGGTTTATGGTTAGAATACGGTTAGGGTTAGGGTTAGGGTTAGAGTACGGGTTAGGGTTAGTGTTAGAGTTAGGGTAAGGGTTAGGGTAAGGGTACGGGTTAGGGTTAGGGTTAGGGTTAGGCTTAGGGTTAGTGTTAGAGTACGGGGTAGGGTTAGTGTTAGTGTTAGGGTTAGGGTTAGAGTACGGGTTAGGGTTAGTGTTAGGGTTAGGGTTAGGGTTAGGTTACGGGTTAGGGTTAGGTTTAGGGTTAGAGTACGGGGTAGGGTTAGTGTTAGGGTAAGGGTTAGGTTTAGAGTACGGGTTTGAGTTAGTGTTAGGGTACGGGTTAGTTTTACCATTTGGGTACAGGTTAGGGATAGTGTTAGGGTTAGTGTTAGGGTTAGGGTACGTGTTAGGGTTAGGGTTTGGGGACGGGTAAGAGTTACATTCAGGGTTAGGGTACGGGTTAGTTTTAGGTTTAGGTTTAGGGTTAGGGTTAGTGTACGGGTTAGTGTTAGGGTTAGGGTTAGAGTACGGGGTATGGTTAGTGTTAAGGTTAGGTTTGGTTTTAAGGTACGGTTTCGGCTTAGGTTTAGGTTTAGTGTTAGAATACGAGTTAGGGGTAGGTTTCGGGTACAGGATAGGGTTAGCATACAGGTTAAGATTAGGGTTATGGTTAGGTTTAGGTCACGGGTTAGGGTTAGGGTTCGTGTTAGGGTTAGATTTTGGGTGCGGGTTAGGGTTAGTGTTAGGATTAGTGTAAGGGTTAAGGTTAGGTTTAGGGTCAGGGTTAGATTTAGGGTTAGTGTTAGGGTACGGGTTAGGGTTAGGGTTGGGGTTAAGGTACGGGTTAGTTTTGGGGTTAGGGTATGGGTTAGGGTTAAGGTTAAATTTAGGGTTAGGGTTAGGGTATGGGTTAGGGTTAGGTTATGGTTAAGGGTTATGGTTTGGGTTAGGGTTAGGGTTAAGTTTAGGGTGTGGGTTTGGTTATGGTTAGGGTTAGGGTTAGAGTACGGGTTTGGGTTAGTCTTAGGATACGGGTTAGGTTTACCGTTTGGGTACGGGTTAGGGTAAGGGGTAGGGCTAGGGTTAGGGTTAGGGTACGTGTTATGGTTAGGGTTTGGGTACGGGTTAGGATTAGGGATAGGGTTATGATACGGGTTAGGGGTAGGGTTGTGGTTACGGTATGGGTTATTTTTAGGGTTATGGTACGGGTTAGGGTTACGGTTAATGTTAGGGTTAGTGTTAGGTTATTGGTTAGGTTTAGGGTACGGGTATGGTTATGGTTACGTTTAGGGTTAGGGTTAAGGTTAGGTGTGTTTTAGGGTTCGGGTTAGTGTTAGGGTACGGGTTAGGGTTAGGCTACGGGTTAGGTCTAGGGTTAGGGTTAGGTTTAGGATGCGGGTTAGGGTTAGGGTTAGGGTACGGGATGAGGGTTAGGGTTAGGGTATGGTACGACTTAGTGTTAGGGTAAGGGTTAGGTTTAGGGTTAGGATTATAGTAGGGGGTTAGGGTTAATGTTAGGGTTACGTTTAGGGTTAGAGTACTGGTTAGGGTTAGTGTTAGGTTTATGTTTAGTGTTAGGGTTAGGGTTAAGGTTAGAGTACGGGTTAGGGTTAGGGTTAGGGTTAGGTTAGGTTTAGAGTACGGGATAGGGTTAGTGTTAAGGTTAGGGTTAGGGTTAGGGTTAGTGTGTGCTTAGGGTTAGGTTTAGGGTCAGGCTTAGGTTTAGGTTTAGTGTTAGTGTACGCGTTAAGGTTAGTGTTGGGGTTAGGGTACGGGTTAGTTTTAGGGTTAGGGTACGAGTTAGGGTTATGGATAGGGTTAGGTTTAGGGTTAGGGTATGGGTTAGGGTTAGGTTATGGTTAAGGGTTATGGTTTGCGTTAGGGTTAGGGTTAAGTTTAGGGTAGGATTAGGGTTAGGGTTAGGGTTATGTTTAGAGTACGGGTTTGGGTTAGTGTTAGGGTACGTGTTAGGTTTACCGTTTGGGTACGTGTTAGGGTAAGGGTTAGGGTTAGGGTTATGGATAGGGTTAGGGGTTAGGGTTAGAGTTAGGGTTAGGCTACGGGAAGCATTAGGGTACGGGTTAGGGTACGGGTTAGGGTTAGGATTAGAGTACGGGTTTGGGTTAGTGTTAGGGTACGGTGTAGGTTTACCGTTTGAGTACGGGTTAGGGTAAGGGTTAGGGTTAGGGTTGGGTGTTAGGGTTAGAGTTAGGGTTAGGCTACGGGTAGGGTTAGGGTACGGGTTAGGGTTAGGGTTAGGGTTAGTGTTAGGGTTACGGTACGGGTTAGGGTTAAGGTTAAGGTTAAGGTACGGGATAGGGTTAGTGTACGTGTTAGGTCTAGGGTTAGGGTTAGGTTTTGTGTGCGGGTTAGGGTTAGGGTTAGGGTACGTGTTAGGGTTGAAGTTTGGGTACGGGTTAGGGTAACGTTTAGGGTTAGGGTACAGGTTAGTTTTAGGGTTAGTGTAAGGGTTAGTGTAGGGTACGGGTTATGGTAGAGTACGGGTTAGGGTTAGGTTTAGGGTTAGGTTTAGTGTTAGAGTATGAGTTAGGGTTAGTGTTAGGGTTAGGGTTAGGGTTAGTGTATGGATAGTGTTAGGGTTAGGGTTAGTGTATAGTTTAGGGTTAGGTTTAGGGTACGGGATAGGTTTAGTGTTCAGGTTAAGTTTAGGGTTAGGGTTAGGTTTAGGTTACGGGTAAGGGTTAGGTTACCAGTTAGTGTTAGGTTTAGGTGCGGGTGAGGGTTAGGGTTGGGGTTAGGGTACGGGTTAGTTTTAGGGTTAGGGTACAGGTTAGGGTTACGGATCAGGTTGGGGTTAGTGTTAGGGTATGCTTAGGGTCAGGGTACGGGTAAGGGTTATGGTTAGTTTAGCGTTAGGTTTAGGTTTAGGGTGCAGGTTAGGATTAGGTTTAGGGTTAGGCTTAGCGCTAGGGAATGGGTTAGGGTTACTGTTAGGTTTGGGTACAGGTTAGGGTTAGGGTTAGGGTACGAGATATGGTTGGGTACTGGTTAGGTCAAAGGTTAGGATTAGGTTTAGGGTAAGAGTTAGGGTTAGCGTTAGGTTTAGGATTAGGGTTAGGGTATGGGTTAGGTTTAGGGTACGGGTTAGGGTTAGGGTCAGGGTTAGGGTTAGGGTTAGGGTATGAGTTAGGGTTAGGGTTAGGTTTAGGGTACGGCTTAGGGTTAGGTTTAGGGTTAGGGTACGGGTTAGGTTTAGGGTACGGGTTAGGGTTAGGGTCAGGGTTAGTGTTAGGCTATAAGTTAGGGTTAGGGTTAGGGTACGGGTTAGAGTTAGGGTTATGTTACATGTTAGGGTTACAGTACGTGTTAAGGTTAGGGTGAGGTTTAGGGTTAGGGTTAGAGTACAGTTAGGGTAAGGGTTAGGGTTAGGGTTAGAGTATGCGTTAGGGTTAGTGTTAGGGTTAGGGAAAGGTTTAGGTTTAGGGTTAGGGTATTGGTTAGGGTTAGGGTTAGGGTTAGGTTTAGGGTTAGGGTTAATGTACGGGTTAGGCTTAGAGTTACATTTAGGGTTAGGTTACGGGTTAGGGTTATGTTTAGGGTATGGGATAGGGTTAGCGTATGGGATAAGTTTAGGTTTAGGGTTAGGATTAGGTTACGGGATAGGGTTAGGGTACGGGTTATGGTTAGGTTTAGGGTGCGGGTTAGGTTTAGGGTTAGGGTTAGTGTACGGGTTAGGGTTAGGTTTAGGGTCAGGGTTAGTGTTAGGGTTAGTGTTAGGGTATGGGTTAGGGTTAGGGTTGGGGTTAGGGTACGGGTTAGTTTTAGGGTTAGGTTACGGGTTAGGGTTATGGTTAAAGTTATGGTTAGGGTTAGCCTGTGGGTTAGGGTTAGGGTACGGTTAAGGGTTAAGGTTAGTGTTAGGTTTAGGGTTAAGTTTAGGGTGCGGTTTAGGGATAGGGTTAGGGTTATGGTTAGGGTTAGAGTATGGGTTTCGGTTGGTGTTAGGGTACGTGTTAGGTGTTCCGTTTGGGTACGGCATAGGGTAAGGAATATGGTTAGGGTTAGGGTTAGGGTTTAGGGTTAGAGTTAGGGTTAGGCTACAGGATAGGGTTAGATTACGGGTTAAGGTTATGTTATGGTTAGGGTTAGGTTTAGGGTTATAGCACGGGTTAAGATTAGAGTTAGGGTTAGGTTTAGGGTTAGAGTACGGTTAGGGATAGTGTTAGGGTTAGGGTTAGTGTTAGGGTACGGGTTAGGGTTAGCGTAAAGGTTAGGGTTATGTTTAGGGTTAGGATTAGTGTTAGAGTACGGGTTAGGGTTAGTGTTAGGGTTCGGGTTAGGTTTAGGGTTAGAGTACGGGGTAGGATTAGTGTTAGGGTTGTGGTTAGGGTTAGTGTATGTGTTAGGGTCAGGGTTAGGGTTAGGGTTAGAGTACCGGGTAGTGTTAGTGTTAGGGTTACGGTTGGGATTAATGTACGGTTTAGGCTTAGGCTTAGGTTTAGGTTACGGGTTAGGGTTAGGGTTAGGATTAGTGTAAGGGTTAGGGTTAGGTTTAGGTTCAGGGTTAGGGTTAGGGTTAATGTTAGGGTATGTCTTAGGGTTAGGGTTGGGGTTAGGGTACGGGTTAGTTTTAGGGTTAGGGTATGGGTTAGGT
Source organism: Urocyon cinereoargenteus (assembly GCA_032313775.1). Classification (NCBI taxonomy): domain Eukaryota; kingdom Metazoa; phylum Chordata; class Mammalia; order Carnivora; family Canidae; genus Urocyon; species Urocyon cinereoargenteus. The sequence goes on along the minus strand of JAVLSZ010000012.1, from coordinate 72,300,297 downwards.
TTATGGTTAAGGTTAGGGTTAGGGTTAGGGTATGTGTTAGGGTTAGGTTACGGTTAAGGGTTATGGTTTGTGTTAGGGTTAGGGTTAAGTTCAGGGTGCGTGTTAGGTTTACGTTTAGGGTTAGGTTAGAGTACGGGTTTGGGTTAGTGTTAGGGTACGGTTTAGGTTTACCGTTTGTGTACGGTGAGGGTAAGGGTTAGGGTTAGGGTTAGGTTTAGGGTACGGGTTACGTTTAGGGTATAGGTTGGGGTTAGTGTTAGGATCAGGGTTAGGGTTAGGGTTAGTGTACGAGTTAGGTTCAGGGTTAGGGTACGGGTTAGGTTTAGGGTTATGGTACGGTATAGGGTTACAGTACGGGTTAGGGTTAGGGTGAGGGTTAGGGTTAGGGTTAGAGTATGGTTAGGGTTAGGGTTATCGTTAGGGTTAGAGTACGGGTTAGGGTTAGTGTTAGGGTTAGGGTTAGGCTTAGGGTTAGGATTAGTGTTAGGGTTATATTACGTGTTAGGTTTAGAGTTAGGGTTAGGTTTAGGGTTAGAGTACGGGTTAGGGTTAGGTTTAGGTTACGGGATAGGGTTAGCGTGTGGGTTAAGTTTAGGGTTAGGGTTAGGTTTAGGTTACGGGTTAGTGTTATGGTACGGGTTAGGGACAGATTTAGGGTTAGGGTTAGGGTACGAGTTAGGGTGAGGTTATGGGTTAGGGTGAGGGGTAGGGTATGGTTTAGCTTTAGGGTTAGGGTTAGGATTATGGTTAGGGTTATGGTACGTGTTAGTGTACAGGTTAGGTTTAGGGTTAGGTTACGGGTTAGGGTACGGTTTAGGGTTACGGTTTGGGTTAGGGTTAGAGTACGGGGTAGGGTTAGTGTTAAGGTTAGAATTAGGGTTAGGGTTAGGGTACGGGTACGCGTTAGGGTTAGGGTTATTGTACGGGATAGTGTTAGGATTAGGGTTAGTGTTAGGGTTAGGGGTAGGGTTAGGGTACGGTTTAGGTTTAGGTTTAGGGTTAGTGTTAGGGTACGAGTTAGGGTTAGAGTACGGGTTAGGTCTACGGTTAGGGACACGTTAGCATTAGGGTTAGGGTACGGGATAGGTTTAGGGTTTGGGTTTGGGTTAGGGTTACATTTAGGGTTAGGGTACGGTTAGGTTTAGGGTTAGGGTAAGGGTTAGTGTTAGGGTACGGGTTAGGGTTAGAGTACGGGTTAGGTTTAGGTTTAGGGTTAGGGTTAGGGTTAGAGTATAGGTTAAGTTTAGTGTTAGGGTTAGGGTTAGGGTTAGTGTACGGATAGGGTTAGGGTTAGGGTTAGGGTTAGGTTACAGGTAGGGTTAGGTATAGGGTACAGGATAGGGTTAGTGTACGGGATAAGTTTAGGTTTAGGTTTAGGTTTAGGTTACGGGTTAGTGTTAGGGTACGGGTTAGGGTTAGGTTTAGGTGCGGGTTAGGGTTAGGGTACAGGTTATGGTTAGGTTTAGGGTCAGGGTTAGGATTAGGGATAGGGTTATGGTACGGGTTAGGGTTAGGGTTGGGGTTAAGGTTCGGGTTAGTTTTAGGGTTAGGGTACGGGTTAGGGTTACGGTTAAGGTTAGGGTTAGTGTTAGGTTATGGGTTAGGGTTAGGGTATGGGTAACGGTTATGGTTAGGTTTACGGTTAGGTTTAGGTTTAGGGTGCGGGTTAGGCTTAGGTTTATGGTGAGGGTTAGCGCTAGGGTATGAGTTAGGGTTACTCTTAGGGTTTGGTACGGTTTAGGGTTAGGGTTAGGGTACGGGATAGGGTCGGCTATGGGTTAGGACAAGGGTTAGGGTTAGGTTTAGGGTACGGAATAGGGTTAGGGTTAGGTTTAGGGTTAGGTTTAGGGTATGGGTTAGGTTTAGGGTACGGGTTAGGGTTTGGGTTAAGGCCAGGGTTAGGGTTAGTGTTAGGGTACAATTTAGGGTTAGGGTTAGTTTTATGGTACGGGTCAGTGTTAGGGTTAGGGTTTGGATTAGAGTACGGGGTAGGGTTAGTTTTAGGGTTAGGTTTAGGGATAGGGTACGGGTTAGGGTTAGAGTTAGGGTTAGGGTTAGAGTACGGGGTAGGGTTAGGGTTAGGGTTAGAGTACGTTTAGGGTTAGGGTATGGGTTAGTTTTAGGGTTAGGGTTCGTGAACGGTTTAGGGTTAGGGTACGGGATAGGGTTAGTGTTAGGGTCTGGGTAAGGGTTAGGTTTAGGGTCCGGGATATGGTTAGGGTTAGGGTTAGCGGTAGGGTATGGGTTAGGGTTACTGTTAGGTTTTGGGTACGGGTTAGGTTTAGGGTTAGGTTATGGGATAGGTTTGGGTACGGGTTAGGTAGAGGGTTAGGGTTACGTTTAGGGTACGGTTTAGAGTTAGGATTAGGTTTAGGGTTAGGTTTAGCGTATGGGTTAGGGTTAGTGTATGGTTAGGGTTAGGGTTAGGGTCAGGGTTAGAGTAGGTTTAGGGTACGAGTTAGGGTTAGGATTAGGTTTAGGGTACGGGTTAGGGTTAGGGTTAGGTTTAAAGTACGGGTTAGGTTTAGGGTACGGGTTAGGGTTAGGGTCAGGGTCAGGGTTAGGTTTAGGGTTAAGGTACGAGTTAGGCTTAGGGTTAGGGTACGGGTTAGGTTTAGGGTTATGGTACGGGTTACGGTTACAGAACGGGTTCGTGTTAGGGTGAGGGTTAGGATTAGGATTAGAGTACGGTTAGTGTTAGGGTTAGGTTTAGGGTTACGGTTAGGTTTAGGGTTAGGGTTAGCTTTAGGTTCAGGGTTAGAGTACGGGGTAGGATTAGTGTTAGGTTTAGGGTTAGGGTTAGGGTTAGGGTACGGGTACGGGTTACGGTTAGGTTTAGTGTACGGGATAGGGTTAGGATTAGGGTCAGTGTTAGTGTTAGGGTTAGGGTTAGGGTTAGTGTTAGGGTACAGTTTAGTTTTGGGGTTAGGGTTAGTGTTAGGGTACGGGTTAGGGTTAGGTTTAAGGGTTAGGGTAAGGGTTAGGGTTTGGGTATGAGTTATGGTTAGAGTTAGGTTTAAGGTATGGGTTAAGGTTAGGGTTAGGGGTTAGGGTAAGGGTTAGGGTGAGGGGTAGGGTATGGGTTAGGTTTAGGGTTAGGGTTAGGATTAGGGTTAAGGTTATGGTACGTGTTAGCATACAGGTTAGGGTTAGGGTTAGGTTACGCGTTAGGGTACAGGTTAGGGTTACGGTTTGGGTTAGGGTTAGAGTACGGTGTAGGTTTAGTGTTAGGGTTAGAGTTAGGGTTAGGGTTAGGGTACGGGTACGGGTTAGGGTTAGGGTTAGTGTACGGGATAGGGTTAGGATTAGGGTTAGTGTTAGTGTTAGGGTTAGGGTTAAGGTTAGGGTACGGTTTAGGTTTAGGTTTAGGGTTAGTGTTAGGGTACGGGTTTTGGTTAGGGTACGGGTTAGGTCTAGGGTTAGGGACAGGTTAGCATTAGGGTTAGGGTACGAGATAGGTTTAGGGTAGGGGTTAGGTCTAGGGTTAGGGTTTGGTTTAGGGTGTGGGTTACGGTTAGGCATCGGGTTAGGATTAGGGTACGGGTTAGGGTTAGGGTACGGGATCGGGTTAGTGTTAGGTTTATCGTACGGTTTAGGGTTAGGGTTAGTGTTAGGGTACGTGTTAGGGTTAGGGTACGAGTTAGGTCTAGGGTTAGGGTTAGGTTTAGTTGCGAGTTAGGGTCAGGGTTAGGGTACGGGATTAGGTTTAGGGTTAGGGTCAGGGTTAGGGTTAGGTTTAGGGTTAGGGTTAGGGTTAGGGTGCGGGTTCGGGTTACGGTACGAGTTAGGGTTATGGATAGGGTGAGGTTTAGGCTTAGGGTTATAGTAGGGGGTTAGGGTTAGTGTCAGTGTTAGGTTTAGGGTTTGAGTACGGGTTAGGTTTAGTGTTAGGATTATGGTTAGTGTTAGAGCTAGGGTTAGGGTTAGAGTACGGGTTAGGGTTAGGTTTACGGTTAGGGTTAAGTTAGAGTTCGAGTTAGGGTTAGTGTTAGGGTTAGGGTTAGGGTTAGGGTAAGAGTTAGGGTTAGGGTTACGGTATGGTTTAGGGTTAAGGTTACGGTACAGGATAGGTTTAGTGTACGTGTTAGGTCTAGGGTTAGGGTTAGTTTTAGTGTGCGGGTTAGGGTTAGGGTTAGGATACGTGTTTGGTTTAGGGTTTCGGTTCGGGTTAGGGTTACGTTTAGGGTTAGGGTATGGGTTAGGTTTATGGTTAGTGTAAGGGTTAGTGTTAGGGTACGGGTTAGGGTTAGAGTACGGGTTAGGGTTAGGTTTAGAGTTAGGGTTAGGGTTAGAGTATGGGTTAGGGTTAGTGTTAGTGTTAGGGTTAGGGTTAGTGTACGGATAGGGTTAGGGTTAGGGTTAGGGTTCAGGTTAGGGTTAGGTTTAGGGTACAGGATAGGGTTAGTGTACGGGATAAGTTTAGGTTTAGGTTTAGGTTTAGGTTACGGGTTAGGGTTAGGGTACGGGTTAGGGTTAGGTTTAGGTGCGGGTTAGGGTTAGGGTACGGGTTAGGGTTAGGTTTAGGGTCAGGGTTAGGATTAGGGATAGGGTTATGGTATGGTTTAGGGTTAGGTTTGGGGTTACGGTACAGGTTAGTTTTAGGGTTAGGGTATGGGTGAGGGTTATGGTTAAGTTTAGGATTAGTGTTAGGTTATGGGTTAGGGTTAGGGTACGGGTAAGGGTTATGGTTAGGGTTATGGTTAGGTTTAGGTTAGGGTGCGGGTTAGGCTTAGAGTTAGGGTTAGGTTTAGCGCTAGGGTTACTCTTAGGGTTGGGTACGGGTAGGGTTAGGGTTAGGGTACGGGATAGGGTTGAGTACGGGTTAGGACAAGGGTTAGGGATAGGTTTAGAGTACGGGATAGGGTTACGGTTAGGTTTAGGGTTAGGGTTAGGCTATGGGTTTGGTTTAGGGTATGGGTTAAGGTTTGGCTTAGGGCCAGGGTTAGGGTTAGGGTTTGGGTACAAGTTAGGGTTAGGGTTAGGTTTATGGTACGGGTTAGTGTTAGGGTTAGGGTTAGGGTTAGAGTACGGGGTAGGTTTAGTGTTAGGGTTAGGTTTAGGGTTAGGGTACGGCTTAGGGTTAGAGTTAGGGTTAGGGTTAGAGTTGGGGTAGGTTTAGGGTTAGGGTTAGAGTACGGATAGGGTTAGGGTTAGGGTTAGGGTTAGGGTATGGTTTAGCCTTAGGGTACGTTTTAGAGTTAGGGTTAGGGTCAAGTTTAGGGTTAGGTTTAGGGTTAGGGTATGGGTTAGGGTTAGGTTTAGGGTACGGGTTAGGGTTAGGTTTAGGGTTAGGGTACAGTTTAGGTTTAGCGTATGGGTTAGGGTTAGGGTTAGGGTCAGGGTTAGGGTTAGGGTTAGGGTACGAATTATTGTTAGGGTTAGGGTACTGGTTAGGGTTAGGGTTATGTTACGGGTTAGGGTTACAGTACGGGTTAGGGTTAGGTTGAGTGTTAGCGTTAGGGATATATTACAGTTAGGGTTAGGGTTAGGGTTAGGGTTAGAGTACGGGTTAGGTTTAGTGTTAGAGTTAGGGTTAGGGTTATGGTTAGAGTACGGGTTAGGGTTAGGGTTAGGATTAGTGTTAGAGTACAGTGTTGGTTTAGTTTTAGGATTAGGGTTAGGGTTAGAGTATGGGTTAGGGTTAGTGTTACGGTTAGGGTTAGGTTTAGGGTTAGGGTTAGAGTATGGGTTAGGGTTAGGGTTAGGGTTAGGGTTAGTGTTAGAGTACGGGGTAGGATTAGTGTTAGGGTTAGGGTTAGGGTTAGGGTTAGTGTACGGGTTAGGGTTAGGGTAGGGTTAGAGTACCGTGTAGGGTTAGTTTTAGGGTTAGGTTTGGGATTAATATACGGTTTAGGCTTATGGTTAGCTTTAGGGTTAGGATACGGGTTAGGGTTAGGTGTAGCATGCGGGATAGGGTTAGCGTAACGGTTAAGTTTAGGGTTATGGTTAAGTTTAGGTTACAGGTTAGGTTTAGGGTACGGGTTAGGGTAAGATTTTGGGTGCGGGGTAGGGTTAGGGTTAGGATTAGTGTAAGGGTTAGGGTTAGTTTTAGGGTCAGGGTTAGGGTTAGGGTTAGTGTTAGGGTACGGGTTAGGGTTAGGGTTGGGTTTAAGGTACGGGTTAGTTTTAGGGTTAGGGTATGGGTTAGGGTTACGGTTAAGGTTAGGGTTAGGTTTAGGTTATGGGTTAGGGTTAGGTTACGGTTAAGGGTTATGGTTTGGGTTAGGGTTCGGGTTAAGTTTAGGGTGCGGGTTATGGTTATGGTTAGGGTTAGGGTTAGAGTACGGGTTTGGTTAGTGTTAGGGTACGGGTTAGGTTTACCATTTGGGTACAGGTTAGGGTAAGGGTTAGGGTTAGGGTTAGGGTACGTGTTATGGTTAGGTTTTGGGTACAGGTTAGGATTAGGGATAGGGTTATGGTATGGGTTAGGGTTAGGTTTGGGGTTACGGTACGGGTTATTTTTAGGGTTATGGAACGGGGTAGGGTTACGGTTAAGGTTAGGGTTAGTGTTAGGTATGGGTTAGGTTTAGGCTACGGGTAAGGGTTATGGTTAGGGTTACGGTTAGGTTTAGGTTTAGGGTGCTGGTTAGGCTTAGGGTTAGGTTTAGGGTTAGCGCTAGGGTATGGGTTAAGGTTACTCTTAGGTTTTGGGTACGGGTTAGGGTTAGGGTTAGGTTACGGGATAGGGTTGGGTTCGGGTTAGGAGAAGGTTTAGGGTTAGATTTAGGGTACGGGATAGGGTTAGGGTTAGGTTTAGGCTTAGGTTTAGGGTATGGGTTAGGTTTAGGGTATGGGTTAGTGTTAGGGTTAGTGTCAGGGTTAGGGTTAGTGTTAGGGTACGAGTTAGGGTTAGGGTGTGGTTTAGGGTACTGGATAGGGTTAGGGTTAGAGGACGGGTTAGGTTTAGTGTTAGGGTTAGGGGTAGGGTTAGGGTACGGGTTAGGGTTAGAGTTAGGGTAGGGTTAGAGTACGGGGTAGGGTTAGTGTTAGGGTTAGGGTTAGGGTATGGGTTAGGCTTAGGGTTAGGGCACGAGTTAGGGTTAGGGTTAGGTTTAGGGTACGGGTTAGTGTTAGGGTTTGGGTTAGGTTGTGGGTTAGGTTTTGGTTACGGTTTAGGGTTAGTATTAGGGTCAGGGTTAGGGTTAGGGTACGAGTTAGGGTTAGGCTTATGTTACGGGTTAGGTTTACAGTACGGGTTAGGGTTAGGGTGAGGGTTAGGGTTAGGGTTAGAGTACGGTTAGGGTTAGGGTTAGGGTTAGGGAAATAGGGTTAGGGTTAGGGTACGGGTTAGGGTTAGGGTTAGGGTTAGAGTATAGGGTAGGGTTAGGGTTAGGGTTAATGTACGGGTTAGGCTTAGGGTTAGGTTTAGGGTTAGTTTACGGGTTAGGGTTAGGTTTAGCACTGGATAGGGTTAGCGTACAGGTTAAGTTTAGGGTTAGGGTTAGCTTTAGGTTACGGGTTAGGGTTAGGGTACGGGTTAGGGTTAGGGTTAGGTTTAGGGTTAGGGTTAGGGTTAGGGTTAAGGTACAGGTTAGGGTTAGGGTTGGGGTTAGGGTATAGGTTAGTTTTAGGATTAGGTTACGGGTTAGGGTTACGTTTAAGATTAGTGTTAGGGTTAGGGTTAACTTAAGGGTGTGGGTTTGGGTTAGGATTAGGGTTAGAGTACGGTTTTGGCTTAGTGTTAGGGTACGGGTTAGGATTAGGGTTAGAGTACAGGGTAGGGTTAGTGTTAGGGTTAGTGTTAGGGTTAGGTTTACGTTTAGGGTACGGGTTATGGTTAGGGTTAGGGTTAGTGTTAGAGTTCGGGGTGGGGTTAGTTTTAGGGTTAGGGTTAGGGTTAGACTACGGCTTTGGGTTAGAGATAGGGTTACGTTTAGGGTTAGGGTACGGGTTAGGTTTACGGTTAGGGTAAGGGTTAGTGTTAGGGTATGGTTTAGGTTTAGAGTACGGGTTAGGGTTCGCTTTAGGGTTTGGTTTAGGGTTAGAGGATGGGTTAGGGTTAGTGTTAAGTTTAGGGTTAGGATTAGTGTACGGATAGGGTTAGTGTTAGCGTTAGGGTTAGGGAACGATTTAGGGTTAGGGTTAGGGTCATGGTTAGGGTTAGGTTTAGGGTACGAAATAGGTTTAGGGTACGGGTTAGGGTTAGGGTTATGGTATGGGTTAGGGTTACAGTACGAGTTAGGGTTAGGGTGAGGGTTAGCATTAGGGTTAGATTACGGTTAGGGTAAGGGTTAGGGTTAGAGTACGGTTTAGGTTTAGTGTTAGGTTTAGGTTTAGGTTTAGGGTACGGGGTATGGTTAGTGTTAGTGTTAGGGTTAGGGTTATTGTTAGGGTATGGGTTAGGCTTAGGGTAGGTGTTAGGGTTAGGTTTAGGGTACGTGTTAGGGTTAGGTTTAGGGTTAGGGTACAGGTTAAGTTTAGGGTACGGGTTAGGGTTAGGTTTAGGGTCAGGGTTAGGTTTAGGGTTAGGGTACGAATTAGGTTTAGGGTTAGCGGACTGGTTACGATTAGGGATAGGGTTATGGTATGGGTTAGCGTTAGGGTTAGGGTTACCATACGGGTTATTTTTAGGGTTATGGTACCGGTTAGGGTTACGGTTTATGTTAGGGTTAGTGTTAGGTTATGGGTTAGGTTTAGGGTATGGGTAAAGGTTATGGTTAGGGTTACAATTAGGTTTAGGTTTAGGGTGCGGGTTAGGCTAAGGGTTCGTTAGGGTTAGCGCTAGGGTATGATTAGCGTTACTGTTAGGGTTTGGGTACGGGTTAGGGTTAGGGTTAGGTTACGAATTAGGGTTGGGTACGGGTTAGGTCAATGATTACGTTTAGGTTTAGGGTACGGGTTAGGTTTAGGGTTAGGGTAAGGGTTAGTGTTAGGGTACCGGTTAGGGTTAGTGTATGGGTTAGGGTTAGGTTTAGGGTTGGGGTTACGGTTGGAGTATGGGTTAGTTTTAGTTTAGGGTTAGAGTTAGGGTTAGTGTACGGATAGGGTTAGGGTTAGGGTTAGGTTACAGGTTGGGGTTAGGTTTAGGTGCGGGTTAGGGTTAGGGTACGGGTTAGGGTTAGGTTTAGGGTCAGGGTTAGGATTAGGGATAGGGTTATGGTACGGTTTAGGGTTATGGTTTGGGTTACGGTACGGGTTATTTTTAGGGTTATGGTACGGTTTAGGTTACGGTTAAGGTTAGGGTTAGTGTTAGGTTATGGGTTAGGTTTAGGGTATGGGTAAAGGTTATGGTTAGGGTTACAATTAGGTTTAGGTTTAGGGTGCGGGTTAGGCTAAGGGTTCGTTAGGGTTAGCGCTAGGGTATGATTAGGATTACTGTTAGTGTTTGGGTATGGGTTAGGGTTAGGGTTAGGTTACGAATTAGGGTTGGGTACGGGTTAGGTCAATGGTTACGTTTAGGTTTAGGGTACGGGTTAGGTTTAGGGTTAGGGTAAGGGTTAGTGTTAGGGTACCGGTTAGGGTTAGTGTACAGGTTAGGGTTAGGCTTAGGGTTAGGGTTACGGTTGGAGTATGGGTTAGTTTTAGTTTAGGGTTAGAGTTAGGGTTAGTATACGGATAGGGTTAGGGTTAGGGTTAGGTTACAGGTTGGGGTTAGTTTTAGGTGCGGGTTAGGGTTAGGGTACGGGTTAGGGTTAGGTTTAGGGTCAGGGTTAGGATTAGGGATAGGGTTATGGTACGGTTTAGGGTTATGGTTTGGGTTACGGTACAGGTTATTTTTAGGGTTATGGTACGGTTTAGGTTACGGTTAAGGTTAGGGTTAGTGTTAGGTTATGGGTTAGGTTTAGGGTACGGGTAAAGGTTATGGTTAGGGTTACAATTAGGTTTAGGTTTAGGGTGCGGGTTAGGCTAAGGGTTCGTTAGGGTTAGCGCTAGGGTATGATTAGGATTACTGTTAGGGTTTGGGTACGGGTTAGGGTTAGGGTTAGGTTACGAATTAGGGTTGGGTACGGGTTAGGTCAATGGTTACGTTTAGGTTTAGGGTACGGGTTAGGTTTAGGGTTAGGGTAAGGGTTAGTGTTAGGGTACCGGTTAGGGTTAGTGTACAGGTTAGGGTTAGGCTTAGGGTTAGGGTTACGGTTGGAGTATGGGTTAGTTTTAGTTTAGGGTTAGAGTTAGGGTTAGTATACGGATAGGGTTAGGGTTAGGGTTAGGTTACAGGTTGGGGTTAGTTTTAGGTGCGGGTTAGGGTTAGGGTACGGGTTAGGGTTAGGTTTAGGGTCAGGGTTAGGATTAGGGATAAGGTTATGGTACGGTTTAGGGTTAGGGTTTGGGTTACGGTACGGGTTATTTTTAGGGTTATGGTACGGTTTAGGTTACGGTTAAGGTTAGGGTTAGTGTTAGGTTATGGTTTAGGGTTAGGGTACGGTAAAGGGTTATGGTTAGGGTTACGGTTAGGTTTAGGTTTAGGGTGCGGGTTAGGCTTAGGGTTAGGGTTAGGGTTAGCACTCGTGTATGGGTTAGGGTTACTGGGAGGGTGTAGGTACGATTTAGGGTTAGGTTTAGGGTACGTGATAGGTTTGGGTACGGGTTAGGACATGGGTTAGTGTTAGGTTTAGGGTACGGGTTAGGGTTAGTGTACGGGTTAGGTTTAGGGTCAGTGTTAGTGTTAGGGTACGAGTTAGGGTTATGTTTAGGGTACGGTTAAGGGTTATGGTTAGCGTTAGGGTTAGGGTTAAGTTTAGGGTGCGGTTTAGGGTTAGGGTTAGGGTTAGGGTTAGAGTACGGGTTTGGGTTAGTGTTATGGTACAGGTTAGGTTTACCGTTTGGGTACGGGTTAGGTAAGGGTTAGGGTTACGGTTAGGGGTTAGGGTTAGAGTTAGTGTTAGGCTACGGGATAGGGTTAGAGTACGGGTTAGGGTTAGGTTTAAGGTTAGGGTTAGTTTTAGGGTTATAGTACGGGTTTGGGTTAGAGATAGGGTTAAGTTTAGGTTTAGAGTATGGGTTAGGGATAGTGTTAGGGTTTGGGTTAGTGTTAGGGTACGGGTTAGGGTTAGCGTATGGGTAAGGGTTACGTTTAGGGTTAGGGTTAGTGTTAGAGTACGGGCTAGGGTTAGTATTAGGGTTAGGTTTAGGGTTAGGGTTAGAGTGCGGATAGGGTTAGGGTTAGGGTTAGGGTACGGGTTAGGGTTAGGTTTAGGGTACGGATAGGGTTAGCGTAGGGGTTAAGTTTAGGGTTAGGGTTAGGTGTAGGTTACGGGTTAGGGTTAGGGTACGGGTTAGGGTTAGGTTTAGGTGAGGGTTAGTGTTAGGGTTAGGGATAGGGTACGGGTTAGGTTTAGGTCTAGGGTCACGGTTAGCGTTAGGGTTAGGGTTATGGTACGGGTTAGGTTTAGGGTTGTGGTTAGGGTACGGGTTAATTTTAGGGTTAGAGTACGGGTCAAGGTTACGAATAAGTTTAGGGTTAGGGTTAGGGTTATGGTACGGGTTAGGGTTACAGTACAGTTAGAGTTAGGGTGAAGGATAGTGTTACGGTTAGAGTACGGTTAAGGTTAGGGTTAGGGTTAGGGTTAGGGTTAGAGTACGGGTTAGGGTTAGTGTTAGAGTTATGGTTAGGGTTAGGGTAGGGTTTAGGGTAGGGTTTGTGTTAGGGTTAGAGTACGGGTAGGGTTAGTGTTAGGGTTAGGTTTAGGGTTAGGGTACGGGTTAGGGTTAGAGTTAGGGTTAGGGTTAGAGTACGGGGTAGGATTAGTGTTAGTGTTAGGGTTAATGTACGGGTTAGACTTAGGGTTAGGTTTAGGGTTAGGTTACATTTTAGGTTTAGGTTAAGAGTACGGGATAGGGTTAGCGTTTGGGTTAAGTTTAGGGTTAGGGTTAAGCTTAGGTTACGGGTTAGGGTTAGGTTTGGGGTGGGTTAGGTTAAGGGTTAGGGCTAGGGTACAGGTTAGGGTTAGGGTTGGGGTTTGGGTACAGGTTAATTTTAGGTTTAGTGTCGGGTCAAGGTTACGGTTAAGTTTAGGGTTATGGTTAGGGTGTGGGTTAGGGTTAAGGTACGGGTAATGGTTAGGGTAAGGGTTAGTGTTAGCGCTAGGTTATTGTTTAGGGTTACTGTTAGGGTTTGGGTACGGGTTAGGGTTAGGGTTAGGTTACGTGTTAGGTTAAGTGTTAGGGTTAGGTTTAGGGTACGGTTAAGGTTAGGGTTAGGATTAGTTTTAGGGTTAGGGTATGGGTTAGGCTTAGGGTATGGGTTAGGGTTAGGGTTAGGGTCAGGGTTAGGGTTAGGGTTAGGGTACGGGTTAGGGTTAGGTTTAGGGTATGGGTTAGGGTTAGGGTTAGGGTTAGAGTACAGGTTAGCGTTAGTGTTAGGGTTAGGGTTAGCGTTAATGTACAGATTAGGCTAAGGGTTAGGTTTAGGGATAGGATACGGGTTAGGGTTAGGTGTAGCGTGCGGGATAGGGTTAGCGTACCGGTAAAGTTTAGGGTTATGGTTAGGTGTAGGTTACGGGTTAGGGTTAGGGTACAGGTTAGGGTTAGGTTTTGGGTGCGGGGTAGGGTTAGGGTTAGGATTAGTGTAAGGGTTAGGGTTATTTTTAGGGTCATGGTTAGGGTTAGGGTTAGTGTTAGGGTACGGGTTAATGTTAGGGTTGGGTTTAAGGTACGGGTTAGTTTTAGGGTTAGGGTATGGGTTAGGGTTACGGTTAAGGTTAGGGTTAGGTTTAGGGTATGGGTTAGGGTTAGGTTACGGTTAAGGGTTATGGTTTGGGTTAGGGTTAGGTTTAAGTTTAGGGTGCGGGTTATGGTTATGGTTTGGGTTAGGGTTAGAGTACGGGATTGGTTAGTGTTAGGGTACGGGTTAGGTTTACCGTTTGGTTACGGGTTAGGGTAAGGGTTAGGGTTAGGGTACATGTTATGGTCAGGTTTTGGGTACGGGTTAGGATTAGGGATAGGGTTATGTTACGGGTTAAGGTTAGGTTTGGGGTTACGGTACGGGTTATTTTTAGGGTTATGGTACAGGTTAGGGTTACGGTTAAGGTTAGGGTTAGTGTTAGGTATGGGTTAGGTTTAGGCTCGGGTAAGGGTTATGTTTAGGGTTAAGGTTAGGTTTAGGTTTAGGGTGCGGGTTAGGCTTAGGGTTAGGTTTAGGGTTAGCGCTAGGGTATGGGTTAGGGTTACTCTTAGGTTTTGGGTACGGGTTAGGGTTAGGGTTAGGTTACGGGATAGGGTTGGGTTCGCGTTAGGAGAAGGTTTAGGGTTAGTTTTAGGGTACGGGATAGGGTTAGGGTTAGGTTTAGGGTTAGGTTTAGGGTATGGGTTAGGTTTAGGGTACGGGTTAGTGTTAGGGTTAGGGTCAGGATTAGGGTTAGTGTTAGGGTACGAGTTAGGGTTAGGGTGAGGTTTAGGGTACAGGTTAGGGTTAGGGTTAGAGTAGGGGTTAGGTTTAGTGTTAGGGTTAGGGTTAGGGTTAGGGTTAGGGTTAGTGTACGGGTTAGGGTTAGAGTTAGGGTTAGGGTTAGAGTACGGGGTAGGGTTAGTGTTAGGGTTAGGGTTAGGGTATGGGTTAGGCTTAGGGTACGGGTTAGGGTTAGGGTTAGGGTCAGGCTTAGGGTTAGGGATAGGGTACGAGTTAGGGTTAGGGTTAGGTTTAGGGTACGGTTTAGGGTTACGTTTAGGTTTAGGGTTAGGGTTAGAGTACGGGGTAGGGTTAGTGTTAGGGTTAGGTTAAGGGTTAAGGTACGAGTTATGGTTAGAGTTAGGCTTCGGGTTAGAGTACGGGGTAGGGTTAGGCTTATGGTTGGAGTATGGATAGGGTTAGGGTTAGGGTTAGGATTAGGGTATGGGTTAGGGTTAGTGTACGGTTTAGGGTTAGGGTCAGTGTTAGGGTTAGGGTATGTTAGGGTATGAGTTAGGGTTAGGGTTAGGGTACGGTTAAGGGTTATGGTTAGCGTAATGGTTAGGGTTAAGTTTAGGGTGCGGTTTAGGGTTAGGGTTAGGGTAAGGGTTAGAGTACGGGTTTGGGTTAGTGTTAGGAAACGGGTTAGGTTTACCGTTTGGGTACGGGTTAGGTAAGGGTTAGGGATAGGTTTAGAGTTAGGGGTTAGGGGTAGATTTTGTGTTAGGCTATTGGATAGGGTTAGAGTATGGGTTAGGGTTAGGTTTAGGGTTAGGGTTAGGTTTAAGGTTATAGTACGGGTTTGGGTTAGAGATAGGGTTAGGTTTAGGGTTAGAGAACAGGTTAGGGATAGTGTTAGGTTTAGGGTTAATGTTAGGGTACGGGTTAGGGTTAGCGTATGGGTTAGGTTACGTTTAGTTTTAGGGTTAGTGCTAGAGTATGGGTTAGGTTTAGTGTTAGGGTTAGGGTTAGGGTTAGGGTTAGGGTTAGAGTGCGGATAGTGTTAGGGTTAGGGTTAGTGTTAGTGTGAGGGTCAGGGATAGAGTACGGTTTAGGTTTAGGGTTTGTGTTAGGGTTAGAGTATGGGGTAGGGTTAGTGTTAGGGTTAGGGTTAGGGTTAGGTTTAGGGTACGGGTTAGGGTTAGAGTTAGGGTTAGGGTTAGAGTATGGGTTTGGGTTAGTGTTAGGGTACAGGTTAGGTTTACCGTTTGGGTACGGGTTAGGGTAAGGTTTAGGGTTAGGGTACGTGTTAAGGTTAGGGTTTGGGTAGGGGTTAGGGTTACGTTTAGGGTTAGGGTACGGGTTAGGTTTAGGGTTAGGTTAAGGGTTAGTGTTAGGGTACGGGATAGGGTTAGAGCACGGGTTAGGGTTAGGTTTAGGGTTATGGTTAGGGTTAGAGTACGGGTTAGGGTTAGTGTTAGGGTTAGGGTTATGGTTAGTTTACGGATAGGGTTAGGGTTAGGGTTAGGGTTAGGGTACGGGTTAGGTTTAGGTTTAGGGTACAGGATAGGGTTAGTGCACGGGTTAAGTTTAGGGTTAGGGTTAGGTTTAGGTTATGGGTTAGAGTTAGGGTACCGGTTAGGGTTAGGTTTAGGTGCGGGTTAGGGTTAGGGTACGGGTTAGGGTTACGTATGGGTTAGGGTTAGGGTTGGGGTTAGGGTACGGTTAATTTTAGGTTTAGGGTACTGGTCAGGGTTACGGTTAAATTTAGGGTTAGGTTTGGGTATGGGTTAGGGTTAGGGTACGGGTAATGGTTAGAGTTAAGGTTAGGGTTAGTGTTAGCGTTAGGGTATGGTTTAGGGTTACTGTTAGGTATTGGGTATGGGTTAGGTTTAGGGTTAGGTTACGGGTTCGGTCAAGGGTTAAGATTAGGGTTAGTGTTAGTGTACGGGATAGAGTTAGAGCACGGGTAGGGTTAGGTTTAGGGTTAGGGTATGGGTTAGGTTTAGGATACGGGTTAGGGTTAGGTTTAGGGTCAGGGTTAGGCTTAGGGTTAGGGTACGAATTAGGGTTAGGGTTAGGGTACGGGTTAGGTTTAGGGTTATGGTATGGTTTAGGGTTACAGTACGTGTTAGGGTTAGGGTGAGGGTTAGGGTTAGGGTTAGAATACGGTTAGGGTTAGGGATAGAGTACGGGTTATGGTTAGTGTTAGGGTTAGGTTTAGGGTTAGGGTTAATGTATAGATTAGGCTTAGGGTTAGGTTTAGGGTTAGGATACGGGTTAGGGTTAGGTTTAGGGTTCGGGATAGGGTTAGCATACGGGTTAAGTTTAGGGTTAGGGTTAGGTTGAGGTTACGGGTTCGGGTTAGGGTACGGGTTAGGGTTAGTTTTAGGGTGCGGGTTAGGGTTAGGGTTAGTGTTAGTGTACGGGTTAGGGTTAGGTTTTGGGTCAGGTTTAGGGTAAGGGTTAGTGTTAGGGTACAGGTTAGGGTTAGGGTTGAGGTTAGGGTATGGGTTAGTGTTAGGTTTAAGTTACGGGTTAGGGTTACGGTTAAGGTTAGGGTTAGGTTTAGGGTATGGGTTAGGGTTAGGTTACGGTTAAGGGTTATGGTTTGGGTTAGGGTTAGGGTTAAGTTAAGGGTGCAGGTTTGGTTTAGGGTTAGGGTTAGAGTACGTGTTTGGGTTAGTGTTAGGGTACGGGTTAGGTTTACTCTTTGGGTACAGGTTAGGGTAAGGGTTAGGGTTAGGGTTAGTGTTAGACTACGGGTTAGGGTTAGGGTACGGGTTAGGTCTAGGTTTAGGGTTAGGTTTAGCATGCGGGTTAGGGTTAGGGTTAGGGTACAGGATAGGTTTAGGGTTAGGATCAGTGTTAGGGTTAGGTTAAGGTTAGGGTTAGGGTTAGGGTACGAGTTCGGTTACGATACGAGTTAGGGTTAGGGTTAGGGTTCGGTTACGATACGAGTTAGGGTTAGGGTACGAGTTCGGTTACGATACGAGTTAGGGTTAGGGTTAGGGTTAGGGTTAGGGTTAGGTTTATAGTTGGGGGTTAGGGTTAGTGTTTGGGTTAGGTTTAGGTTTAGAGTACGTGTTAGGTTTAGTGTTAGGGTTATGGTTAGTGTTAGGGTTAGGGTTAGGGTGAGAGTACGGGTTAGGCTTAGGTGTAGGGTTAGGGTTAGGTTAGAGTACGGGTAAGGGTTAGTGTTAGGGTTAGGGTTAGCGTTAGGGTAAGTTTAGGGTTAGGGTTAGGGTTAGTGTATGGGTTAGGGTTAGGGTTATGGTTAGGGTTACTGTTAGGGTTACGGTACGGTTTAGGGTTAAGGTTATGGTACGGGATAGGTTTAGTGTACGTGTTACGTCTAGGGTTTGAGTTAGGTTTAGTGTGTGGGTTAGGGATAGGGTTAGGGTTAGGGTACGTGTTAGGGTTAGGGTTTGGGTACGGGTTAGGTTTATGTTTAGGGTTAGGGTATGGTTTAGGTTTAGGTTTAGGGTAAGGGTTAGTGTTAGTGTACGTGTTAGGGTTAGGGTTAGGGTTAGGGTACATTGAGGGTTAGGGTTAGGGTTAGGGTACGGGTTAGGGTTAGAGTTAGGGTTAGGGTTAGAGTACGGGTTAGGGTTAGTGTTAGGGTTAGGGTTTGGGTTAGGGTTAGGGTTAGGGTACGAGTTAGGGTTAGGATTAGGGTTAGTGTTAGAGTACGGGGTAGGGTTAGTGTTAGGGTTAGGGTTAGGGTTAGAGTACGGGTTAGGGTTAGTGTTAGGGTATGGGTTAGGGTTATGGTTAGGGTACGGGTTAGGGTTAGGGTTAGGGTAAGTGTTAGAGTACGGGGTAGGTTTAGTGTTAGGTTAGGGTTAGGGTTAGAGTTCGGGTTTGGGTTAGTGTTAGGGTACAGGTTAGGTTTACCGTTTGGGTACGGGTTAGGGTAAGGTTTAGGGTTAGGGTACGTGTTAGGGTTAGGGTTTGGGTAGGGGTTAGGGTTACATTTAGGGTTAGGGTACGGGTTAGGTTTAGGGTTAGTGTAAGGGTTAGTGTTAGGGTACGGGATAGGGTTAGAGCACGGGTTAGGGTTAGGTTTAGGGTTATGGTTAGGGTTAGAGTACGGATTAGGGTTAGTGTTAGGGTTAGGGTTAGGGTTAGTGTACGGATAGGGTTAGGGTTAGGGTTAGGGTTAGGGTACGGGTTATGGTTAGGTTTAGGGTACAGGATAGGGTTAGTGTACGGGTTACGTTTAGGGTTAGGGTTAGGTTTAAGTTATGGGTTCGAGTTAGGGTACCGGTTAGGGTAGGTTTAGTTGCGGGTTAGGGTTAGGGTATGGGTTAGGGTTAGGTTTAGGGTCAGGGTTAGGGTTAGGGATAGGATTATGGTACGGTTTAGGGTTAGGTTTGGGGTTAGGGTACGGGTTAGTTTTAGGGTTAGGGTATGGGTTAGTGTTAGGGTACGGGTAAGGGTTATGGTTAGGGTTAGGGTTAGGTTTAGGTTTAGGGTAAGGGATAGGCTTAGAGTTAGGGTTAAGGTTAGCGCTAAGGTATGGGTTAACGTTACTGTTAGGTTATGGGTACGGGTTAGGGTTAGGGTTAGGGTTAGGGTACGATATAGGGTTGGGTACGGGTTATGTCAAGGGTTAGGGTTAGGTTTAGGGTACGGGTTAGGGTTAGGGTAAGGTTTAGGGTTAGGGTTAGGGTATGTGTTAGGTTTAGGGTACGGGTTAGGGTTAGGGTTAGGGTCAGGTTTACTGTTAGGGAAAGGGTACGAGTTAAGGTTAGGTTTAGGTTTAGGGTACGGGTTAGGGTTAGGGTTAGGGTTAGAGTACGGGTAGGGTTAGTGTTAGGGTTAGGGTTAGGGTTGGGGTTAAAGTACGGTTTAGGCTTAGGGTTAAGTTAGGGTTAAGATACGGGTTAGGATTAGGTTTAGGGTACGGGATATGGTTAGCGAACGGTTTAAGTTTAGGGTTAGGGTTCGGTTTAGGTTACGGGTTAGGGTTAGGGTATGGGTTAGGGTTAGGTTTAGGGTGCAGGTTGGGTTAGGTTTACGGTTAGTGTAATGTTTGGATTAGGTTTAGGGTCAGGGTTAGGGATAGGGTTAGTGTTAGGGTACTTGTTAGGGTTAGGGTTGGGGTTAGGGAACGGCTTAGTTTTAGGGTTAACTTACGGATTAGGGTTATGGTTAAGGGTAGGGTTAGGGTTAGGTCATGTGTTAGGGTTAGGTTACGGTTAAGGGTTATGGTTTGGGTTAGGGTTAGGGTTAAGTTTAGGGTGCGGGTTAGGGTTAGGGTTAGGGTTACGGTTAGGGTTAGAGTACGGATTTGGGTTAGTGTCCCAGTACGGGTTAGGTTTACCGTTTGGGTACGGGTTCGAGTATGGGTTACGGTTAGGCTTAGGGTTAGGGGTTAGGGTTAGAGTTAGAATAGGCTATGGGTAGGTTTAGGGTACGAGTTAGGGTTAGGGTTAAGGTTTGGTTAGGGTTAGTGTACGGGTTAGGGTTAGGGTTAGCGTTAGTGTTACGGACACGGTACGGGTTAGGGTTAAGGTTAGGGTACGGGATAGGGTTAGTGTACGTGTTAGGTCTAGGGTTAGGGTTAGGTTTAATGTGCGGGTTAGGGTTAGGGTTAGGGTTTGGGTTCGGGCTAGGGTTACATTTAGGGTTAGGGTATGGGTTAGGTTTAGGGTTAGGGTTCGGGTATGGTTTAGGGTTAGGGTACGGGATAGGGTTATTTTTAGGGTCAGGGTTAGGGTTAGTTTTGGGTCCGTGTTATTGTTAGGGTTAGGGTTAGGGTTAGCGCTAGGCTTGGATTAGGGTTACTGTTAGGGTTTGCGTACGGTTTAGGGTTAGGGTTAGGGTAAGGGATAGGTTTGGGTACGGGTTAGGTCAAGGGTTAGGGTTAGGTTTAGGGTACGGGTTAGGGCTAGCGTTAGGTTTAGGGTTAGGTTTAGGGTGTGGGTTATGCTTAGGGTACGGGTTAGGGTTAGGGTTAGGGTCAGGGTTAGGGATAGGTTTAGGTTACGAGTTAGTGTTAGGGTTAGGTTTAGGGTACGGGTTAGGTTTAGGGTTTGGTTTAAATTACGGGTTAGATTTAGGGTATGGGTTAGGGTAAGGTTTAGGGTCAGAGTTAGGGTTAGGTTTAGGGTACAAGTTAGGGTTAGGGTTAGGGTATGGGTTAGGGTTAGGGTTATGGTATGGGTTAGGGTTACAGTATGGGGTAGGGTTAGGGTGAGGGTTAGGGTTAGTGTTAGAGTATGGTTAGGGTTAGGGTTAGGGTTAGCGCTAGGGTATGGGTTAGGGTTACTGTTAGTGTTTGGGTACGGGTTAGGGGTAGGGTACAGGATAGGTTTGGGTACAGTTTAGGTCAAGGGTTAGGGTTAGGTTTAGGGTACGGGTTAGGGTTAGGCTTAGGTGTAGGGTTATAGTTAGGGTATGGGTTATGTATAGGGTACGAGTTAGTGTTAGGTTTAGGGTCAGGGTTAGGGTTAGGGTTAGGGTATGAGTTAGGTTTAGGGTTAGGGTACGGGTTTGGGTTAGGGTTTTGGTATGGGTTAGGATTACAGCGGGTTAGGGTTAGGGTGAGAGTTAGGGTTAGGGTTAGAGTATGGTAAAGGTTAGTGTTAGGGTTAGAGTACGGGTTACGGATATTGTTAGGGTTAGGGTTAGGCTTAGGGTTAAGGTTAGGGTTAGGGTTATCATACGGGTTAGGCTAAGGGTTAGGTTTAGGGATAGGATATGGGTTAGGGTTAGGTTAATGGTAAGGGATCGGGTTAGCGTATGGGTTAAGTTTAGGGTTAGGTTTAGGTTTGGCTTACGGGTTAGGGTTAGGGTACTGGTTAGGGTTAGGTTGACGGTGGGGGTTAGTGTTAGGGTTAGGGTTAGTGCAAGGGTTAGGGTTAGGTTTAGGGTCAGGGTTAGGGTTAGGGTTAGTGTTAGGTTACGGATTAGGGTTAGGGTTGAGGTTAGTGTACGGGTTAGTTTTAGAGTTCGGGTATGGTTTAGGGTTATGGTTAAGGTTAGGGTTAGGGTTAGGATATGGGTTAGGGTTAGGGTTACGGTTAAGGGTTATGGTTTGGGTTATTGTTAGTGTTAAGTTTAGGGTGCGGGTTAGGGTTAGGGTTAGGGTTAGAGCACGTGTTTGGGTTACTGTTAGGGTACGGGTTAGGTTTACCGTTTGGGTCCAGGTTTGGGTAAGGGTTAGGTTTAGCGTTAGGTTTAGGGGTTATTTTAGGGTTAGGGTTAGGCTACGGTAAGGTTAGGGTATGGGTTAGGGTTAGGGTTAGGGTTCGGGTTTGGGTTAGTGTACGGGTTAGGGTTAGATAAGGGTTAGGGTTAGTGTTAGGGTTAGTGTTAGGGTTACGGTACGGGTTATGGTTAAGGTTACGGTAAGGGATAGGGTTAGTGTACGTGTTAGGTCTAGGGTTAGGGTTAGGTTTAGTGTGCGGGTTAGGGTTATGGTTAGGGTTAGGGTTAGGGTTAGGATTAGGTTACGTGTTAGGGTTAGGGTTTGGGTACGGGTTAGGGTTACGTTTAGGGTTAGGGTACGGGTTAGGTTTAGGGTTAGGGTACGGGTTAGTGCTAGGGTACGGGTTAGGGTTAGAGTACCGGTTAGGGTTAGGTTTAGGGTTAGGTTTAGTGTTAGAGTACGGGTTAGGGTTAGTGTTAGGGTTAGTGTACAGATATTGTTAGGGTTAGGGTTAGGGTTAGTGTACGTGTTAGGGTTAGGTTTAGGGTACGGAATAGGTTTAGTGTTCAGGTTAAGTTTAGAGTTAGGGTTAGGTTTAGGTTACGGGTTAGGGTAATGGTACGGGTTAGGGTTAGGTTTAGGGTACAGGTTAGGGTTAGGTTTAGGGTACGGGATAGGGTTAGTGTACGGGATAAGTTTAGGGTTAGGTTTAGGTTAGGTTACGGGTTAGGGTTAGGGTACGGGTTAGGGTTAGGTTTAGGTGCGGGTTAGGCTGAGGGTACGGGTTAGGTTTAGGTTTAGGGTCAGGGTTAGGTTTAGGCATAGGGTTATGGTACGGGTTAGCGTTAGGGTTGGGGTTATGGTACGGGTTAGTTTTAGGGTTAGGACACGGGTTAGGGTTACGGTTAAGGTTAGGGTTAGTGTTAGTTTATGGGTTAGGGTTAGGGTACGGGTAAGGGTTATGGTTAGGTTTACGGTTAGGTTTAGGTTTAGGGTGCGGTTTAGGCTTTGGGTTAGGGTTAGAGTTAGCTCTAGGGTATGGGTTAGGGTTACTCTTAGGGTTTGGGCACGGGTTAGGGTTAGAGTTAGGGTACGGGATAGGGTTGGGTACGGGTTAGGACAAGGGTTAGGGTTAGGTTTAGGGTACGGGATAGGGGTAGGGTTAGGTTAGGGTTAGGGTTAGGGTTAGGGTATGGGTTAGGTTTAGGGTACGGGTTAGGTTTAGGGTTAGGGTCAGGGTTAGGGTTAGGGTTAGGGAAAAACTTAGGGTTAGGGTTAGGTTTAGGGTACGGGATAGGATTAGTGTACGGGATAAGTTTAGGGTTAGTTTTAGGTTAGGTTACGGTTTATGGTTAGGGTATGGGTTAGTGTTAGGTTTAGGTGCGGGTTAGGGTTAGGGTACGGGTTAGGGTTAGGTTTAGGGTCAGGGTTAGGATTAGGGATAGGGTTATGGTACGGGTTAGGGTTAGGGTTGGGGTTAAAGTACGGGTTAGTTTTAGGGTTTGGGTACGGGTTAAGGTTACGGTTAAGGTTAGGGTTAGTGTTAGGTTATGGGTTAGGGTTAGGGTATGGGTAAGGGTTATGGTTAGGGTTACGGTTATGGTCAGTGTTAGGGTTAGGGTATGAGTTAGGTTTAGTGTTAGGTACGGTTAAGGGTTATGGTTAGGGTTAGTGTTAGGGTTATGTTTAGGGTGCGGTTTAAGGTTAGGGTTAGGGTTAGGGTTAGTGTACGGGTTTGAGTTAGTGTTAGGGTATGGGTTAGGTTTACCGTTTGCGTACGGGTAGGGTAAGGTTTAGGGTTAGGGTTAGGGTTAGGGGATAAGGTAAGAGTTAGTGTTAGGCTACGGGTTAGAGTATGGGTTAGTGTTAGGTTTAGGGTTAGGGTTAGGTTTAGGGTTATAGTACGGGTTAGGATTAGATTTAGGGTTAGGTTTTGGGTTAGAGTACGGGTTAGGGATAGTGTTAGGGTTAGGGTTAGTGTTAGGGTACGGGTTAGGGTTAGAGTACGGGTTAGGGTTACGTTTAGGGTTAGGGTTAGTGTTAGAGTACGGGTGAGGGTTAGTGTTAGGGTTAGGGTTAGGGTTAGGGTTAGAGTACGGATAGGGTTAGGGTTTGGGTTAGGGTTAGGGTACGAATTAGGGTTAGGTTTAGGGTAAGGGATAGGGTTAGCGTACGGGTTAAGTTTAGGGTTAGGCTTAGGTTTAGGTATGGGTTAGGCTTAGGGTACGGGTTAGGGTTAGGTTTAGGTGAGGGTTAGGGTTAGTGTTAGGGTACGTGTTAGGGTTAGGATTAGGGTTAGAGTACGGGTAGGGTTAGTGTTAGGGTTAGGGTTAGGGTTATTGTACGCATTAGGCTAAGGGTTAGATTTAGGGTTAGGATACGGGTTAGGGTTAGGTTTATGGTAAGGGATAGGGTTAGCGTACGGGTTAAGTTTAGGGTCAGGTTTAGGTTTAGGTTACGGGTTAGGGTTAGGGTACGGTTAGGGTTAGGTTGAGGGTGCGGGTTAGGGTTAGGGTCAGGGTTAAGGTTAGGGTTAGTGTTAGGTTACGGATTAGGGTTAGGGTACGGGTTAGTGTTAGGTTTAGGTGCGGGTTAGGGTTAGGGTACGGGTTAGGGTTAGGTTTAGGGTCAGGGTTAGGGTTAGGGTTAGGGTACGAGTTAGGGTTAGGGTTAGGGTATGGCTTAGGGTTAGGGTTTTTGGTATGGGTTAGGGTTACAGTGGGTTAGGGTTAGGGTGAGGGTTAGGGTTAGGGTTAGAGTATGGTTAAGTTTAGTGTTAGGGTTAGAGTACGGGTTAGGGATAGTGTTAGGGTTAGGGTTAGGGTTAGGGTTAGGGTTTTTGTACGGGTTAGGCTAAGGGTTAGGTTTAGGGTTAGGATACGGGTTAGGTTTAGGTTTATGGTATGGGATAGGGTTAGCGTACGAGTTAAGTTTAGGGTTAGGTTTAGGTTTAGGTTACGGGTTAGGGTTAGGGTACAGTTAGGGTTAGGTTGAGGATGCGGGTTAGGGTTAGGGTTAGGGTTAGTTTAAGGGTTAGTGTTAGATTTAAGTTCAGGGTTATGGTTAGGGTTAGTGTTAGGTTACGGATTAGGGTTAGGGTTGAGGTTAGGGTACGGGTTAGTTTTAAGGTTCGGGTACAATTTAGGGTTATGGTAAAGGTTAGGGTTAGGGTATGGGTTAGGGTTAGGTTACGGTTAAGGGTTACGGTTTGGGTTAGCGTTAGTGTTAAGTTTAGGGTGCGGGTTAGGGTTAGGGTTAGGGTTAGAGCACGTGTTTGGGTTAGTGTTAGGGTACGGGTTAGGTTTACTGTTTGGGTACGGGTTAGGGTAAGGGTTAGGTTTAACGTTAGGTTTAGGGGTTATTTTAGGGTTAGGGTTAGGCTACGGTAGGGTTAGGGTACGGGTTAAGGTTAGGGTTATGGTTCGGGTTAGAGTTAGTGTACGGGTTAGGGTTAGGTAAGTGTTACGGTTAGAGTTAGGGTTAGTGTTAGGGTTACGGTACGGGTTAGGGTTAAGTTACGGTAAGGGATAGGGTTAGTGTACGTGTTAGGTCTAGGGTTAAGGTTAGGTTTAGTGTGCGGGTCAGTGTTATGGTTAGGGTTAGGGTTAGGGTTAGGATTAGGTTATGTGTTAGGGTTAGGTTTTGGGTACATGTTAGGGTTACGTTTAGGGTTAGGGTACGGTTTAGGTTTAGGGTTAGGATAAGTGTTAGTGTTAGGGTACGGGTTAGGGTTAGAGTACCGGTTAGGGTTAGGTTTAGGGTTAGGTTTAGTGTTAGAGTACGGGTTAAGGTAGTGTTAGGGTTAGTGTACGGATATTGTTAGGGTTAGGTTAGGGTTAGTGTACGGGATAGGATTAGGTTTAGGGTACGGAATAGGTTTAGTGTTCAGGTTAAGTTTATAGTTAGGGTTAGGTTTAGGGTACGGAATAGGTTTAGTGTTCAGGTTAAGTTTATAGTTAGGGTTAGGTTTAGGTTACGGGTTAGGGTTAGGGTACGGGTTAGGGTTAGGTTTAGGGTACAGGTTAGGGTTAGG
Source organism: Urocyon cinereoargenteus (assembly GCA_032313775.1). Lineage (NCBI taxonomy): Eukaryota > Metazoa > Chordata > Mammalia > Carnivora > Canidae > Urocyon > Urocyon cinereoargenteus. The sequence continues at coordinate 72,275,838 of JAVLSZ010000012.1, read as the reverse complement.
TTTAGGGTACGGGATAGGGTTAGTGTACGGGATAAGTTTAGGGTTAGGTTTAGGTTAGGTTACGGTTTAGGGTTAGGGTACGGGTTAGTGTTAGTTTTAGGTGCGGGTTAGGGTTAGGGTACAGGTTAGGGTTAGGTTTAGGGTCAGGGTTAGGATTAGGGATAGGGTCATGGTACGGTTTAGGGTTAGGGTTGGGGTTACAGTACGGGTTAGTTTTAGGTTTAGGGTACGGATTAAGGTTACGGTTAAGGTTAGGGTTAGTGTTAAGTTATGGGTTAGGGTTAGGGTACGGTTAAGTGTTATGGTTAGGGTTACGGTTAGGGTCAGTGTTATGGTTAGGGTACGAGTTAGGGTTATGGTTAGGTATGGTTAAGGGTTATGGTTAGGGTTAGTGTTAGGGTTAAGTTTAGGGTGCGGTTTAGGGTTAGGGTTAGGGTTAGGGTTAGAGTACGGGTTTGGGTTAGTGTTAGGGTACGGGTTAGGTTTACCGTTTGGGTACGGGTTAGGGTAAGGGTTAGGGTTAGGGTTAGGGTTAGGGGTTAGGGTAAGAGTTAGTGTTAGGCTACGGGTTAGGGTTAGAGTATGGGTTAGTGTTAGGTTTAGGGTTAGGGTTAGGTTTAGGGTTATAGTACGGGTTAGGATTAGAGTTAGGGTTAGGTTTTGGGTTAGAGTACGGGTTAGGGATAGTGTTAGTGTTAGGGTTAGTGTTAGGGTACGGGTTAGGGTTAGAGTACGGGTTAGGGTTAGTGTTAGTGTTAGGGTTAGGGTTAGAGTACGGATAGGGTTAGGGTTAGGGTTAGGGTTGGGGTTAGGGTACGGGTTAGTTTTAGGGTTAGTGTATGGGTTAGGGTTACAGTTAAGTTTAGGGTTAGGGTTATTGTATGGGTTAGGGTTACGATACGTGTTAGGGTTAGGTTGAGGGTTGGGGTTAGGGTTAGAATACGGTTAGGGTTAGGGATAGAGTACGGGTTAGGGTTAGTGTTAGGGTTAGGGTTAGGGTTAGAGTACGGGTTATGGTTAGGTTTAGGGTTAGAGTACGGGTTAGGGTTAGTGTTAGGGTTAGGGTTAGGTTTAGGGTTAGAGTACGGGTTAGGGTTAGTGTTAGGGTTAGGGTTTGGGTTAGGTTTAGGGTACGGTTTAGGTCTAGGGTTAGGGTTAGGTTTAGGGTGTGGGTTAGTGTTAGGCATCGGGTTAGGGATAGGGTATGGGTTAGGTTTAGGGTACGGGTTAGGTTTAGCGTTAGGGTTATGGTATGGGTTAGGGTTAGGTTTGGGGTTAGTGTTAGGGTACGGGTTAGGGTTTGGGTACAAGTTAGGTCTAGGTTTAGGGTTTGGTTTAGGATGCGGGATATGGTTATGGTTAGGGTACGTTTAGGGTTAGAGTTAGGGTTAGGGTTCAGGTTAGTGTTAGGTTTATGGTACGGTTTAGCGTTAAGTTTACGGTACGGGATAGGTTTAGTGTACGTGTTAGGTCTAGGGTTAGGGTTAAGTTTAGTGTGCGAGTTAGGGTAAGGGTTAGGGTTAGCGTACGTGTTAGGGTTAGGGTTTGGGTACGGGTTAGGGTTACGTTTAGGGTTAGGGTACGGGTTAGGTTTAGGGTGAGGGTAAGTGTTAGTGTTAGGGTACGGGTTAGTGTTAGGGTACGGGTTATGGTTAGGGTTGGGGTTAGGGTACGGGTTAGTTTTAGGTTTAGGGTACAGGTTAGGGTTACGGTTAAGGTTAGGGTTAGGGTTAGGCTATGGGTTAGGGTTAGGTTACGGTTAAGGGTTATGGTTTGGGTTAGGGTTAGTGTTAGGTTTAGGGTGCGGGTTTGGGTTAGGGTTAGGGTTAGAGTACGGGTTTGGGTTAGTGTTAGGGTACGGGTTAGGTTTACCGTTTGGGTATGGGTTAGGGTAAGGGTTAGGTTTAGGGTTACGGTTAGGGGTTAGGGTTAGATTTAGGGTTAGGCTACAGGTAGGGTTAGGGTACGGGTTAGGGTTAGGTTTAGGTTTCGGGTTAGGGTTAGTGTACAGGTTAGAGTTAGGGATAGGGTTAGTGTTAAGGTTACGGTACGGGTTTGGATTAAGCCTGGCGTACGGGTTAGGGTTAGTGTACGTGTTAGATCTAGGGTTAGGGTTAGGTTTAGTGTGCGGTTAGGGTTAGGGTTAGGGTACATGTTAGGGATAGGGTTTGGGTACAGGTTAGCGTTATGTTTAGGGTTAGGGTACGGGTTAGGTTTAGGGTTAGGGTTAGGGTACGGTTTAGGGTTAGTGTACGGGTTAGGGTTTGGTTTAGGGTCAGGGTTATGGTTAGCTTTAGGTTTAGGGTTAGGGTTAGGGTTAGGGTACGGGTTAGGGTTACTGTACGGGTTAGGGTTAAGTTTAGGGTTAGGGTTAGGTTTATGGTTAGGGTCAGGGTTAGGGTTAGGGTTAGTGTTAGGGTACGTATTAAGGTTAGGGTTAGGGTTAGGGTACGGGTTAGGTTTAGGGTTAGGGTCAGGGTTAGGGTTAGGGTTAGTGTTAGGGTACGTATTAAGGTTAGGGTTGGGGTTAGGGTACGGGTTAGTTTTAGATTTAGGGTATGGGTTAGGGTTATGGTTAAGGTTAGGGTTATGGTTAGGGTATGGGTTAGGGTTAGGTTACGGTTAATGTTTATGGCTTGGGTTAGGGTTACGGTTAAGTTTAGGGTGAGGGTAAGGTTTAGGGTAAGGGTTAGAGTGCGGGTTTGGGTTAGTGTTAGGGTACGGGTTAGGTTTACCGCCAGGGTACGGGTTAGGGTAAGGGTTAGGGTTAGTGTTAGGGTTAGGGTACAGGTTAGCGTTAGGGTTAGGTTACGGAATAGGTTTAGGGTACGGTTTAGGTCTAGGGTTAGGGTTAGGTTTAGGGTGTGGGTTAGGGTTAGGCATCGGGTTAAGGATAAGGTACGGTTTAGGGTTAGTGTACGGGTTAGGGTTAGTGTTAGGGTTATGGTACGGGATAGGGTTAGTGTTAGGGTATGGGTTAGGGTTAGGGTACGGTTTAGGTCTAGGTTTAGGGTTAGGTTTAGGATGCGGGTTAGGGTTAGGGTTAGTGTACGGGATTAGGTTTAGGGTTAGGGTAAGGGTTAGGGTTAGGTTTAGGGTTAGGGTTAGGGTATGAGTTCGGGTTACGGTACGTGTTAGGGTTAGGGTTAGCGTTAGGTTTAAGGTTAGGGTTATAGTAAGGGGTTAGTGTTAGTGTTAGGGTTATGTTTAGGCTTAGATAACGGGTTAGGGTTACGTTTAGGTTTAGGGTTAGGGTTAGAGTACGGGTTAGGATTAGTGTTAGGTTTAAAGTTAGGGTTAAGGTTAGGGTTAGAGTACGGGTTTGGGTTAGTGTTAGGGTACGGGTTAGGTTTAATGTTTGGGTTAGTGTTTGGATAAGGGTTAGGGTTAGGGTTAGGTTTAGGGTTAGGGTTAGGGTTAGTGTTAGGATTATGGTACGGGTTAGGGTAAGGTTAGGTTACGGGATAGGGTTAGTGTACGTGTTAGGTCTAGGCTTAGGGTTAGGTTTAGTGTGCGGGTTAGGGTTAGGGTTAGGGATAGGGTACGTGTTTGGGTTAGGGTTTGGGTACATGTTAGGCTTATGTTTAGGGTTACGGTACGGGTTAGGTTTAGGGTTAGGGTAAGTGTTAGTGTTAGGTTGCGGGTTAGGGTTAGAGTACGGGTTAGGGTTAGGTTTAGGGTTAGGGTTAGGGTTCAGTGCAGGTTAGGGTTAGTGTTAGGGTTAGGGTTAGGGTTAGTGTACGGATAGGGTTAGGGTTAGGGTTAGTGTGAGGTTACGGGTTTGGATTAGGTTTAGGGTACGGGATAGGGTTTGTGTACGGGTTAAGTTTAGGGTTAGTGTTAGGTTTAGGTTACTAGTTAGGGTTAGGGTACGGGTTTGGGTTAGGTTTAGGTGCGGGTTAGGTTTAGGGTACGGATTATGGTTAGGGTACGTGTTAGGGTTAGGGTTTGGGTACGGGTTAGGGTTACGTTTAGGTTTAGGGTACGGGTTAGGATTAGGGTTCGGGTTAGGGTACGGTTGAGGGTTAGGGTACGGGATAGGGTTAAGATTACGGTCAGGGTTAGGGTGAGGTTACGGGTTAGGGTTACTGAACGGGTTAGGGTTAGGTTTAGGGTATGGGATAGGGTTAGCGTACGGGTTAAGTTTAGGGTTAGGGTTAGGTTTAGGTTATGGGTTAGGTTTAGGGTATTGGTTAGGGTTAGGTTTAGGGTCAGGGTTAGGGTTAGGGTACGAGTTAGGGTTACGGTAATGGTATGGGTTAGTTTTAGGGTATTGGTACAGGTTAGGGTTACAGTACGGGTTAAGGTTAGGGTGAGGGTTAGGGTTAGGTTTAGAGTACGGTTAGGGTTAGGGTTAGGGTTAGGGTTTGAGTACGGGTTAGGGTTAGTTTTAGGGTTAGGGTTAGGGTACGGGTTAGGGTTAGGGTTAGGGTAAGGGTTATGGTTAGTGTTAGGGTTAGCTTTAGGTTTGGGTGCGGGTTAGGGTTAGAGTTAGGGTTAATGTTAGGGTTAGCGCTCGGGAATGGGTTAGTGTTACTGTTAGGATTTGGGTACGGGTTAGTTTAGGGTTAGGTTACGGGATAGGGTTGGATACGGGTTAGGTTAAGGGTTAGGTTTAGGTTTAGGGTACAGGTTAGGGATAGGGTTAGGATTAGGTTTAGTTTTAGGGTATGGGTTAGGCTTAGGGTACGGGTTAGGGTTAGCGTCAGGGATACTGTTAGGGTTAGCGTTAGGTTACGGGTTAGGGTTAGGTTAAGGTACAGGTTAGGGTTAGGGTTAGGGTCAGGGTTAGGGTTATGGTTAGGTTATGAGTTAGGGTTAGGGTTAGGGTACGGGTTAGGTTTAGGCTATTGGTATGGGTTAGTTGTACAGTACGGGTTAGGGTAAGGGTGAGGGTTAGGGTTAGGTTTAGAGTACAGTTAGGGTTAGTGTTAGGGTTAGGGTTAGAGTACGGGGTAGGGTTAGTGTTAGGGTTAGGGTTAGGGTTAGGGTTAGGGTTAGGTTATGGGTTAGGGTTAGGGTTAGGGTTAGGGTTAGGGTTAGGGTTAGGTTTAGAGCACGGGAAAGGGTTGGGTACGGGTTAGGTGAAGGTTTAGGGTTAGTTTTAGGGTACGGGTTAGGTTTAGTGTTAGGTTTAGGGTTAGGGTTAGGTTTAGGGTACGGGTTAGTGTTAGGGTCAGGGTTAGGGTTTGGGCTAGGGTATGAGTTAGGGTTAGGGTTAGGTTTAGGTTACGGGTTAGGGTTAGGGTTAGGGTACATGTTAGGGTAAGTGTTTGAGTACAGTTTAGGGTTAGGGTACGGGTTAGGGTTATTGTTAGGATTAGGGTACTGGTTAGGGTTAGGGTCCGTGTTAGGGTTTTGGGTTAGTGTTAGGGTACGGGTTAGGGTTAGGGTACGTGTTAGGTCTAGGGTTAGGGTTAGGTTTAGGATGCGGGATAGGGTTAGGTTTAGGGTACGGGATTCGGGTTAGGGTTAGGGTTAGGGTTACGGTTAAGTTAAGGTTTAGGGTTACAGTTAGGGTACGGGTAAAGTTAACAGTACGATTTAGGGTTAGGGTTAGGGTTAGGTTTAGCGTTAGGGTTATAGTGGAGGGTTAGGGTTAGTGTTAGGGTTAGGATTAAGGTTTGGGGATGGGTTAGGGTTAGGGTACGGGTTAGGGTACGTGTTAGGTTTAGTGTTAGGTTACGGGTTAGTTTTAGGGTTAGGGTTAGTGTTAGGGTACGGGTTAGGGTTAGCCTAAGGGTTAAGTCTAGGCTTAGGGTTAGGTTTAGGATGCGGGTTAGGGTTAAGTTTAGGGTACAGGATTAGGGTTAGGGTAAGGGTCAGGAATAGGGTTAGGTTTAGGGTTAAGGTTAGGGTTGGGTACGGTTTAGGGTTACGGTACGAGTTAGGCTTAGGGTAAGGGTTAGGTTTAGGGTTAGGATTATAGTAGGGGGTTAGGGTTAGTGTTAGGGTTACGTTTAGGGTTAGAGTACTGGTTAGGATTAGTGTTAGGGTTATGGTTTGTGTTAGGGTTAGGGTTAAGGTTAGAGTACGTGTTAGGGTTAGGATTAGGGTTAGGGTTAGGGTTAGAGTACGGGATAGGTTTAGTGTTAGGGTTAGGGTTAGTGTTAGGGTTAGTGTACAGTTAGGGTTAGGTTTAGGGTCAGGGTTAGGGTTAGGGTACGCGTTAGGGTTACTGTAAGGGTGAGGGTTAGGTTTAGGGTAGGGTTAGGGTTACATTACGGGTTAGGGTTAGTGTTAGGGTTAGGTTTAGGGTTAGAGTACGTGGTAGGGTTATTGTTAGGGGTAGGGTTAGTGTTAGGGTACGGGTTAGGGTTATAGTACGGGTTAGGGTTAGAGTTAGGGTTAGGTTTAGGGTTAGAGTACGGGTTAGGTTTAGTGTTAGGATTAGGGTTAGGGTTAGTGTTAGTGTATGGGTTAGGGTTAGGGTACGGGTTAGGGTTAGAGTACGGGTTAGGGTTAGGTTTAGGGTTAGGGTTAGGGTCAGTGTACGGATAGTGTTAGGGTTAGGGTTAGGGTTAGGGTTAGGGTACGGGGTAGGGTTAGGTTTAGGGTACGGAATAGGGTTAGCGTACAGGTTAAGTTTAGGGTTAGGTTTAGGTTTAGGTTATGGGTTAGGGTTCAGGTACGGTTTAGGGTTCGGTTTAGGTGCGGGTTAGGGTTAATGTTAGGGTTAGGTTTAGGTGTGGGTTAGGTTTAGGATTAGGGTTAGGGTTATGGGTTAGGGTTAGAGTTAGGGTTAGGCTTCGGGTAGGGTTAGGGTACGGGTTACTGTTAGGGTTAGGTTTCGAGTTAGGGTTAGTGTATGGGTTAAGGTTAAGGTTAGGGTTAGGGTTAGGGTTACGGTTAGTGTTAGGGTACCGGTATGGGTTAGGGTTAAGTTTCCGATACGGGATAGGGTTAATGTAAGTTTTTGGTCTAGGGTTAGGGTTAGTTTAGTGTGCGGTTTAGGGTTAGGTTTAGGGCTAGGGTTAGGATTAGAGTACGTGTTTGGGTTAGGGTTTGGGTACAGGTTAGGGTTCCGTTTAGGGTTAGGGTACGGTTTAGGTTTAGGGTTAGTGTATGGGTTAGTGTTTGGGTACGGGTTAGTGTTAGAGTACGGGTTTGGGTTAGGTTTAGGGTTAGGGTTAGTTTTAGAATACGGGTTAGGGTTAGTGTTAGGGTTAGGGTTAAGGTTAGTGTACGGGTAGGGTTAGGGTTAGAGTTAGGGTTAGGGTACGGGTTAGGGTTAGGTTTTGGGTATGAGATAGGGTTAGTGTACGGGTTCAGTTTAGTGTTAGGGTTAGGTTTAGGTTACGGGTTAGGGTTAGGGTACGGGTTAGGGTTAGGTTTCGGTGCGGGTTAGGTTTAGGGTACAGGTTAGGGTTAGTGTTAGGGTTAGTGTACGGGTTAGGGTTAGTGTTAGGGTTAGGATACGGGTTAGGACTAGGGTGTAGGTATGGGATAGGTTTAGGGTACGGTTAATGTCTAGGGTTAGGGTGAGGTTTAGGGTGCGGTTTAGATTTAGGCCCTGGGTTAGCGTTAGGGTATGGGTTAGGGTTATGTTTAGTGTACAAGTTAGGGTTAGGGTTAATGTTAGGGTTAGGGTATGGGTTAGTGTTAGGGTATGGGTTAGGGTTAGGCTACGGGTTAGGTCTAGGGTTAGGGTTAGGGTTAGGATGCGGATTAGGGTTAGGGTTAGGGTAAGGGATTGGGGTTAGGTTTAGGGTCAGGTTTAAGGTTAGGTTTAGGTTTAGGGTTTGGGTGGGTTAAAGTACGAGTTAGGGTTAGTGTTAGGGTTACGTTTAGGGTTAGAGTACTGGTTAGGGTTAGTGTTAGGGTTATGGTTAGTGTTAGTGTTAGGGTTAAGGTTAGAGTACGGGTTAGGTTTAGGTTTAGGTTTAGGGTTAGTTTTAGAATACGGGATAGGGTTAGTGTTAGGGTTAGGGTTAGGGTTAGGGTAAGTGTGTGGTTAGGGTTAGGTTTAGGGTCAGGGTTAGGGTTAGGGTTAGTGTGTGTGTACGCATTAAGGTTAGGGTTGGGGTTAGGGTACGGGGTAGTTTTAGGGTTAGGGTACGAGTTAGGGTTACGGTTAAGGTTAGGGTAAGGGTTAGGGTATGGGTTAGGGTTAGGTTACGGTTAAGGGTTATGGTTTGCGTTAGGGTTCGGTTTAAGTTTAGGGTGCGGGTTAGGGTTAGGGTTAGGATTAGGGTTAGGTTTAGAGTACGGGTTTGGTTTAGTGTTAGGGTACGTGTGAGGTTTACCGTTTGGGTACGTGTTAGGGTAAGGGTTAGGGTGAGTGTTAGGGTTAGGGGTTAGGGTTAGTTTTAGGGTTATGCTACGGGAAGGGTTAGGGTACAGGTTAGGGTTAGGTTTAGGGTTAGGTTTAGGGTTAGAGTACTGATTTGGTTTAGTGTTAGGGTAAGGGTTATGTTTACCTTTTCAGTACGGGTTAGGGTAAGGGTTAGGGTTAGGGTTAGGGGTTAGGTTTAGGGTTAGGGTTAGGCTACGGGTAGGGTTAGGGTACGGGTTAGGGTTAGGGTTAGGGTTAGTGTTAGGATTACGTTACGGATTAGGGTTAAGGTTAGGGTACGGAATAGGGTTAGTGTAGGTGTTAGGTCTAGGGTTAGGTTTAGGGTTAGGGTACGTGTTAGGGTTAGGGTTTGGTTACCGGTTAGGGTTACATTTAGGTTTAGGGTACGGGTTAGGTTTAGGGTACGGGTTAGGGTACGGTTTAGGGTTAGGGTACGGGTTAGGGTTAGGTTTAGGGTCAAGGTTAGGGTTAGGTTTAGGGTTAGGGTTAGGGTTAGGGTTAGGGTACGCGTTAGGGTTACTGTGAGGGTTAGGGTTAGGATTAGGTTTAGGTTAGGGTTACATTACGGGTTAGGGTTAGAGTTTGGGTTAGGTTTAGGGTTAGAGTACGGGGTAGGGTTATTGGTAGGCTTAGGGTTAGTGTTAGGGTACGGGTTAGGGTTATAGTACGGGTTAGGGTTAGAGTTAGGGTTAGGTTTAGGTTAGAGTATGGGTTAGGGTTAGTGTTAGGGTTAGGGTTAGTGTTAGGGTACGGGTTAGGGTTAGGGTACAGGTTAGGGTTAGAGTACGGGTTAGGGTTAGGTTTAGGGTTAGGGTTAGGGTTAGAGTACGATTTGGGTTACGTTTAAGGTTAGGGTTAGTGTTAGAATACGGGTTAGGGTTAGTGTTAGGGTTAGGGTTAGTTTTAGTGTACGGATAGGGTTAGGGTTAGAGTTAGGGTTAGGGTACGGGTTAGGGTTAGGTTTAGGGTATGGGATAGGGTTAGTGTACGGGTTAAGTTTAGGGTTAGGGTTAGGTTTAGGATATGGGTTAGGGTTAGGGTTAGCTTTAGGGGTAGGTTTAGTGTATGGGTTAAGTTTAGGGTACGGGTTAGTGTTAGGGTTAGGGTCAGGGTTAGGGTTAGGTTTAGGGTATGAGTTAGGGTTAGGGTTTGGTTGAGGGTACGGTGTAGGGTTAGGGTTAGGATTAGGGTACAGGTTAGGATTAGGTTACGGGTTTGCATTAGGGTTTGGGTCAGGGTTAGAGTTAGGGTACGAGTTAGGTTTAGGGTTAGGGTACGGGTTAGGGTGAGGATTATGTTATGGGTTAGGGTTACAGTACGGGTTAGTGTTAGGGTGAGGTTTAGGGTTAGTGTTATAATACGGTTAGGGTTAGGGTTGGGGTTAGGGTTAGAGTACGGGTTAGGGTTAGTGTTAGGGTTAAGGAAAGTGTTAGGGTTAAGGTACAGCTTAGGGTACGGGTACGGGTGTGGGCTAGGGTTAGAGTACGGGCTAGGGTTAGTGTTAGGATTATGGTTAGGGTTAAAATACGGGTTAGGATTAGTTTTAGGTTTAGGGTTAGGTTACGGGTTCGGGTTACATTTAGGGTACGGGATAGGGTTAGCGTATGGGTTAAGTTAAGGTTTACGGTTAGGTTTAGGTTACGGGTTTGTGTTAGGGTACAGGTTAGGGTTAGGTTTAGGTGCGGGTTAGGGATAGGGTACGAGTTAGGGGTAGGGTTGTGGTTAGGTTACGGGTTAGTTTTAGGGTTAGGGTATGGGTTAGGTTTACGGTTAAGTTTAGGGTTAGGGTTATGGTATGGGTTATGGTTACAGTACGTGTTAGGGTTAGGGTGAGGGTTAGGGTTAGTGTTAGAATACGGTTAGGGTTAGGGATAGAGTACGGGTTAGGGTTAGTGTTAGGGTTAGGGTTAGGGTTAGAGTACGGGTTAGGGTTAGGTTTAGGGTTAGAGTACGGGTTAGGGTTAGTGTTAGGGTTAGGGTTAGGGTTAGGGTACGTGTTAGGGTTAGGGTTTGGGTACGGGTTAGGATTACGTTTAGGGTTAGGGTACGGGTTAGGGATAGTGTTAGGGTTAGGGTTAGTGTTAGGGTACGGGTTAGGTTTAGATTACGGGTTAGGGTTACGTTTAGGGTTAGGGTTAGGGTTAGGGTTAGGGGTTAGGGTTAGGGTTAGGGTTAGGGTTAATGTTAGGGTTAGGGAAAGGGTTAGGGTTAGGGTTAGGGTACGGGAGAGGGTTATGGTTAGGGTATGGGTTAGGGTTAGTTTTGGGTTAGGTTACGGTTTAGTTTTAGGGTTAGTGTACGGGTTAGTTTTTGGGTTAGGGTACGGGTTAGGGTTACTTTTAAAGTAAATGTTAGGGTTAGGGTTTGGGTTAGGTTTAGGGTACGGTTTAGGTCTAGGGTTAGGGTTAGGTTTAGGGTGTGGGTTAGTGTTAGGCATCGGGTTAGGGATAGGGTATGGGTTAGGTTTAGGGTACGGGTTAGGTTTAGCGTTAGGGTTATGGTATGGGTTAGGGTTAGGTTTGGGGTTAGTGTTAGGGTACGGGTTAGGGTTTGGGTACAGGTTAGGTCTAGGTTTAGGGTTTGGTTTAGGATGCGGGATATGGTTATGGTTAGGGTACGTTTAGGGTTAGAGTTAGGGTTAGGGTTCAGGTTAGTGTTAGGTTTATGGTACGGTTTAGCGTTAAGTTTACGGTACGGGATAGGTTTAGTGTACGTGTTAGGTCTAGGGTTAGGGTTAAGTTTAGTGTGCGAGTTAGGGTAAGGGTTAGGGTTAGCGTACGTGTTAGGGTTAGGGTTTGGGTACGGGTTAGGGTTACGTTTAGGGTTAGGGTACGGGTTAGGTTTAGGGTGAGGGTAAGTGTTAGTGTTAGGGTACGGGTTAGTGTTAGGGTACGGGTTATGGTTAGGGTTGGGGTTAGGGTACGGGTTAGTTTTAGGTTTAGGGTACAGGTTAGGGTTACGGTTAAGGTTAGGGTTAGGGTTAGGCTATGGGTTAGGGTTAGGTTATGGTTAAGGGTTATGGTTTGGGTTAGGGTTAGTGTTAGGTTTAGGGTGCGGGTTTGGGTTAGGGTTAGGGTTAGAGTACGGGTTTGGGTTAGTATTAGGGTACGGGTTAGGTTTACCGTTTGGGTATGGGTTAGGGTAAGGGTTAGGTTTAGGGTTATGGTTAGGGGTTAGGGTTAGATTTAGGGTTAGGCTACAGGTAGGGTTAGGGTACGGGTTAGGGTTAGGTTTAGGGTTCGGGTTAGGGTTAGTGTACAGGTTAGAGTTAGGGATAGGGTTAGTGTTAAGGTTACGGTACGGGTTTGGATTAAGCCTGGCGTACGGGTTAGGGTTAGTGTACGTGTTAGATCTAGGGTTAGGGTTAGGTTTAGTGTGCGGTTAGGGTTAGGGTTAGGGTACGTGTTAGGGATAGGGTTAGGGTACAGGTTAGCGTTATGTTTAGGGTTAGGGTACGGGTTAGGTTTAGGGTTAGGGTTAGGGTACGGTTTAGGGTTAGTGTACGGGTTAGGGTTTGGTTTAGGGTCAGGGTTATGGTTAGCTTTAGGTTTAGGGTTAGGGTTAGGGTTAGGGTACGGGTTAGGGTTACTGTACGGGTTAGGGTTAAGTTTAGGGTTAGGGTTAGGTTTATGGTTAGGGTACGGATTAGGGTTAGGGTACGGGTTAGGTTTAGGGTTAGGGTCAGGGTTAGGGTTAGGGTTAGTGTTAGGGTACGTATTAAGGTTAGGGTTGGGGTTAGGGTACGGGTTAGTTTTAGATTTAGGGTATGGGTTAGGGTTATGGTTAAGGTTAGGGTTATGGTTAGGGTATGGGTTAGGGTTAGGTTACGGTTAATGTTTATGGTTTGGGTTAGGGTTACGGTTAAGTTTAGGGTGAGGGTAAGGGTTAGGGTAAGGGTTAGAGTGCGGGTTTGGGTTAGTGTTAGGGTACGGGTTAGGTTTACCGCCAGGGTACGGGTTAGGGTAAGGGTTAGGGTTAGTGTTAGGGTTAGGGTACAGGTTAGCGTTAGGGTTAGGTTACGGAATAGGTTTACGGTACGGTTTAGGTCTAGGGTTAGGGTTAGGTTTAGGGTGTGGGTTAGGGTTAGGCATCGGGTTAAGGATAAGGTAAGGTTTAGGGTTAGTGTACGGGTTAGGGTTAGTGTTAGGGTTATGGTACGGGATAGGGTTAGTGTTAGGGTATGGGTTAGGGTTAGGGTACGGTTTAGGTCTAGGTTTAGGGTTAGGTTTAGGATGCGGGTTAGGGTTAGGGTTAGTGTACGGGATTAGGTTTAGGGTTAGGGTAAGGGTTAGGGTAAGGGTTAGGGTTAGGTTTAGGGTTAGGGTTAGGGTATGAGTTCGGGTTACGGTACGTGTTAGGGTTAGGGTTAGCGTTAGGTTTAAGGTTAGGGTTATAGTAAGGGGTTAGTGTTAGTGTTAGGGTTATGTTTAGGCTTAGATAACGGGTTAGGGTTACGTTTAGGTTTAGGGTTAGGGTTAGAGTACGGGTTAGGATTAGTGTTAGGTTTAAAGTTAGGGTTAAGGTTAGGGTTAGAGTACGGGTTTGGGTTAGTGTTAGGGTACGGGTTAGGTTTAATGTTTGGGTTAGTGTTTGGATAAGGGTTAGGGTTAGGGTTAGGTTTAGGGTTAGGGTTAGGGTTAGTGTTAGGATTACGGTACGGGTTAGGGTAAGGTTAGGTTATGGGATAGGGTTAGTGTACGTGTTACGTCTAGGCTTAGGGTTAGGTTTAGTGTGCGGGTTAGGGTTAGGGTTAGGGATAGGGTACGTGTTTGGGTTAGGGTTTGGGTACGTGTTAGGCTTATGTTTAGGGTTACGGTACGGGTTAGGTTTAGGGTTAGGGTAAGTGTTAGTGTTAGGTTGCGGGTTAGGGTTAGAGTACGGGTTAGGGTTAGGTTTAGGGTTAGGGTTAGGGTTCAGTACAGGTTAGGGTTAGTGTTAGGGTTAGGGTTAGGCTTAGTGTACGGATAGCGTTAGGGTTAGGGTTAGTGTGAGGTTACGGGTTTGGATTAGGTTTAGGGTATGGGATAGGGTTTGTGTACGGGTTAAGTTTAGGGTTAGTGTTAGGTTTAGGTTACTAGTTAGGGTTAGGGTACGGGTTTGGGTTAGGTTTAGGTGCGGGTTAGGTTTAGGGTACGGATTATGGTTAGGGTACGTGTTAGGGTTAGGGTTTGGGTACGGGTTAGGGTTACGTTTAGGTTTAGGGTACGGGTTAGGATTAGGGTTCGGGTTAGGGTACGGTTGAGGGTTAGGGTACGGGATAGGGTTAAGATTACGGTCAGGGTTAGGGTGAGGTTACGGGTTAGGGTTACTGAACGGGTTAGGGTTAGGTTTAGGGTATGGGATAGGGTTAGCGTACGGGTTAAGTTTAGGGTTAGGGTTAGGTTTAGGTTATGGGTTAGGTTTAGGGTATTGGTTAGGGTTAGGTTTAGGGTCAGGGTTAGGGTTAGGGTACGAGTTAGGGTTACGGTAATGGTATGGGTTAGTTTTAGGGTATTGGTACAGGTTAGGGTTACAGTACGGGTTAAGGTTAGGGTGAGGGTTAGGGTTAGGTTTAGAGTACGGTTAGGGTTAGGGTTAGGGTTAGGGTTTGAGTACGGGTTAGGGTTAGTTTTAGGGTTAGGGCTAGGGTACGGGTTAGGGTTAGGGTTAGGGTAAGGGTTATGGTTAGTGTTAGGGTTAGCTTTAGGTTTGGGTGCGGGTTAGGGTTAGAGTTAGGGTTAATGTTAGGGTTAGCGCTCGGGAATGGGTTAGTGTTACTGTTAGGATTTGGGTACGGGTTAGTTTAGGGTTAGGTTACGGGATAGGGTTGGATACGGGTTAGGTTAAGGGTTAGGTTTAGGTTTAGGGTACAGGTTAGGGATAGGGTTAGGATTAGGTTTAGTTTTAGGGTATGGGTTAGGCTTAGGGTACGGGTTAGGGTTAGCGTCAGGGATACTGTTAGGGTTAGCGTTAGGTTACGGGTTAGGGTTAGGTTAAGGTACAGGTTAGGGTTAGGGTTAGGGTCAGGGTTAGGGTTATGGTTAGGTTATGAGTTAGGGTTAGGGTTAGGGTACGGGTTAGGTTTAGGCTATTGGTACGGGTTAGTTGTACAGTACGGGTTAGGGTAAGGGTGAGGGTTAGGGTTAGGTTTAGAGTACAGTTAGGGTTAGTGTTAGGGTTAGGGTTAGAGTACGGGGTAGGGTTAGTGTTAGGGTTAGGGTTAGGGTTAGGGTTAGGGTTAGGGTATGGGTTAGGGTTAGGGTTAGGGTTAGGGTTAGGGTTAGGGTTAGGGTTAGGTTTAGAGCACGGGAAAGGGTTGGGTACGGGTTAGGTGAAGGTTTAGGGTTAGTTTTAGGGTACGGGTTAGGTTTAGTGTTAGGTTTAGGGTTAGGGTTAGGTTTAGGGTACGGGTTAGTGTTAGGGTCAGGGTTAGGGTTTGGGCTAGGGTATGAGTTAGGGTTAGGGTTAGGTTTAGGTTACGGGTTAGGGTTAGGGTTAGGGTACATGTTAGGGTAAGTGTTTGAGTACAGTTTAGGGTTAGGGTACGGGTTAGGGTTATTGTTAGGATTAGGGTACTGGTTAGGGTTAGGGTCCGTGTTAGGGTTTTGGGTTAGTGTTAGGGTACGGGTTAGGGTTAGGGTACGTGTTAGGTCTAGGGTTAGGGTTAGGTTTAGGATGCGGGATAGGGTTAGGTTTAGGGTACGGGATTCGGGTTAGGGTTAGGGTTAGGGTTACGGTTAAGTTAAGGTTTAGGGTTACAGTTAGGGTACGGGTAAAGTTAACAGTACGATTTAGGGTTAGGGTTAGGGTTAGGTTTAGCGTTAGGGTTATAGTGGAGGGTTAGGGTTAGTGTTAGGGTTAGGATTAAGGTTTGGGGATGGGTTAGGGTTAGGGTACGGGTTAGGGTACGTGTTAGGTTTAGTGTTAGGTTACGGGTTAGTTTTAGGGTTAGGGTTAGTGTTAGGGTACGGGTTAGGGTTAGCCTAAGGGTTAAGTCTAGGCTTAGGGTTAGGTTTAGGATGCGGGTTAGGGTTAAGTTTAGGGTACAGGATTAGGGTTAGGGTAAGGGTCAGGAATAGGGTTAGGTTTAGGGTTAAGGTTAGGGTTGGGTAGGGTTTAGGGTTACGGTACGAGTTAGGCTTAGGGTAAGGGTTAGGTTTAGGGTTAGGATTATAGTAGGGGGTTAGGGTTAGTGTTAGGGTTACGTTTAGGGTTAGAGTACTGGTTAGGATTAGTGTTAGGGTTATGGTTTGTGTTAGGGTTAGGGTTAAGGTTAGAGTACGTGTTAGGGTTAGGATTAGGGTTAGGGTTAGGGTTAGAGTACGGGATAGGTTTAGTGTTAGGGTTAGGGTTAGTGTTAGGGTTAGTGTACAGTTAGGGTTAGGTTTAGGGTCAGGGTTAGGGTTAAGGTACGCGTTAGGGTTACTGTAAGGGTGAGGGTTAGGTTTAGGGTAGGGTTAGGGTTACATTACGGGTTAGGGTTAGTGTTAGGGTTAGGTTTAGGGCTAGAGTACGTGGTAGGGTTATTGTTAGGGGTAGGGTTAGTGTTAGGGTACGGGTTAGGGTTATAGTACGGGTTAGGGTTAGAGTTAGGGTTAGGTTTAGGGTTAGAGTACGGGTTAGGGTTAGTGTTAGGGTTAGGGTTAGGGTTAGTGTTAGTGTATGGGTTAGGGTTAGGGTACGGGTTAGGGTTAGAGTACGGGTTAGGGTTAGGTTTAGGGTTAAGGTTAGGGTCAGTGCGCAGATAGTGTTAGGGTTAAGGTTAGGGTTAGGGTTAGGGTACGGGGTAGGGTTAGGTTTAGGGTACGGAATAGGGTTAGCGTACGGGTTAAGTTTAGGGTTAGGTTTAGGTTTAGGTTATGGGTTAGGGTTCAGGTATGGTTTAGGGTTCGGTTTAGGTGCGGGTTAGGGTTAATGTTAGGGTTAGGTTTAGGTGTGGGTTAGGTTTAGGATTAGGGTTAGGGTTATGGGTTAGTGTTAGAGTTAGGGTTAGGCTTCGGGTAGGGTTAGGGTACGGGTTACTGTTAGGGTTAGGTTTCGAGTTAGGGTTAGTGTATGGGTTAAGGTTAAGGTTAGGGTTAGGGTTAGGGTTACGGTTAGTGTTAGGGTACTGGTACGGGTTAGGGTTAAGTTTCCGATACGGGATAGGGTTAATGTAAGTTTTAGGTCTAGGGTAGGGTTAGGTTTAGTGTGCGGTTTAGGGTTAGGTTTAGGGTTAGGGTTAGGATTAGAGTACGTGTTTGGGTTAGGGTTTGGGTACAGGTTAGGGTTCCGTTTAGGGTTAGGGTACGGTTTAGGTTTAGGGTTAGTGTATGGGTTAGTGTTTGGGTACGGGTTAGTGTTAGAGTACGGGTTTGGGTTAGGTTTAGGGTTAGGGTTAGTTTTAGAATACGGTTTAGGGTTAGTGTTAGGGTTAGGGTTAAGGTTAGTGTACGGGTAGGGTTAGGGTTAGAGTTAGGGTTAGGGTACGGGTTAGGGTTAGGTTTTGGGTATGAGATAGGGTTAGTGTATGGGTTCAGTTTAGTGTTAGGGTTAGGTTTAGGTTACGGGTTAGGGTTAGGGTACGGGTTAGTGTTAGGTTTCGGTGCGGGTTAGGTTTAGGGTACGGGTTAGGGTTAGTGTTAGGGTTAGTGTACGGGTTAGGGTTAGTGTTAGGGTTAGGATACGGGTTAGGACTAGGGTTAGGGTACGGGATAGGTTTAGGGTACGGTTAATGTCTAGGGTTAGGGTGAGGTTTAGGGTGTGGTTTAGATTTAGGCCCTGGGTTAGGGTTAGGGTATGGGTTAGGGTTATGTTTAGTGTACAAGTTAGGGTTAGGGTTAATGTTAGGGTTAGGGTATGGGTTAGTGTTAGGGTATGGGTTAGGGTTAGGCTACGGGTTAGGTCTAGGGTTAGGGTTAGGGTTAGGATGCGGATTAGGGTTAGGGTTAGGGTAAGGGATTGGGGTTAGGTTTAGGGTCAGGTTTAAGGTTAGGTTTAGGTTTAGGGTTTGGGTGGGTTAAAGTATGAGTTAGGGTTAGTGTTAGGGTTACGTTTAGGGTTAGAGTACTGGTTAGGGTTAGTGTTAGGGTTATGGTTAGTGTTAGTGTTAGGGTTAAGGTTAGAGTACGGGTTAGGTTTAGGTTTAGGTTTAGGGTTAGTTTTAGAATACGGGATAGGGTTAGTGTTAGGGTTAGGGTTAGGGTTAGGGTAAGTGTGTGGTTAGGGTTAGGTTTAGGGTCAGGGTTAGGGTTAGGGTTAGTGTGTGTGTACGCATTAAGGTTAGGGTTGGGGTTAGGGTACGGGGTAGTTTTAGGGTTAGGGTACGAGTTAGGGTTACGGTTAAGGTTAGGGTAAGGGTTAGGGTATGGGTTAGGGTTAGGTTACGGTTAAGGGTTATGGTTTGCGTTAGGGTTCGGGTTAAGTTTAGGGTGCGGGTTAGGGTTAGGGTTAGGATTAGGGTTAGGTTTAGAGTACGGGTTTGGTTTAGTGTTAGGGTACGTGTGAGGTTTACCGTTTGGGTACGTGTTAGGGTAAGGGTTAGGGTGAGGGTTAGGGTTAGGGGTTAGGGTTAGTTTTAGGGTTATGCTACGGGAAGGGTTAGGGTACAGGTTAGGGTTAGGTTTAGGGTTAGGATTAGGGTTAGAGTACTGATTTGGTTTAGTGTTAGGGTAAGGGTTATGTTTACCTTTTCAGTACGGGTTAGGGTAAGGGTTAGGGTTAGGGTTAGGGGTTAGGTTTAGGGTTAGGGTTAGGCTACGGGTAGGGTTAGGGTACGGGTTAGGGTTAGGGTTAGGGTTAGTGTTAGGATTACGTTACGGATTAGGGTTAAGGTTAGGGTACGGAATAGGGTTAGTGTAGGTGTTAGGTCTAGGGTTAGGTTTAGGGTTAGGGTACGTGTTAGGGTTAGGGTTTGGTTACCGGTTAGGGTTACATTTAGGTTTAGGGTACGGGTTAGGTTTAGGGTACGGGTTAGGGTACGGTTTAGGGTTAGGGTACGGGTTAGGGTTAGGTTTAGGGTCAAGGTTAGGGTTAGGTTTAGGGTTAGGGTTAGGGTTAGGGTTAGGGTACGCGTTAGGGTTACTGTGAGGGTTAGGGTTAGGATTAGGTTTAGGTTAGGGTTACATTACGGGTTAGGGTTAGAGTTTGGGTTAGGTTTAGGGTTAGAGTACGGGGTAGGGTTATTGGTAGGCTTAGGGTTAGTGTTAGGGTACGGGTTAGGGTTATAGTACGGGTTAGGGTTAGAGTTAGGGTTAGGTTTAGGTTAGAGTATGGGTTAGGGTTAGTGTTAGGGTTAGGGTTAGTGTTAGGGTACGGGTTAGGGTTAGGGTACAGGTTAGGGTTAGAGTACGGGTTAGGGTTAGGTTTAGGGTTAGGGTTAGGGTTAGAGTACGATTTGGGTTACGTTTAAGGTTAGGGTTAGTGTTAGAGTACGGGTTAGGGTTAGTGTTAGGGTTAGGGTTAGTTTTAGTGTACGGATAGGGTTAGGGTTAGAGTTAGGGTTAGGGTACGGGTTAGGGTTAGGTTTAGGGTATGGGATAGGGTTAGTGTACGGGTTAAGTTTAGGGTTAGGGTTAGGTTTAGGATATGGGTTAGGGTTAGGGTTAGCTTTAGGGGTAGGTTTAGTGTATGGGTTAAGTTTAGGGTACGGGTTAGTGTTAGGGTTAGGGTCAGGGTTAGGGTTAGGTTTAGGGTATGAGTTAGGGTTAGGGTTTGGTTGAGGGTACGGTGTAGGGTTAGGGTTAGGATTAGGGTACAGGTTAGGATTAGGTTACGGGTTTGCATTAGGGTTTGGGTCAGGGTTAGAGTTAGGGTACGAGTTAGGTTTAGGGTTAGGGTACGGGTTAGGGTGAGGATTATGTTATGGGTTAGGGTTACAGTACGGGTTAGTGTTAGGGTGAGGTTTAGGGTTAGTGTTATAATACGGTTAGGGTTAGGGTTGGGGTTAGGGTTAGAGTACGGGTTAGGGTTAGTGTTAGGGTTAAGGAAAGTGTTAGGGTTAAGGTACAGCTTAGGGTACGGGTACGGGTTAGGGTTAGGGTTAGAGTACGGGCTAGGGTTAGTGTTAGGATTAGGGTTAGGGTTAAAATACGGGTTAGGATTAGTTTTAGGTTTAGGGTTAGGTTACGGGTTCGGGTTACATTTAGGGTACGGGATAGGGTTAGCGTATGGGTTAAGTTAAGGTTTACGGTTAGGTTTAGGTTACGGGTTTGTGTTAGGGTACAGGTTAGGGTTAGGTTTAGGTGCGGGTTAGGGTTAGGGTACGAGTTAGGGTTAGGTTTAGGTTACGGGTTAGTGTTAGGGTACGGGTTAGGGTTAGGTTTAGGGTGCGGGTTAGGATTAGGTTTAGGATTAGTGTAAGGTTTAGGGTTGGGTTTAGGGCCATGGTTAGGGTTAGGGTTAGTGTTAGGGTACGGGCAGGGTTAGGGTTGGGGTTAGGGTATGTTAGGGTTAGGTTACGGTTAAGGGTTATTGTTTGGGTTAGGGTTAGGTGTAAGTTTAGCGTGCGGGTTAGGGTTAGGGTTATGGTTAGGGTTAGAGTACGGGTTTGGGTTAGTGTTAGGGTATGGTGTGGTTTACCATTTGGATACATGTTAGGGTAAGGGTTAGGGTTAGGGTTAGGGGTTAGGGTTAGAGTTAGATTTACGCTACGGGTAGGGTTAGGGTATGGGTTAGGGTTAGGGTTAGGGTTTGGGTTAGGGTTATGGTTGGGGTTAGGGTTAGTGTTAGGGTTACGGTACGGGTTAGGTTTAAGATTGGGGTACGGTATAGGGTTAGTGTACGTGTTAGGTCTAGGCTTAGGGTTAGGTTTAGTGTGCAGGTTAGGGTTAGGGTTAGGGTACATGTTACGGTTAGTGTTTGGGTACGGGTTAGCGTTACGTTTAGGGTTAGGGTACTGGTTAGATTTAGGGTAATGGGTTAGGGTATGGTTTAGGGTTAGGGTACGGGTGAGGGTTAGGGTTAGGGTCAGGGTTAGGGTTAGGTTTAGGGTTAGGATTAGGGTTAGGAAAAAAAAAAAAGATTAGGGTTAGGTTACGGGGCAGGGTTACTGTACGGTTTAGGGTTAGGTTTAATGTACGGGTTAGGCTTAGGGTTAGGTTTAGGGTTAGGATACGGTAGGGTTAGGTTTAGTGTACGGGATAGGGTTAGCGTACTGGTTAAGTTTAGGGTTAGGGTTACTTTTATGTTACGGGTTAAGGTTAGGGTAAGTTTTAGGGTTGGGATTAGGGTTAGGTTTGGGGTATGGGTTAAGCTTAGGGTACAGGTTAGTGTTAGGTTTAGGGTCAGGGTTAGGGTTAGGTTAAGGGTACAAGTTAGCTTTAGGGTTAGGTTTAGAGTATGGGTTAGGGTTAGGGTTAGGGGTAGGGTACGGGGTAGGTTTAGGGTACGGGTTAGAGTTAGGGTTAGGGTCAGTGTACGGTTTAGGGTACGGGTTAGGTTTAGGGTTAGGGTACGGGTTAGGGTTACGGTTAAACTTAGGGTTAGGTTTAGGGTGTGGGTTAGGGTTAGGGTACGGTTAACGGTTATGGTTAGGGTTAGGGTTAGGGTTAAGTTTAGGGTGCGGTTTAGGGTTAGGTTTAGGGTTAGAGTTAGTGTTAGAGTACGGGTTTGGGTTAGTGTTAGGGTACGGTGTGGTTTACTTTTGGGTACATGTTAGGGTAAGAGTTAGGGTTAGGTTTAAGGTTAGGGGTTAGGGTTAGAGTTAGGGTTAGGCTACGGGTAGGGTTAGGGTACGGGTTAGGGTAAGGGTGAGGGTTAGTGTGGTTTAGGGTTAGGGTTGGGGTTCGGGTTAGTGTTAGGGTTACGGTACGGGTTAGACTTAAGATTGGTTTACGGGATAGGGTTAGTGTACGTGTTAGGTCTAGGGTTAGCGTTAGGTTTAGTGTGAAGTTTAGGATTAGGGTTAGGGTACGTGTTAGGGTTAGGGTTTGGGTACGGGTTAGCGTTACTTTTAGGGTTAGGTTACGGGTTATGTTTAGGGTAATGGGTTAGGGTATGGTTTAGGGTTAGGGTACGGGTTATTATTAGAGGTTAGGTTCAGGGTTAGGGTTAGGTTTACGGTTAGGGTTAGGGGTAGGGTACGGGGTAGCGTTACTGTACGGTTTAGTGTTAGGGTTAGGGCTAGGGTTAGGGTTAGGGTTATAATACGGGTTAGGTTTAGAATTAGGGTTAGGTTTAGGTTTAGAGTATGGGTTAGGGTTAGTGTTAGGGTTTGGGTTAGTGTTAGGGTACGGGTTAGGTTTAGAGTACTGGTTAGGGTTAGGTTTAGTGTTAGGGTTATGGTTAGAGTACGGGTTAGGGTTAGTGTTATTGTTAGGGTTAGGGTTAGGGTTAGTGTACGGATAGGGTTAGGGTTAGGGTTAGGTTTAGGGTTCGGAATAGGGTTTGCGTACGGTTTAAGTTTAGGGTTAGGGTTAGGTTTAGGTTACAGGTTAGGGTTAGGGTATGGGTTAGGGTTAGGTTTAGGTGCGGGTTAGGTTTAGGATTAGGGTTAGGGTACGGGTTAGTTTTAGGGTTAGTGTACAGGTCAGGGTTATGGTTAAAGTTAGGGTTAGGTTTCGGGTATGGGTTAGGGGTAGGGTACGGGTAAGGGTTAAGGTTAGGGTTAGGGTTAGGTTTAGGTTTAGGGTGCGGGTTAGGGTTAGGGTAAGGGTTAGGGTTAGCATTGGGTATGGGTTAGGGTTACTGTTAGGGTTTGGGTACCAGTTAGGGTTAGGTTTAGGTTACGGGATAGGGTTGGGTTCGGGTTAGGTCAAGGTTTAGGGTAGGTTTAGGGAACGGTTTAGTGATAGGGTTAGATTTAGGGTTAGGATTATGGTATGGGTTAGGTTTAGGGTACAGGCCATGGTTAGGGTTACGGTCAGGCTTAGGGTTAGGGTTAGGGTACGAGTTAGGTTTAGGGTTAGGTTTAGGGTACGGGTTAGGGTTAGGGTTAGGTTACGGGTTAGGTTTAAGGTACGGGTTAGGATTAGGGTTAGGGTCAGGGTTAGGTTTAGGGTTAGGGTACGAGGTAAGGTTAGGGTTAGGTTACGGTTTAGGTTTAGGTTTAGGGTCAGGGTTAGTGTTAGGGATAGGTTTAGGGTAAGGGTTAGGGTTAGGTTTGGGGTTAGGGTCCGGGTGAGATTTAGGGTTAGGATACGAGTCAGGGTTATGCTTAAGGTTAGGGTTCGGTTTAGGGTTATGGTACGGGTTAGTGTTACAGTACGGGTTAGTGTTAGGGTGAGGGTTACGATTAGGGTTAGAGTACGGTTAGGGTTAGGGTTAGGGTTAGGTTTAGGGTTAGAGTACGGGTTAGGTTTAGAGTTAGGGTTAGGGTTAGAGTTGGGTTAGGGTTAGGGTACGGGTTAGGGTTAGATTTAGGGTTAGGGTTGGGATTAGGGTACGGGTTAATTTTAGGGTTAGGGTACGGGTCAGGGTTACGGTTACGTTTAGGGTTAGGGTTAGGGTATGGGTTAGGGTTAGGGTACGGGTAAGGATTATGGTTAGGGTTAGGGTTAGGTTTAGGTTTAGGGTGCGGGTTAGTGTTACAGTTAGGGAGAGGGTTAGGGTTAGCTCTAGGGTATGGGTTAGGTTTACTCTTAGGATGTGGGTACTGGTTAGGGTTAGGGTTAAGGTATGGGATAGGGTTGGGTATGGGTTAGGGCAAGGGTTAGAGTTAGGTTTAGGGTACGGAATAGGGTTAGGGTTATTGTACGGGTTAGGGTTACAGTATGGTTAGGGTTAGGGTGAGGGTTAGTGTTAGGGTTAGAGTACGGTTAGGGTTAGAGTACAGGTTAGGGTTATCGTTTGTGTTAGGGTTAGAGTCCGGGGTAGGGTTAGTGTTAGGTTTAGGGTTAGGGTTAGGGTTAGGTTACGGGTTAGGGTTAGAGTTACGGTTAGGGTTAGGTTTAATGTACGAGTTAGGCTTAGGGTTAGGTTTAGGGTTAGGTTACGGTTAAGGGTTATGGTTTGGGTTAGGTTTAGGGTTAAGTGTAGGGTGTGGGTTAGGGTTAGGGTTAGCGTTAGGGTTAGAGTACGGGTTTGGGTTAGTGTTAGGGTACGGGTTAGGTTTACCGTTTGGGTACGGGTTAGTGTAAGGGTTAGGGTTAGGGTTAGGTTTAGGGGTTAGGGTTAGAGTTAGGGTTAGGTACTGGGAGGGTTAGGGTACGGGTTAGGGTTAGGGTTAAGTTAGGGTTAGGGTTAGTGTTAGGGTTATGGTACAGTTTAGGTTTAAGGTCCCGGTACGGGATAGGTTTAGTGTACGTGTTATGTCCAGGGTGAGGGTTAGGTTTAGTGTGCGGGTGAGGGTTAAGGTTAGGGATAGGGTTAGGGTTAGTGTACGTGTTAGTTTTAGTGTTTGGGTACCGGTTAGGTTTACGTTTAGGGTTAGGGTACGGGTTAGGTTTACGGTTAGGGTAAGGGTTAGTGTTAGGGTGAGGGTTAGGGTTAGAGTACGGGTTAGGGTTAGGTTTAGGTTTAGGGTTAGGGTTAGAGTACGGGTTAGGGTTAGTGTTAGGGTTAGGGTTAGGGTTAGTGTATGGATAGCGTTAGGGTTAGGGTTAGGGTTAGGGTACGTGTTAGGGTTAGGTTTTGGGTACGGGATAGGGTTAGTGTACGGGTTAAGTTTAGGGTTAGGGTTAGGTTTAGTTTACGGGTTA
This sequence comes from Urocyon cinereoargenteus, assembly GCA_032313775.1. NCBI lineage: Eukaryota > Metazoa > Chordata > Mammalia > Carnivora > Canidae > Urocyon > Urocyon cinereoargenteus. The sequence goes on along the minus strand of JAVLSZ010000012.1, from coordinate 72,251,946 downwards.
GGGTTAGGGTACGGGTTAGGGTTAGGTTTAGTTGCGGGTTAGGGTTAGGGTACGGTTTAGGGTTAGGTTTAGGGTCAGGGTTAGGGTTAGGGATAGGGTTATGGTACGGGTTAGGGTTAGGGCTGGTGTTGGGGTACGGGATAGTTTTAGGGTTAGGGTACGGGTTAGGGTTACTGTTATGTTAAGGTTAGTGTTAGGGTATGGGTTAGGTTTGGTGGACAGGTAAGGGTTATGCTTAGGGAGAGGGTTAGGTTTAGGTTTAGGGTGCAGGTTAGGATTAGGGTTAGGCCTGGGTTAGCGATAGGGTATGGGTTAGGGTTAAAGTTAGGGTTTGAGTACGGATTAGGGTTAGGTTTAGGGTACGGGATAGGGTTGGGTACGGGTTAGGTCAAGTGTTAGGGTGAGGTTTAGTGTATGGGTTAGTGTTAGGGTTAGGTTTAAGGTTAGGTTTAGTGTTAGGGTATGGTTTAGATTTAGGGTACGGGTTAGTTTTAGGGTTAGGGTCAGGGTTCAGCTTAGGGTAAGGGCACGAGTTAGGGTTAGGGTTAGGTTTAGGTTACGGGTTAGGGTTAGGGTGTGGGTTAGGTTTAGGTTACGGGTTAGGGTTAGTGTTAGGGTCAGGGTTCAGCTTAGGTTTAGGGCAAGAGTTAGGGTTAGGGTTAGGTTTAGGGTACGGGATAGGGTTAGGGTGTGGGTTAGGTTTAGGTTACGGGTTAGGGTTAGTGTTAGGGTCAGGGTTAGGGTTAGGGTACGAGTTAGGATTAGGGTTAGGGTCCGTGTTAGGGTTAGGGTTATGTTACGGGTTAGGTTTACAGTACGGGTTAGGGTTAGGGTGAGGGTTAGGGTTAGGGTTAGTGTACGGTTAGTGTTAGGGTTAGGGTTAGGGTACGATTTAGGGTTAGTGTTAGGGTTAGGGAAATGGTTAGGTTTAGGGTTAGGGTACGGGTTAGGGTTAGGGTTAGGGTTAGAGTAAGGGGTAGGGTTAGGGTTAGGGTTAAACTACGGGTTAGACTTAGGGTTAGGTTTAGGGTTAGTTTACAGGCTAGGGTTAGGTTAAGGGTACAGGATAGGGTAGCGTACGGGTTAAGTTTAGTGTTAGGGTTAGGTTTAGGTTACGGGTTAGGGTTAGCGTACGGGTTAGGGTTAGTTTTAGGGTGCGATTTAGGCTTAGGGTAAGGGTTAGTGTACGGGTTAGGGTTAGGTTTAGGGTCAGGGTTAGGGTTATGGTTAGGGTTAGGGTACGGGTTAGGGTTAGGGTTGTGGTTAGGGTATAGGTTAGTTTTAGGATTAGGTTATGGGTTAGGGTTACGTTTAAGGTTAGGGTTAGGGTTTGCTTATGGGTAGTGTTAGGTTACGGTTAAGGGTTATGGTTTGGGTTAGGGTTAGGGTTAACTTAAGGGTGCGGGTTTGGGTTAGGATTAGGGTTAGGGTACGGGTTTGGGTTAGTGTTAGGGTACGATTTAGGGTTAGGGTTATGGTATGGGTTAGGGTTACAGTACGAGTTAGGGTTAGGGTGAGGGTTAGGTTTAGGTTTAGAGTACAGTTAGGGTAAGGGTTAGGGTTAGAGTACGGGTTAGGGTTAGTGTTAGGTTTAGGTTTAGGGTTAGGGTACGGGGTATGGTTAGTGTTAGTGTAAGGGTTAGGTTTAGGGTTAGGGTATGGGTTAGGCTTAGGGTACGTGTTAGGGTTAGGGTTAGGGTCAGGTTTAGGGTTAGGTTTAGGGTTAGGGTACGGGTTATGTTTAGGGTACGGGTTGGGGTTAGGGTTAGGTTCAGCGTTAGGGTTAGGGTTAGGGTATGAATTAGGTTTAAAGTTAGCGGACGGGTTAGGATTAGGGATAGGTTTATGGTACGGGTTAGGCTTAGGGTTGGGGTTACCGTACGGGTTATTTTTAGGGTTATGGTACGGGTTAAGTTTACGGTTAATGTTAGGGTTAGTGTTAGGTTATGGGTTAGGTTTAGGGTATGGGTAAGGGTTATGGTTAGTTTTACGGTTAGGTTTAGGTTTAGGGTGCGGTTTAGGCTTAGGGTTAGGATTAGGGTTAGCGCTAGGGTATGGTTAGGGTTACTGTTAGGGTTTGGATACGGGTTAGGATTAGGGGTAGGATATGAATTAGGGTTGGGTACGGGTTAGGTCAAGGGTTACGTTTAGGTTTAGGGTACGGGTTAGGTTTAGGGTTAGGGTAAGGGTTAGTGTTAGGGTACGGTTTAGGGTTAGTTTACGGGTTAGGGTTAGGTTTAGGGTTAGGGTTAGGGTTAGAGTATGGGTTACGGTTAGTTTTAGGGTTAGGGTTAGGGTTAGTGTACGGTAAGGGTTAGGGTTAGGGTACAGGTTGGGGTTAGGATTAGGGTACGGTATAGGGTTAGTGTACGGGATAAGTTTAGGGTTAGCTTTACGTTTAGGTTACGGTTTAGGGTTAGGGTACGGGTTAGTGTTAGGTTTAGGTGCGGGTTAGGGTTAGGGTACAGGTTAGGGTTAGGTTTAGGGTCAGGGTTAGGATTAGGGATAGGGTTATGGTACGGGTTAGGGTTAGGGTTTGTGTTACGGTACCGGTTATTTTTAGGGTTAGGGTACGGTTAAGGGTTACGGTTAAGGTTAGGGTTAGTTTTAGGTTATGGGTTAGGGTTAGGGTACGGTTAAGGGTTATGGTTAGGGTTTAGGTTAAGTTTAGGTTTAGGGTGCGGGTTAGGCTTAGGGTTAGGCTTAGGGTTAGCGCTAGTGTATGGGTTAGGGTTACTCGGAGGGTTTAGGTATGATTTACGGTTAGGTTTAGGGTACAGAATAGGTTTGGGTATGGGTTAGGACAAGGGTTAGTTTTAGGTTTAGGGTACGGGTTAGGGTTACGGATAGGGTTAGGGTTAGGGTTAGGGTACGGGATAGGGTTAGTGTATGGGTTAGGTTTAGGGTCAGTGTTAGGGTTAGGGTACGAGTTAGGTTTAGGTTTAGTGTACTGTACGGGTTATGGTTAGCGTTAGGGTTAGGGTTAAGTTTAGGGTGTGGTTAAGGGTTAGGTTTAGGGTTAGGGTTAGGGTTAGAGTACGGGTTTGGGTTAGTGTTATGGTATGGGTTAGGTTTACCGTTTGCTTACGGGTTAGGTAAGGGTTAGGGTTAGGGTTAGGGGTTAGGGTTAGAGTTAGTGTTAGGCTACGGGATAGGGTTAGAGTACGGGTTAGGGTTAGGTTTAAGGTTAGGGTTAGGTTTAGGGTTATAGTACGGGTTTGGGTTAGAGATAGGGTGAGGTTTAGGTTTAGAGTATGGGTTAAGGATAGTGTTAGGGTTAGGGTTAGTGTTAGGGTACGGGTTAGGTTTAGCATATGGGTTAGGGTTACGATTAGGGTTAGGGTTAATGTTAGAGTACGGGCTAGGGTTAGCGTTAGGGTTAGGGTTAGGGTTAGGGTTAGAGTGCGGATAGGGTTAAGGTTAAGTTTAGGGTACGGGTTAGGGTTAGGTTTAGGGTACGGGATAGGGTTAGCGTAGGGGTTAAGTTTAGGGTTAGGGTTAGGTTTAGGTTACGGGTTAGGGTTAGGGTACTGGTTAGGTTTAGGTTTAGGTGAGGGTTAGGGTTAGGGTTAGGGATAGGGTACGGGTTAGGTTTAGGTTTAGGGTCAGGGTTAGCATTAGAGATAGGGTTAGGGTACGGATTAGGTTTAGGGTTGTGGTTAGGGTACGGGTTAGTTTTAGGGTTAGAGCACGGGTCAGGGTTATGATTAAGTTTAGGGCTAGGTTTAGGGTTATTGTACGGGTGAGGGTTTCAGTACGGTTAGGGTTAGGGTGAGGGTTAGTGTTATGGTTAGAGTACGGTTAGAGTTAGGGTAAGGGTTAGGATTAGGGTTGGGGTTAGGTTTAGGCTTAGGTTACGGTTTAGGGTTAGGTTAAGAGTACAGGATAGGGTTAGCGTACGGGTTAAGTTTAGGGTTAGGGTTAGGCTTAGGTTACAGTTTAGGGTTAGGTTTGGTGTGGGTTAGGTTTAGGGTTAGGGTTAGGGTACAGGTTAGGGTTAGGGTTGGGGTTAGGGTACGGGTTAATTTTAGGTTTAGTGTACGGGTCAGGGTTACGGTTAAGTTTAGGGGTAGGGTTAGGGTATGGGTTAGGGTTAGGGTACGGGTAATGGTTAGGGTTAGGGTTAGTGTTAGCGGTAGGGTATGGTTTAGGGTTACTGTTAGGGTTTGGCTACGGGTTAGGGTTAGGGTTAGGTTACGCGTTAGGTTAAGGGTTAGGGTTATGTTTAGGGTACAGGTTAGGGTTAGGGTTAGGATTAGGTTTAGGGTTAGGGTATGGGTTAGGCTTAGGGTACGGGTTAGGGTTAGGGTTAGGGTCAGGGTTAGGGTTAGGGTACGGGTTAGGGTAGGTTTAGGGTACGTGTTAGGGTTAGGGTTAGGGTTAGGGTACCGGTTAGCGTTAGTGTTAGGGTTAGGGTTAGGTTTAATGTACAGATTAGGCTTAGGGTTAGGTTTAGGGTTAGGATACGGGTTACGGTTAGGTTTAGGGTACAGGATAGAGTTAGCGTACGAGAAGTTTAGGTTTAGGGTTAGGCTTAGGTTACGGGTTTGGGTTAGGTTTAGGTGTGGGTTAGGGTTAGGGTTAGGGTTAGTGTACGGTTTAGGGTTAGGTTTGGCATTAGGGTCTGGGTTAATTTTAGGTTTAGGGTACTGGTCAGGGTTACGGTTAAGTGTAGCATTAGGGTTAGGGTATGGGTTAGGGTTAGGGTACGGGTAATGGTTAAAGTTAGGATTAGGGTTAGTGTTAGCACTAGGTTATGGTTTAGGGTTACTGTTAAGGGTTGGGTACAGGTTAGGATTAGGGTTAGGTTACGGGTTAGGTCAAGTGTTAGCATTAGGGTTAGTGTTAGTGTACGGGATAGGGTTAGAGCATGGGTTAGGGTTAGGTTTAGGGTTAGGGTATGGATTAGGTTTAGATTACGGGTTAGGGTTAGGGTTAGGGTTAGGGTACAGGTTAGGTTTAGGTTTAGGTTTAGGGTATGGGTTAGGTCTAGGGTACGGTTTAGGGTTAGGGTTAGGGTCAGGGTTAGGGTTAGGGTTAGGGTACGAATTAGTGTTAGGGTTAGGGTACGGGTTAAATTTAGGGTTATGGTATGGGTTAGGGTTAGAGTACGTGTTAGGGTTAGGGTGAGGGTTAGGATTAGAATACGGTTAGGGTTAGGGATAGAGTACGGGTTAGGGTTAGTGTTAGGGTTAGGGTTAGGTTTAGGGTTAGGGTACGATTTAGGGTTAGGATTAGGTTTAGTGTTAGAGTATGGGGTAGGGTTAGTGTTAGGGTTAGGGTTAGGGTTAGAGTACGGTTTAGGGTTAGGTTTAGGGTACGGGTTAGGTTTAGGTTTAGGGTTAGGGTATGGGTTAGGTTTAGGGTACGGGTTAGTGTTAGGGTTAGGGTAAGGGTAAGGGTTAGGGTTAGGGTTATGGTATGGGTTAGGTTTAGGGTTTGGGTATGGATTAGAGTACGGGGCAGTGTTAGTGTTAGGGTTAGGGTTAGGGTTAGGGTTAGGGTACGGATTAGGGTTAGAGTTAGGATTAGGGTTAGAGTACGGGGTAGGGTTAGTGTTAGTGTTAGGGTTAGGGTTAATGTACGGGTTAGGCTTAGGGTTAGGTTTAGGGTTAGGATATGGGTTAGGATTAGGTTTAGGGTACGGGATAGGGTTAGCGTAGGGGTTAAGTTTAGGGTTAGGGTTAGGCTTAGGTTACGGGTTAGGGTTAGGTTTAGGTGTGTGTTAGTGTTAGTGTTAGGGTTAGGGTTAGGGTACGGGTTAGGGATAGGGTTGGGGTTAGGGTATGTTTTAATTTTAGGTTTAGGGTGCGGGTCAGGGTTACGGTTAAGTTTAGGGTTAGGGTTAGGGTATGAGTTAGGGTTAGGGTACGGGTAATGGTTATGGTTAGTGTTAGGGTTAGGTTTAGTTTTAGGGTGTGGGTTAGGGTGAGGGTTAGGGTTAGGGTTAGTGCTACGTTATGGGTTAGGGTTACTGTTAGGGTTTGGGTACAGGTTAGGTTTAGGGATAGGTTACAGGATAGGGTTGGGTACGGGTTAGGTCAAGGGTTAGGATTAGGTTTAAGTACGGGTTAGGGTTAGGGTTAGGAGTAGGTTTAGGGTTAGGGTATGGGTTCGCCTTAGGTTACGGGTTAGGATTAGGGTTAGTGTACGGGTTAGGGTTAGGTTTAGGGTACAGGTTAGGATTCGGTTTAGGGTTAGGGTATGGGTTAGGTTTAGGTTACGGGTTAGTTTAGGGTTAGTGTCATGGTTAGGGTTAGGTTTAGGGTACAAATTAGGGTTAGGGTTAGGGTACGGGTTAGGGTTAGGGTTATGGTATGGGTTAGGGTTACAGTTTGGGTTAGGGTTAGGGTGAGGGTTAGGGTTAGTGTTAGAGTACAGTTAGGGTAACGGTTAGGGTTAGAGTACGTGTTAGGTTTAGTGTTAGGTTTAGGGTTAGGGTTAGGGTTAGGGTACGGGTACGCGTTAGAGTTAGGTTTAGGGTTAGAGTACGGGGTAGGGTTAGTGTTAGGGTTAGGGTTAGGGTATGGGTTAGGCTTAGGGTACGTGTTAGGGTTAGGGTTATGGTCAGGTTTCGTGTTTGGTTTAAGGTTAGGGTATGGGTTAGGTTTAGGATTAGAGTTAGTGTTAGAGTACGAGGTAGGTTTAGTGTTTGTGTTAGGGTTAAGGTTAAGGTTAGGGTATGGGTTAGGCTTAGGGTTCATGTTAGGGTTAGGGTTAGGGTCAGGTTTAGGGTTAGGTTTAGGGTTAGGGTACAGGTTAGGGTAGGTTTAGGGTACAGGTTAGGGTTAGGTTTAGGGTTAGGATCCAGGTTAGGTTTAGGGACCTGATATGTTTAGAGTTAGGGTCAAGGTTATGGTTAGGGTTAGGGTACGAATTAGGTTTAGGGTTAGGGTACGAGTTAGGGTTAAGGTTATGGTACGGGTTAGGGTTACAGTACGGGTTAGGGTTAGGGTGAGGGTTAGGGTTGGGGTTAGAATACGGTTAGGGTTAGGGTTAGCATTAGAGTACGCATTAGTGTTAGTGGTAGTGTTAGGGTTAGGGTTAGGGTTAGGGTACGGGTTAGGGTTAGGGTTAGGGTTAGTGTTAGAGTACGGGTAGGGTTAGTGTTAGTGTGAGGGTTAGGGTTAGAGTACGGGTTAGGGTTAGTGTTAGGGTTAGGGTTAGGGTAAGGGTTAGGGTTAGGGTAGGGTTAGTGTTAGAGTACGGAGTAGGGTTAGTGTTAGGGTTAGTTTTAGGGTTAGAGTATGGGTTTGGGTTAGTGTTAGGGTACGGGTTAGGTTTACCGTTTGGGTAGGGGTTAGGGTAAGTGTTAGGGTTAGGGTTAGGGTTAGGGTTTGGGTACGGGTTAGGTTTACATTTAGGGTTAGGGTACAGTTAGGTTTAGGGTTAGGGTAAGGATTAGTGTTAGGGTACGGGATAGGGTTAGAGTACGGGTTAGGGTTAGGTTTAGGGTTAGGGTTAGGTTTAGAGTACGGGTTAGGGTTAGTGTTAGGGTTATGGTTAATGTTAGGGTTAGGGTTAGGTTTAGAGTACGGGAAGGGTTAGGTTTAGGTTTAAGGTTAAGTTAGAGTACGTGTTAGGGTTAGTGTTAGGGTTAGGGTTAGGGTTATGGTACGTTTAGGGTTAGGGTTAGGGTTAGGGTTAGGGTAAGGGTTAGGGTTAGGTTTAGGCTACGGGATAGGGTTAGCGTACAGGTTAAGTTTAGGGTTAGGGTTAGGTTTAGGTTACGGTTTAGGCTTAGGTTACGGGTTAGGGTTAGGTTTAGGTGAGGGTTAGGGTTAGGTTTAGGGTACGGGTTAGTGTTAGGTTTAGGGTCAGGGTTAGCGTTAGGGATAGGGTTAGGGTACGGGTTAGGGTTAGGGTTGGGGTTAGGGTACGGGGTTTTTTAGGGTTAGGGTACGGGTCAGGGTTACAGTTAAGTTTAGGGTTAGGGTTAGGGTTATGGTACGGGTTAGGGTTACAGTACGGGTTAGGGTTGGGTGAGGGTTAGGTTTAGGTTTAGAGTACAGTTACGGTTAGGGTTAGGGTTTGGTTTAGGGTTAGTGTTAGGGTAAGGGTTAGGGTTCCGGTTATGGTTATGGTATGGGTTAGCGTTAGGGTTTGGGTTAGGGTTAGAATACGGTGTTGGGATAGTGTTAGGATTAGGGTTAGGGTTGGGATTAGAGTACGGGTACGGGTTAGGTTTAGGGTTATATTACGGGTTAGTGATAGGGTTGGGGTTAGGTTTAGGTACCGGTTCGGGTTAGGGTTAGGATTAGGGTTAGGGTTAGGGTATGGGTTAGGGTTAGGGTACGGGTAATGGTTATGGTTAGTGTTAAGGTTAGGTTTAGGTTTATGGTGTGTGTTTGGGTTAGAGTTAGGTTACGGGATAGGGTTGGGTACGGGTTAGGTCAAGGGTTAGGGTTAGGTTTAGGTACGGGTTAGGGTTAATGTTAGGATTAGGGTTAGTCTTAGGGTATGGGTTAGGCTTAGGGTACGGGTTAGGATAAGGGTTGGGGTACTGGTTAGGGTTAGGTTTAGGGTACAGGTTAGGGTTAGGTTTGGGGTTAGGGTTTGGGTTAGGTTTAGGGTACGGGTTAGGGTTAGGGTTAGGGTCAGGTTAGGTTTAGGGTTAGGGTACGAAATAGGTTTAGGGTTAGGGTACGGGTTAGGGTTAGGGTTATGGTATGGGATAGAGTTACAGTACGAGTTAGGGTTAGGGTGAGAGTTAGGGTTAGTGTTAGAGTACGGTTAGGGTAAGAGTTAGGGTTAGAGTACGGGTTAGGGTTAGTGTTAGGGTTAGGTTTAGGGTTAGGGTACGGGGTATGGTTAGTGTTAATGTTAGGGTCAGGGTTAGGGTTAGGGTATGGGTTAGGCATAGGGTACTTGTTAGGGTTAGTGTTAGGGTCAGGTTTAGGGTTAGGTTTAGGGTTAGGGTACGGGTTAGGGTTAGTTTTAGGGTACGGGTTAGGGTTAGGCTTAGGGTTAGGGTACAGGTTAGGTTTAGGGTACGGGTTAGGGTTAGGGTTAGGGTCAGGGTTAGGGTTAGTGTTAGGGTACGAATTAGGGTTAGGGTTAGCGGACGGTTTAGGGTTAGGGTTATGGTACGGTTTAGGGTTACAGTACGGGTTAGGGTGAGGGTTAGGGTGAGGGTTAGGGTTAGGGTTAGAATACAGTTAGGGTTAGGGATTGGGTTAGGTTTAGGGTCAGGGATAGAGTACGGGTAAGTGTTAGGGTTAGTGTTAGAGTAGGGTGTAGGGTTAGTGTTAGGGTTATGGCTAGGATTAGAGTACGGGTTAGGTTTAGGGTTAGGATTAGAGTACGGAATAGGGTTAATGTTAGTGTTAGGGTTAGGGTTAGGGTCAGGTTTAGGGTAGGTTTAGGGTTAGAGTACGAGTTAGGGTTAGGTTTAGGGTTAGGGTACAGGTTAGGTTTAGGGTACGGGATAGGGTTAGGGTTAGGGTCAGGGTTACGGTTAGGGTTTGGGTAAGAATTAGGGTTAGGGTTAGGGTACGGGTTAGGGTTAGGGTTATGGTACAGGTTAGGGTTACAGTACGGGTTACGGTTAGGGTGAGGTTTAGGGTTGGGGTTAGAATACGGTTAGGGTTAGGGTTACGGTTAGGGTTAGAGTACAGGTTAGGTTTAGGGTTAGGGTTAGGGTTAGGGTTAGTGTTAGAGTACGGGGTGGGGTTAGTGTTAGGGTTAGTGTTAGGGTTAGAGTACGGGTTAGGGTTAGTGTTAGGGTTAGTGTTAGTGTTAGGGTACGGGTTAGGGTTAGTGTTAGGGTTAGAGTACGGGGAAGGGTTAGTGTTAGGTTAAGGGTTAGGGTTAGAGTACGGTTTTGGGTTAGTGTTAGGGTACGGGTTAGTTTTACCGTTTGGGTACGGGTTAGGGAAAGGGTTAGGGTTAGGGTTAGGGTTAGGGTACGTGTTAGGGTTAGGGTTTTGGACGGGTTAGAGTTATATTTAGGGTTAGGGTACGGGTTAGTTTTAGGGTTAGGGTAAGGGTGAGTGTTAGGGTACGGGATAGGGTTAGAGTACGGGTTAGGGTTAGGTTTATGGTTAGGGTTAGCGTTAGAGTACGGGTTAGGTTTAGTGTTAGGGTTAGAGTTAGGGTTAGTGTACGGATAGGGTTAGGGTTAGGGTTAGGGTTAGGGTTAGGGTACGGGTTAGGATTAGGTTTAGGGTACGGGATAGGTTGAGTGTACGGGTTAAGTTTACAGTTAGGGTTAGGTTTAGGTTATGGGTTAGAGTTAGGGTACTGGGTAGGTTAGGCTTAGGTGCGGGTTAGGTTTAGGGTACGGGTTAGTGTTAGGTTTAGGGTCAGTGTTAGGGTTAGGGATAGGGTTATGGTACGGGTTAGGGTTAGGGTTGGGGTTAGGGTACCGGTTAGTTTTAGGTTTAGTGTACGGGTTAGGGTTACGGTTAAGGTTAGTGTAAGTGTTAGGGTATGGGTTAGGGTTAGGATACGGGTAAGTTTTATGGATAGGGTTAGGGTTAGGTTTAGGTTTAGGGTGCGGGTTAGGGTTAGGGTTAGGGTTAGGGTTAGCGCTATTGTATGGGTTAGGGTTACTGTTAGGGTTTGGGTACGGGTTAGTGTTAGGGTACGGGATAAGTTTGGGTACGGGTTAGGTCAAGGGTTCGGTTTAGGTTTAGTGTACGTGTTAGGGTTATGGTTAGGTTTATGGTTAGTGTTAGAGTATGTGTTAGTTTTAGGGTACGGGTTAGGGTTACGGTCAGGTTTGGGTTAGGGTTAGTGTACGAGTTAGGGTTAGGGATAGGTTTAGTGTACGGATTAGGGTTAGCGTTAGGTTTAGGGTTAGAGTATGGGGTAGGGTTATTGTTAGGGTTAGGGTAAGGGTTAATGTACGGGTTAGGCTTAGGGTTAGGTTAGGGTTAGGGTTAGCTTAGGGTACGGGATAGGGGTAGCGAATGGGTTAAGTTTAGGGTTAGTGTTCGGTTTAGGTTACGGTTTAGGTTTAGGGTACGGGTTAGGGTTAGTTTTAGGGTGCCGATTGGGTTAGGTTTAGGGTTAGTGTAAGGGTTAGGTTTAGGTTTTGTGTCAGGGTTAGGGTTAGGGTTAGTGTTAGGGTACGGGTTAGCGTTATGGAAGGGGTTAGGGTATGGGTTAGTTTTAGGGTTTGGGTACGGATTAGGGTTATGGTTAAAGTTAGGGTTAGGGTTAGGTTATGGGTTAGGGTTAGGTTATGGTTAAGGGTTATGGTTTGGGTTAGGGTTAGGGTTAAGTTTAGGGTGCGGGTTAGGGTTATGGTTAGGGTTATGGTTAGGGTTAGAGTACAGGTTTGGGTTAGTGTTAGGGTATGGGTTAGGTTTACCGTTTGGGTACGGGTTAGGTTAAGGGTTAGGGTTAGGGTTAGGGTTAGGGTTAGGGTACGTGTTAGGGTTAGGGTTTGGGGATGGGTTAGGCTTACGTTTAGGGTTAGGTTACGGATTATGTTTAGGGTTAGGGTAAGGGTTAGTGTTAGGTTACGGGATAGGGTTAGAGTACGGGTTAGGGTAAGGTTTAGGATTAGGGTTAGGGTTAGAGTACGGGTTAGGTTTAGTGTTAGTGTTAGGGTTAGGGTTAGTGTACGGATAGTGTTAGGGTTAGTGTTAGGGTTAGGGTACGGGTTAGGGTTAGGTTTAGGGTACGGGATAGGGTTAGTGTACCCCTAAATTAGTTAGATAATTTTAGGGTTAGTTTTAGGTTTAGATTACGGGTTAGGGTTAGGGTTCGAGTTAGGGTTAGGTTTAGGGTCAGGGTTAGGATTAGGAATAGGGTTATGGTACGGTTTGGGTTAGGGTTGGGGTTACGGTACGGGTTAGTTTTAGTGTTAGGGTACGGGGTAGGGTTACGGTTAAGGTTAGGGTTAGTGTTAGGTAATGGGTTAGGGTTAGGGTACGGGTAGGGTTATGGTTAGGGTTACGGTTATGTTTAGGCTTAGGGTGCGGGTTAGGCTTAGTGTTAGGGTTAGGCTCAGCGCAGGGTATGCGTTAGGGTTACTATTAGGGTTTGGGTACGGGTTAGGATTAGGATAAGTGTACGGGATAGGGTTGGGTACGGGTTAGGACTAGGGTTAGGGTTAGGTATAGGGTACGGGATAAGGTTAGGGTTAGGCTTAGGGTTAGGGTTAGGGTATGGGTTAGGTTTAGGGTACGGGATAGGTTTAGGGTTAGGGTCAGGGTTAGGGTTATGGTTAGGGTATGAGTTAGGGTTAGGGTTAGGTTTAGGGTACGGGTTAGGGTTAGGGTTAGGGATAGTGTTAGAGTACGGGCTGGGTTAGTGTTAGGGTTAGGTTTAGGGTTAGGGAACGGGTTAGGTTTAGAGTTAGGCTTAGGGTTAGAGTACGGGGTTTTGTTACTGTTAGGGTTAGGGTTAGGGTTAATGTACAGATTAGGCTTAGGGTTAGGTTTAGGGTTAGGTTACAGGTTAGTGTTAGGTTTAGGGTACGGGATAGGGTTAGCGTACTGGTTAAGTTTAAGGTTAGGTTTAGGTTTAGGGTTAGGGTTAGGGTTAGGGTTAGAGTACGAGTTTTGGTTAGTGTTGTGGTAGAAGTTAGGTTTACCGTTTGGGTACGGGTTATGGTAAGGGTTAGGGTTAAGGTTAGGGTTAGTGTACGTGTTAGGGTTACGGTACGGGTTAGGGTTAGTGTTAGGGTTAGGGTTAGGGTTAGGTTTAGGGTTAGTGTTATGGTTACGGTACAGGTTAGGGTTAAGGTTACGGTACAGGATAGGTTCAGTGTACGTGTTAGGTCTAGGGTTAGGGTTAGTTTTAGCGTGCGGGGTGGTTTTAGGGTTAGGGTTACTTTTAAGGTTAGGATTAGTGTTAGGTTATGGGTTAGGGTTAGGGCAGGTGTAAGGGCTATGTTTAGGGTTACGGTTAGGTTTAGGTTTAGGGTGCGGGTTAGGCTTAGGGTTAGGGTTAGGGTTAGCGCTAGGGTACGGGTTAGGGTTACTCTTAGGGTTTGGGTACGGGTTAGGGTTAGAGTTAGGGTACGGGATAGGGTTGGGTACGGGTTAGGACAAGGGTTAGGGTTAGGTTTAGGGTACAGGATAGGGTTAGGGTTAGGTTTAGGGTTAGGGTTAGGGTATGGGTTAGGTGTAGGGTACGGGTTAGGGTTAGGGTTAGGGTAAGGGTTAGGGTTAGGGATAGGGAACGAGTTAGGGTTTGGGTGTGGTTTAGGGTACGGGTTAGGGTTATGGTTAGGTTTAGGGTTAGGGTTAGAGTACGGGGTAGGTTTAGTGTTAGGGTTAGGTTTACGGTTAGGGTATGGGTTAGGGTTAGAGTTAGGGTTAGGGTTAGAGTACGGGGTAGGGTTAGGTTTAGGGTTAGAGTACGGATAGGGTTAGGGTTAGGGTTAGGGTTAGGGTTAGGGTTAGGGTCAGTGTTAGGGTTAGGGTACGAGTTAGGGTTAGGGTTAGGTACGGTTAAGGGTTATGGTTAGGGTTACGGTTAGGGTTACGTTTAGGGTGCGGTTTAGGGTTAGGATTAGGCTTAGGTTTAGGGTTAGAGTACGGTTTTGGTTAGTGTTAGGGTACTGGTTACTTTTACGGTTTGGGTACGGGTTAGGGTAAGGGTTAGGGTTAGGGTTAGGGTTAGGGGTTAGGGTTAGAGTTAGTGTTAGGCTACGGGATAGGGTTAGAGTATGGGTTAGTATTAGGTTTAGGGTTAGGGTTAGGTTTAGGGTTATAGTACGGGTTAGGTTTAGGGTTAGGGTTAGAGTACGGGATAGGGTTAGTGTTAGGGTTAGGTTTAGGGTTAGGGTACGGGTTAGGGTTAGCGTTAGGGTTAGGGTTAGAGTACGGGTTAGGGTTACGTTTAGAGTTAGGGTTAGGGTTAGAGTACGGGTTAGGGTTAGTGTTAGGTTTAGGGTTAGGTTTAGGGTTAGAGTATGGATATGGTTAGGTTTAGGGTTAGGGTTAGGGTACAGGTTAGGGTTAGTTTTAGGGTACGGGATAGGGTTAGCGTACGGGTTATGTTTAGGGTTAGGGTTAGGTTTAGGTTACGGGTTAGGGTTAGGGTATGGGTTAGGGTTAAGTTTAGGTGAGGGTTAGGTTTAGGGTTAGGGTACGGGTTAGGGTTAGTTTTAGGGTCAGGGTTAACGTTAGGGATAGGGATAGGGTACAGGTTAGGGTTAGGGTTGGGGTTAGGTTACGGCTTAGTTTTAGGGTTAGGGTACGGGTCAGGGTTCCGGTTAAGATTAGTGTTAGGGTTAGGGTTATGGTACGGATTAGGGCTACAGTACGGGTTAGGGTTAGGGTGAGGTTTAGGGTTAGGGTTAGAGTACGGTTAGGGTTAGGGTTTGGGTTAGGGTAAGGGTTAGGTTTCCGGTTAGGGTTATGGTACGGGTTACGGATAGGGTTTGGGTAAGGATTAGAGTACGGGGTAGGGTTAGTGTTAGGGTTAGTGTTAGGGTTTGGGTTAGGGTAAGGATTAGGGTTAGAGTTAGGGTTAGGGTTAGAGTACGGGGTATGGTTAGTGTTAGTGTTAGGGTTAGGGTTAATGTTCGGGTTAGGCTTAGGGTTAGATTTAGGGTTAGGATACGGGTTAGGATTCGGTTTAGGTACGGTATAGGGTTAGCGTAGGGGTTAAGTTTAGGGTTAGGGTTAGGCTTAGGTTACGAGTTAGGGTTAGGTTTAGGTGTGTGTTAGGGTTAGGGTTAGGGTTAGGGTATGGGTTAGGGATAGGGTTGGGGTTAGGGTATGGTTTAATTTTAGGTTTAGGGTATGGGTCAGGGTTACGGTTAAGTTTAGGGTTAGGGTTAGTGTATGGGTTAGGGTTAGGGTACGGGTAATGGTTATGGTTAGTGTTAGGGTTAGGTTTTGTTTTAGGGTGTGGGTTAGGGTGAGGGTTAGGGTTAGGGTTAGCCCTACGTTATGGGTTAGGGTTACTGTTAGGGTTTGGGTACAGGTTAGGGTTAGGGTTAAGTTACAGGATAGGGCTGGGTACGGGTTAGGTCAAGGGTTAGGGTTAGGTTTAAGTACGGGTTAGTGTTAGGGTTAGGAGTAGGGTTAGGGTTAGGGTATGGGTTAGGATTAGGGTACAGGTTAGGATTAGGTTTAGGGTATGGGTTAGGGTTAGGTTTAGGGTACAGGTTAGGATTAGGTTTAGGGTTAGGGTATGGGTTAGGTTTAGGTTACGGGTTAAGGTTAGGGTTAGGGTCATGGTTAGGGTTAGGATTAGGGTACAAATTAGGGTTAGGGTTAGGGTACGGGTTAGGGTTAGGGTTAGGGTTATGGTTTGGGTTATGGTTAGAGTTCGGGTTAGGGTTAGGGTGAGGGTTAGGGTTAGTGTTAGAGTACGGTTAGGGTAAGGGTTAGGGTTAGAGTACGTGTTAGGTTTAGTGTTAGGGTTAGGGTTAGGGTTAGGGTTAGGGTACGGGTACGGGTTAGAGTTAGGGTTAGGGTTAGGGTTAGAGTACGGGTTAGGGTTAGTGTTAGGGTTAGGGTTAGGGTTAGGGCATGGGTTAGGCTTAGGGTACGTGTTAGGGTTAGGGTTAGGGTCAGGTTTCGGGTTAGGTTTAGGGTTAGGGTACGGGTTAGGGTTAGGTTTAGGGTACGGGTTTGGGTTAGGTTTATGGTTAGGATCCAGTTTAGGTTTAGGGTACGTGATATGTTTAGAGTTAGGGTCAGGGTTACGGTTAGGGTTAGGGTACGAATTAGGGTTAGGGTTAGGGTACGGGTTAGGGTTAGTGTACGGGTTAGGTTTAGGGTCAGTGTTAGGGTTAGGGTACGAGTTAGGGTTAGGTTTAGGGTATGGTTAAGGGTTATGGTTAGCCTTAGGGTTTGGGTTAAGTTTAGGGTGCGGTTTATGGTTAGGTTTCGGGTTAGGGTTAGAGTTCGGTTTTGGGTTAGTGTTATGGTATGGGTTAGGTTTACCGTTTGGGTACAGGTTAGGTAAGGGTTAGGGTTAGGGTTAGGGGTTAGGGTTAGAGTTAGTGTTAGCCTACGGGATAGGGTTAGAGTACGGGTTAGGGTTAGGTTTAAGGTTAGGGTTAGGTTTAGGGTTATAGTACGGGTTTGGGTTAGAGATAGGGTTAGGTTTAGGTTTAGAATATGGGTTAGGGATAGTGTTAGGGTTAGGGTTAGTGTTAGGGTACGGGTTAGGGTTAGCGTATGGGTTAGGGTTACGTTTAGGGTTAGGGTTAGTGTTAGAGTTCGGGCTATGGTTAGTGTTAGGGTTAGGGTTAGGGTTAGGGTTAGGGTTAGAGTGCGGATAGGGTTAGTGTTAGGTTTAGGGTACAGGATAGGGTTAGCGTAGGGGTTAAGTTTAGGGTTAGGGTTAGGTTTAGGTTACGGGTTAGGGTTAGGCTACGTGTTAGGGTTAAGTTTAGGTAAGGGTTAGGGTTCGGGTTAGGGGTAGGGTACGGGATAGGTTTAGGTTTAGGGTCAGTGTTAGCATTAGGGATAGGGTTAGGGTACGGGTTAGGTTTAGGGTTGTGGTTAGGGTACGGGTTAGTTTTAGGGTTAGGGTACGGGTCAGGGTTACGATTAAATTTAGGGTTACGGTTAGGGTTATGGTACGGGTTAGGGTTACAGAACGGTTAGGGTTAGGGTGAGGGTTAGTGTTACGGTTAGAGTACGGTTAGGGTTAGGGTGAGGGTTAGGGTTAGGGTTAGAGTACGGGTTAGGGTTAGTGTTAGAGTTAGGGTTAGGGTTAGTGTTAGTGTAGGGTTTAGGGATAGGTTTTGTGTTATGGTTAGAGTACCCGATAGGGTTAGTGTTAGGGTTAGGGTTAGGGTACGGGTTAGGGTTAGAGTTAGGGTTAGGGTTAGAGTACGGGGTAGGGTTAGTGTTAGTGTTAGGGTTAAGGTTAATGTACGGGTTAGGCTTAGGGTTAGGTTTAGTGTTAGGTTACGGTTTAGGGTTAGGTTAAGTGTACGGGATAGCGTTAGCGTACGGGTTAAGTTTAGGGTTAGGGTTAGGCTTAGGTTACAGGTTAGGGTTAGGTTTGATGTGGGTTAGGTTTAGGGTTAGGGTTAGGGTACAGGTTAGGGTTAGGGTTGGGGTTAGGGTACGGGTTAATTTTAGGTTTAGTGTACGGGTCAGGGTTACGGTTAAGTTTAGGGTTAGGGTTAGGGTATGGATTAGGGTTAGGGTACGGGTAATGTTTAGGGTTAGGGTTAGTGTTAGCGCTAGGGTATGGTTTAGGGTTAGTGTTAGGGTTTGGGTACGGGTTAGGGTTAAGTTTAGGTTACAGGTTAGGTTAAGGGTTAGGGTTAGGTTTAGGGTACGGGTTAGGTTTAGGGTAAGGATTAGGTTTAGGGTTAGGGTATGGGTTAGGCTTAGGGTACCGGTTAGGGTTAGGGTAAGGTCAGGGTTAGGGTTAGGGTTAGGGTATGGGTTAGGTTAAGGTTTAGGGTACGGGTTAGGGTTCGGGTTAGGGTTAGGGTTAGAGCACAGGTTAGCGTTATTGTTAGGGTTAGGGTTAGGGTTAATGTACAGATTAGGCTTAGGGTTAGGTTTAAGGTTAGGATACGGGTTAGGGTTAGGTTTAGTGTACGGGATAGGGTTAGCATACGGGTTAAGTTTAGGGTTAGGGTTAGGTTTAGGTTACGGGTTAGGGTTAGGGTACGGGTTAGGGTTAGGTTTAAGGTGCGGGTTAGGGTTAGGGTAAGGGTTAGTGTACGGGTTAGTGTTACTTTTAGGGTCAGGTTTAGGGTTAGGGTTAGTGTTAGGGTACGGGTTAGGGTTAGGGTTGGGGTTAGGGTATGGGTTAGTTTTAGGGTTAGGTTATGGGTTAGGGTTACGGTTAAGGTTAGGGTTAGGTTTCGGGTATGGGTTAGGGTTAGGTTACGGTTAAGGGTTATGGTTGGGTTAGGGTTAGGGTTAAGTTAAGGGTGCGGGTTTGGGTTAGGGTTAGGGTTAGGGTTAGAGTACAGGTTAGCGTTAGTGTTAGGGTTAGGGTTAAGGTTAATGTACAGATTAGGCTTAGGGTTAGGTTTAGGGTGAGGATACGGGTTAGGGTTAGGTTTAGGGTACGGGATAGGGTTAGCGTACGGGTTAAGTTTCGGGTTATGGTTAGGTTTAGGTTATGCATTAGGGTTAGGGTACGGGTTAGGTTTAGGTTTAGGATTCGTGTTAGGCTTAGGGTTAGGGTTATGTTAGTGCTAGGGTATGGGTTAGGGTTACACTTAGGGTTTGGGTACGGGTTAGGGTTACGGTTAGTGTACGGGATAAGGTTGGGTACGGGTTAGGTCAAGGGTTCAGCTTAGGTATAGGGTCCAGGATAGGGTTAGGTTTAGGTTTAGGTTTAGGATTAGGGTGTGGGTTATGTTTAGGGTACGGGTTAGGGTTAGCGTATGGGTTAAGTTTAGGGTTAGGTTTAGGTTTAGGTTACGGGTTAGGGTTAGGGTACTGGTTAGGGTTAGGGTTGGGGTTAGGTTTAGGGTTAGGTTACGGGTTAGGGTTTGGTTAAGGGTACGGGAATGGGTTAGCATACGGGTTAAGTTTAGGTTTAGGGTTAGGCTTAGGTTACGGGTTACGGTTAGGTTTAGGTGTGGGTTAGGTTTAGGGTTAGTGTTAGAGTACGGGTTAGGGTCAGGGTTGGCATTAGGGTCCGGGTTAATTTTAGGTTTAGGGTACTGGTCAGGGTTACGGTGTTGTTTAGGGTGAGGGTTAGGGTATGGGCTAGGGTTAGTGTACGGGTAATGGTTAGACTTAGGTTTAGGGTTAGTGTTAGCGCTAGGGTATGGTTTAGGGTTACTGTTAGGGTTTGGGTACGGGTTAGGGTTAGGGTTAGGCTACGGGTTAGGTCAAGATTTAGGATTAGGGTTAGTGTTAGTGTATGGTATAGGGTTAGAGCACGGGTTAGTGTTAGGTTTAGGTTTAGGGTATGGGTTAGGTTTAGGATATGGGTAAGTGTTTGGGTTAGGGTCAGTGTTAGGGTTAGGGTTAGGGTACGAATTAGGGTTAGGGTGGGGTACGGGTTAGGTTTAGGGTTATGGTATGGGTTAGGGTTACAGTACGTGTTAGGGTTAGGGTGAGGGTTAGGGTTAGGGTTAGAATACGGTTAGGGTTAGGGATAGAGAACAGGTTAGGGTTAGTGTTAGGGTTAGGGTTAGGGTTAGGTTTAGGGTACGAGTTAGGTTTAGGATTAGGGTTAGTGTTAGAGTACGGGGTAGGGTTAGTGTTAGGGTTAGGGTTAGGGTTAGAGTACGGGTTAGGGTTAGTGTTAGTGTTAGGGTTAGGGTTAGGTTTAGGGTAAGGTTTAGTGTTAGGGTTAGGGTTAAGGTTAGGGTTAGAATACGGGTTAGGGTTAGGGTTAGGGTTAGGGTACGGGTTAGGTTTAGGTTTAGGGTTAGGGTATGGGTTAGGTTTAGGGTACGGGTTAGGGTTAGGGTCAGGGTTAGGGCTAGGGTTAGAGTACGAATTAGGTTTAGGGTTAGGGTACGGGTTAGGGTTAGGGTTATGGTATGGGTTAGGGTTACAGTACGGGTTAGGGTTAGAGAGAGGGTTAGGGTTAGTGTTAGAGTACGGTTAGGGTAAGTTTTAGGGTTAGAGTACGGGTTAGGGTTAGTGTTAGGTTTAGGGTTAGTGTTAGGGTTAGGGTACGGGTAAGGGTTAGGGTTAGGGTTAGGGTTAGAGTACGGGTCGGGTTAGTGTTAGGGTTAGGGTTAGGGTTAGAGTACGGGTTAGGGTTAGTGTTAGGGTTAGGTTTAGGGTACAGGTATGGTTAGGGTTAGGGTTAGTGTTAGAGTAAGGGTTAGGGTTAGTGTTCGAGTTAGGTTTAGGGTTAGAGTACGGGTTTGGGTTAGTGTTATGGTACGGGTTAGGTTTACCGTTTGGGTACGGGTTAGGGTAATTGCTAGGGTTAGGTATAGGGTTAGGGTATGTGTAAGGGTTAGAGTTTGGGTACGGGTTAGTGTTACATTTAGGGTTAGGTTATGGGTTAGGTTTAGGGTTAGGGTAAGAGTTAGTGCGGGGTACGGGATAGGGTTACAGTACGCGTTAGGGTTAGGTTTAGGGTTAGGGTTAGGGTTAGAGTACGTGTTAGGGTTAGTGTTAGGGTTAGGGTTAGGGTAGTGTACGGATAGGGTTAGGGTTCGGGTTAGGGTACAGGTTAGGGTTAGTTTAGGGTACATGATAGGGTTAGGGTTCGGGTTAAGTTTAGGGGTAGGGTTAGGTTTAGGTTATGGTTTAGAGTTAGGGTACGGGTTAGTGTTAGGTATAGGTGTGGGTTATGGTTAGGGTACGGGATATGGTTAGGTTTAGGGTCAGGGTTAGTGTTAGGGTACGTGTTAGGGTTAGGGTTTGGGTACGGGTTAAGGTTACGTTTAGGGTTAGGGTACGGTTTAGGTTTAGGGTTAGGGTAAGGGTTAGTGTTAGGGTACGGGATAGGGTTAGTGTACGGGTTAGGGTTAGGTTTAGGGTTAGGGTTAGGGTTAGGGTACGGGTTAGGGTTAGTTTTAGGGTTATGGTTAGTGATAGAGTTAGGTTTAGGGTTAGAGTACAGGAAGGGTTGCGTTGAGGGTTAGGGTTAAGTTAGAGTACGGGTTAGGGTTAGTGTTAGGTTAGGGTTAGGGTTAGGGTGAGGGTTAGGGTAGGGTTCGGGTTAGGGATAGTCTATGGGTTAGGGTTAGGGTTAGGTTTAGTGTTAGGGTTAGGGTTAGTGTTAGGGTTACTGTACAGGTTAGGGTTAAAGTTACAACGGGATAGGTTTAGTGTACGTGTTCGGTCTAGGGTTAGGGTTAGTTTTAGTTTGCGGGTTAGGGTTAGGGTTCGGGTACGTGTTAGGGTTACAGTGTGGGTACGTTTTAGGGTTACATTTAGGGTTAGGGTATGGGCTAAGTTTAGGGTTAGGGTAAGGGTCAGTGTTAGGGTACGGGTTAGGGTTAGAGTACGGTTTAGGGTTAGCTTTAGGTTTAGGTTTAGGTTTAGAGTATGGGTTAGGGTTAGTGTTAGTTTTAGGGTTAGGGTTAGTGTACGGATAGGGTTAGGTTTAGGGTTAGGTTTAGAGTACAGGTTAGGGTTAGGTTTAGGGTCCGGGATAGGGTTAGTGTACGGGATAAGTTTCGGGTTAGGTTTAGGTTAGGTTACGGGTTAGGGTTAGGGTACGGGTTAGGGTTAGGTTTAGGTGCGGGTTAGGCTTAGGGTACGGGTTAGGGTTAGGTTTAGGGTCAGGGTTAGGGTTAGGGATAGGGTTATGGTACGGGTTAGGGTTAGGGTTGGGGTTATGGTACGGGTTAGTTTTAGGGTTAGGGTATGGGTTAGGGTTACGGTTAAGGTTAGGGTTAGTGTTAGGTTATGGGTTGGGGTTTGGGTACGGGTAAGGGTTATGGTTAGGGTTACGGTTAGGTTTAGGTTTAGGGTGCGGGTTAGGCTTTGGGTTTGGGTTAGAGTTAGCGCTAGGGCATGGGTTAGGGTTACTCTTAGGGTTTGGGTACGGGTTAGGGTTAGAGTTAGGGTACGGGATAGGGTTGGGTACGAGTTAGGACAAGGGTTAGGTTTAGGTTTAGGGTACGGGATAGGGTTAGGGTTAGGTTTAGGGTTAGGGTTAGGGTATGGGTTAGGTTTACGGTACGGGTACGGGTTAGGGTTAGGGTAAGGGTTAGTGTTAGGGATAGGGAACGAGTTAGGGTTTGGGTTAGGTTTAGGGTACGGGTTAGGGTTATGGTTAGGTTTAGGGTTTGGGTTAGAGTACGGGGTAGGGTTAGTGTTAGGGTTAGGTTTAGGGGTAGGGTACGGGTTAGGGTTAGAGTTAGGGTTAGGGTTAGGTACAGTTAAGGGTTATGGTTAGGGTTACGGTTAGTGTTAAGTTTAGGGTGCGGTTTAGGGTTAGGATTAGGCTTAGGGTTAGGGTTAGAGTACGGGTTTTGGTTAGTGTTAGGGTGTGGGTTACTTTTACGGTTTGGGTACGGGTTAGGGTAAGGGTTAGGGTTAGGGTTAGGGTTAGGGATTAGGGTTAGAGTTAGTGTTAGGCTACGGGATAGGGTTAGAGTATGGGTTAGTATTAGGTTTAGGGTTAGTGTTAGGTTTAGGGTTATAGTACGGGTTAGGGTTAATTTTAGGGTTAGAGTACGGTTTAGGAATAGTGTTAAGGTTAGGGTTAGTGTTAGGGTACGGGTTAGGGTTAGAGTACGGGTTAGGGTTACGTTTAGGGTTAGGGTTAGGGTTAGAGTACTGGTTAGGGTTAGTGTTAGGTTTAGGGTTAGGTTTAGGGTTAGAGTACGGATAGGATTAGGTTTAGAGTTAGGGTTAGGGTACGGGTTAGGGTTAGGTTTAGGGTATGGGATAGGGTTAGCGTACGGGTTATGTTTAGGGTTAGGGTTAGGTTTAGGTTACGGGTTAGGGTTAGGGTATGGGTTAGGGTTAAGTTTAGGTTAGGGTTAGGTTTAGGGTTAGGGTACGGGTTAGGGTTAGTTTTAGGGTCAGGGTTAGCGTTAGGGATAAGGATAGGGGACAGGTTAGGCTTAGGGTTGGGGTTAGGTTACGGGTTAGTTTTAGGGTTAGGGTACGGGTCAGGGTTACAGTTAAGTTTAGGGTTAGGGTTAGGGTTATGGTACGGGTTAGGGTTACAGTACGGGTTAGGGTTAGGGTGAGGGTTAGGGTTAGGGTTAGAGTACGGTTAGGGTTAGGGTTAGGGTAAGGTTTAGGTTTCGGTTAGAGTTATGGTACGGGTTAGGGATAGGGTTTGGGTAAGGGTTAGAGTACGGGGTAGGGTTAGTGTTAGGGTTAGGGTTAGGGTACGGATTAGGGTTAGAGTTAGGGTTAGGGTTAGAGTACGGGGTAGGTTTAGTGTTAGTGTTAGGGTTACGGTTAATGTACGGGTTAGGCTTAGGGTTAGGTTTAGGGTTAGGATACGGGTTAGTATTAGGTTTAGGGTACGGGATAGGGTTAGCGTAGGGGTTAAGTGTAGGGTTAGGGTTAGGCTTAGGTTACGGGTTAGGGTTAGGTTTAGGTGTGTGTTAGGGTTAGGGTTAGGGTTAGGGTTAGGGTACGGGTTAGGGATAGGGTTGGGGTTAGGGTATGGTTTAATTTTAGGTTTAGGGTACGGGTCAGGGTTACGGTTAAGTTTAGGGTTAGGGTTAGGGTATGGGTTAGGGTTAGGGTACGGGTAATGGTTATGGTTAGTGTTAGGGTTAGGTTTTGTTTTAGGGTGCGGGTTAGGGTGAGGGTTTGGGTTAGGGTTAGCGCTACATTATGGGTTAGGGTTACTGTTAGGTTTTTGGTACAGGTTAAGGTTAGGGTTAGGTTACAGGATAGGGTTGGGTACGGGTTAGGTCAAGGGTTAGGGTTAGGTTTAAGTACGGGTTAGTGTTAGGGTTAGGAATAGGGTTAGGTTTAGGGTACGGTTTAGGCTTAGGGTACGGGTTAGGATTAGGTTTAGGGTACGGGTTAGGGTTAGGTTTAGGGTACAGGTGAGGATTAAGTTTAGTTTTAGGGTATGGGTTAGGTTTAGGTTACGGGTTAGGGTTAGGGTTAGGGTCATGTTTAGGATTAGGGTTAGGGTACGAATTAGGTTTAGGGTTAGGGTACGGGTTAGGTTTAGGGTTATGGTATAGGTTAGGGTTACAGTTCGGGTTAGGGTAAGGGTTAGGGTTAGGGTTAGTGTTAGAGTACGTTTAGGGTAAGGGTTAGGGTAAGAGTACGTGTTAGGTTTAGTGTTAGGGTTAGGGTTAGGGTTAGGGTACTGGTACGGGTTAGAGTTAGGGTTAGGGTTAGAGTTCGGGGTAGGTTTAGTGTTAGGGTTAGGGTTAGGGTTAGGGCATGGGTTAGGCTTAGGGTACGTGTTAAGGTTAGTGTTAGGGTCAGGTTTCGGGTTAGGTTTAGGTTTAGGTTACGGGTTAGGGTTAGGTTTAGTGTACGGGTTAGGGTTAGGTTTATGTTTAAGATCCAGTTTAGGTTTAGGGTACGTGATATTTTTAGAGTTAGGGTCAGGGTTACGGTTAGGGTTAGGGTACAAATTAGGGTTAGGGTTAGGGTAAGGGTTAGGGTTAGTGTACGGGTTAGGTTTAGGGTCAGTGTTAGGGTTTAGGGTACAGTTAAGGGTTATGGCTAGCGTTAGGGTTAGGGTTAAGTTTAGGGTGCGGTTTAGGGTTAGGGTTAGGGTTAGGGTTAGAGTACGGTTTTGGGTTAGTGTTATGGTACGGGTTAGGTTTACCGTTTGGGTACGGGTTAGGTAAGGGTTAAGGTTAGGGTTAGGGGTTAGGGTTAGAGTTAGTGTTAGGCTACGGGATAGGGTTAGAGTATGGGTTAGGGTTAGGTTTAAGGTTAGGGTTAGGTTAGGGTTATAGTACGGGTTTGGGTTAGAGATAGGGTTAGGTTTAGGTTTAGAGTATGGGTTAGGGATAGTGTTAGGGTTAGAGTTAGTGTTAGGGTACGGTTTAGAGTTAGCGTATGGGATAGGGTTACGTTTAGGGTTAGGGTTAGTGTTAGAGTATGGGCTAGGGTTAGGGTTACGGTTAGGGTTAGGGTTAGAGTGCGGATAGGGTTAGGGTTAGGTTTAGGGTACGGGAGAGGGTTAGTGTAGGGCTTAAGTTTAGTGTTAGGGTTAGGTTTAGGGTACGGGTTAGGGTTAGGCTACTTGTTAGGGTTAGGTTTAGTTGAGGGTTAGAGTTCGGGTTAGGGATAGGGTACAGGTTAGGTTTAGGTTTAGGGTCAGGGTTAGCGTTAGGGATAGGGTTAGGGTACGGGTTAGGTTTAGGGTTGTGGTTAGGGTATGGGTTAGTTTTAGGGTTAGTGTACGGGTCAGGGTTACGATTAAATTTAGGGTTAGGGTTAGGGTTATGGTACGGTTAGGGTTAGGGTGAGGGTTAGTGTTACGGTTAGAGTACGGTTAGGGTTAGGGTTAGGGTTAGAGTACGGGTTAGGGTTAGTGTTAGAGTTAGGGTTAGGGTTAGGGTTAGTGTAGGGTTTAGGGATAGGGTCTGTGTTAGGGTTAGAGTACGGGGTAGCGTTAGTGTGAGGGTTAGGGTTCGGGTTAGGGTACAGTTTAGGGTTAGAGTTAGGGTTAGGGTTAGAGTACGGGGTATGGTTAGTGTTAGGGTTAGGGTTAGGGTTAATGTACGGGTTAGGCTTAGGGTTAGGTTTAGGGTTAGTTTACAGGCTAGGGTTAGTTTAAGGGTATGGGATAGGGTAGCGTACGGGTTAAGTTTAGTGTTAGGGTTAGGCTTAGGTTACGGGTTAGGTTTAGGTTTAGGTGTGGGTTAGGGTTAGGGTTAGGTTTAGGGTATGGGTTAGGGTTAGGGTTGGGGTTAGGGTATGGGTTAATTTTAGGTTTAGGGTACTGGTCAGGGTTACGGTTAAGTTTAGGTTTAGGTCTAGTGTATGGGTTAGGGCTAGGGTACGTGTAATGGTTAGAGTTAGGGTTAGGGTTAGTGTTATTGTTAGGGTATGGTTTAGGGTTACTGTTAGGGTTTGGGTACGGGTTAGGGTTAGGGTTAGGGTTAGTTTACGGGTTAGGTCAAAGTTTAGGATTAGGGTTAGTGTTAGTGTACGTGATAGGGTTAGAGCACGGGTTAGGGTTAGGTTTAGGGTTAGGGTATGGGTTAGGTTTAGGATACGGTTTAGGGTTAGGGTCAGTGTTAGGGTTAGGGTTAGGGTACAAATTAGGGTTAGGGTTAGGGTACCGGTTAGGTTTAGGGTTATGGTATGGGTTAGGGTTACAGTACGGGTTACGGTTAGGGTGAGGGTTAGGGTTAGGGTTAGAATACGGTTAGGGTTAGGGATAGAGTACGGGTTAGGGTTAGTGTTAGGGTTAGGTTTAGGATTAGGGTTAATGTACAGATTAGGCTTAGGGTTAGGTTTAGGGTTAGGATACAGGTTAGGGTTAGGTTTAGGGTATGAATTAGGGTTAGCATACGGGTTAAGTTTAGGGTTAGGGTTAGGTTTAGGTTACGGGTTAGGGTTAGCGTACGGGTTAGGGTCAGGTTTAAGGTCAGGTTTAGGGTTAGGGTTATTGTTAGGGTACGGGTTAGGGTTAGGGTTGGGGTTAGGGTATGGGTTAGTTTTAGGGTTACGTTACGGGTTAGGGTTATGGTTAAGGTTAGGGTTAGGTTTAGGGTATGGGTTAGGGTTAGGTGACGGTTAAGGGTTATGGTTTGGGTTAGGGTTAGGGTTAAGTTAAGGGTGCGGGTTTGGTATAGGGTTAGGGTTAGAGTACGGGTTTGGGTTAGTGTTAGGGTACGGGTTAGGTTTACCCTTTGGGTATGGTTTAGGTTAAGGGTTAGGGTTAGGCTTAGTGATAGGGTACGGGTTAGGGTTAGGGTACGGGTTAGGTCTAGGTTTAGGGTTAGGTTTAGGATGCGGGTTAGGGTTAGGGTTAGGTTTAGGGTGAGGGTAGAGGATTAGGTTTAGGGTTAGGGTCAGGGTTAGGGTTAGGTTAAGGTTACGGTTAGTGTTAGGGTACGAGTTCGGGTTACGGTACGAGTTAGGGTTAGTGTTAGAGTTAGGTTTAGGGTTAGAGTACGTGTTAGGTTTAGTGTTAGTGTTATGGTTAGTGTTAGGGTTAGGGTTAGGTTTAGAGTACGGGTTAGGGTTAGGTTTAGGGTTAGGGTTAGGTTAGAGTACGGGTTAGGGTTACTGTTATGTTTAGGGTTAGCGTTAGGGTTAGGGTTAGGGTTAGGATTAGGTTTAGTGTTAGAGTACGGGGTAGGGTTAGTGTTAGGGTTAGGATTAGGGTTAGAGTACGGTTTAGGGTTAGGGTTAGCGTACGGGTTAGGTTTAGGTTTAGGGTTAGGGTATAGGTTAGGTTTAGGGTACGGGTTAGTGTTAGGGTTAGGGTTAGGGTTAGGGTACGAATTAGGGTTAGGGTTAGTGTACGGGTTAGGGTTAGGGTTATGGTATGGGTTAGGGTTACAGTACGGGTTAGTGTTAGAGTGAGGTTTAGGTTTAGTGTTAGAGTACGGTTAGGGTAAGTGTTAGGGTTAGAGTACTGGTTAGGGTTAGTGTTAGGTTTAGGGTTAGTGTTAGGGTTAGGGTACGGGTACGGGTTAGGTTTAGGGTTAGAGTACGGGTTGGGTTAGTGTTAGGGTTAGGGTTAGAGTACGGGTTAGGGTTAGTTTTAGGGTAGGTTTAGGGTACGGGTTATGGTTATGGTTAGGTTTAGTGTTAGAGAACGGGTTAGGGTTAGTGTTCGGGTGTGGTTTAGGGTTAGAGTACGGGTTTGGTTTAGTGTTAGGGTATTGGTTAGGTTTACCGTTTGGGTACGGGTTAGGGTAATTGCTAGGGTTAGGGTTAGGGTTTGGGTATGTGTAAGGGTTAGAGTTTGGGTATGGGTTAGTGTTACGTTTAGGGTTAGGTTACGGGTTAGGTTTAGGGTTAGGGTAAGAGTTAGTGCGGGGTACGGGATAGGGTTAGAGTACACGTTAGGGTTAGGTTTAAGGTTAGGGTTAGGGTTAGAGTACGTGTTAGTGTTAGAGTTAGGGTTAGTGTACCGATAGGGTTAGGGTTAGGGTTAGGGTTAGGGTACAGGTTAGGGTTAGTTTAGGGTACGGGATAGGGTTAGGGTTCGGGTTAATTTTAGGGGTAGGGTTAGGTTTAGGTTATGGGTTAGAGTTAGGGTACGGGTTAGTGTTAGGTATAGGTGTGGGTTAGGGTTAGGGTACGGGATAGGGTTAGGTTTAGGGTCAGGGTTAGGGTTAGGGTACGTGTTAGGGTTAGGGTTTGGGTACGGGTTAGGGTTATGTTTAGGGTTAGGGTACGGTTTAGGTTTAGGGTTAGGGTAAGGGTTAGTGTTAGGGTACGGGATAGGGTTAGAATATGGGTTAGGGTTAGGTTTAGGGTTAGAGTTAGGGTTAGGGTACGGGTTAGGGTTAGTGTTAGGGTTATGGTTAGTGATAGAGTTAGGTTTAGGGTTAGAGTACGGGAAGGGTTGCGTTGAGGGTTAGGGTTAAGTTAGAGTACGGGTTAGGGTTAGTGTTAGGTTAGGGTTAGGGTTAGGGTGAGGGTTAGGGTAGGGTTCGGGTTAGGGTTAGTCTACGGGTTAGTGTTAGGGTTAGGGTTAGGGTTAGGGTTAGTGTTAGGGTTACGGTACAGGTTAGGGTTAAGTTTACAACGGGATAGGTTTAGTGTACATGTTCGGTCTAGGGTTAGGGTTAGTTTTAGTTTGCGGTTTAGGGTTAGGGTTCGGGTACGTGTTAGGGTTACAGTGTGGGTACGTGTTAGGGTTACATTTAGGGTTAGGGTACGGGCTAAGTTTAGGGTTAGGGTAAGGGTCAGTGTTAGGGTACGGGTTAGGGTTAGCTTTAGGGTTAGGTTTAGGTTTAGAGTATGGGTTAGGGTTAGTGTTAGTTTTAGGGTTAGGGTTAGTGTACGGATAGGGTTAGGTTTAGGGTTAGGTTTAGAGTACAGGTTAGGGTTAGGTTTAGGGTCCGGGATAGGGTTAGTGTACGGGATAAGTTTCGGGTTAGGTTTAGGTTAGGTTACGGGTTAGGGTTAGGGTACGGGTTAGGGTAGGTTTAGGGTCAGGGTTAGGGTTAGGGTAGGGTTATGGTACGGGTTAGGGTTAGGGTTGGGGTTATGCTACGGGTTAGTTTTAGGGTTAGGGTACGGGTTAGGGGTACGGTTAAGGTTAGGGTTAGTGTTAGGTTATGGGTTGGGGTTAGGGTACGGGTAAGGGTTATGGTTAGGGTTACGGTTAGGTTTAGGTTTAGGCTGCGGGTTAGGCCTTGGGTTAGGTTTAGAGTTAGTGCTAGGGCATGGGTTAGGGTTACTCTTAGGGTTTGGGTACGGGTTAGGGTTAGAGTTAGGGTACGGGATAGGGTTGGGTACGGGTAAGGACAAGGGTTAGGGTTAGGTTTATGGTACAGGATAGGGTTAGGGTTAGGTTTAGGGTTAGGGTTAGGGTATGGGTTAGGTTTAGGATACGGTTAGGGTTAGGGTTAGGGTAAGGGTTAGTGTTAGGGATAGGGAACGAGTTAGGGTTTGGGTTAGGTTTAGGGTACGGGTTAGGGTTATGGTTAGGTTTAGGGTTTGGGTTAGAGTACGGGGTAGGGTTAGTGTTAGGGTTAGGTTTAGGGGTAGGGTACGGGTTAGGGTTAGAGTTAGGGTTAGGGTTAGAGTACGGGGTAGGATTAGGGTTAGGGTTAGAGTACGGATAGGGTTAGGGTTAGGGTTAGGGTTAGGGTCAGTGTTAGGGTTAGGGTACGAGTTAGGGTTAGGGTTAGGTACGGTTAAGGGTTATGGTTAGGGTTACGGTTAGGTTTAAGTTTAGGGTGTGGTTTAGGGTTAGGTTTAGGCTTAGGGTTAGGGTTAGAGTACGGCTTTTGGTTAGTGTTATTGTGTGGGTTACTTTTACGGTTTGGGTACGGGTTAGGGTAAGGGTTAGGGCTAGGGTTAGGGTTAGGGGTTAGGGTTAGAGTTAGTGTTAGGCTACGGGATAGGGTTAGAGTATGGGTTAGTATTAGGTTTAGGGTTAGGGTTAGGTTTAGGGTTATAGTATGGGTTAGGGTTAGGTTTAGGGTTAGAGTACGGGTTAGGAATAGTGTTAAGGTTAGGGTTAGTGTTAGGGTACGGGTTAGGGTTAGAGTACGGGTTAGGGTTACGTTTAGGGTTAGGGTTAGGTTTAGAGTACGGGTTAGGGTTAGTGTTAGGTTTAGGGTTAGGTTTAGGGTTAGAGTACGGATAGGGTTAGGTTTAGAGTTAGGGTTAGGGTACGGGTTAGGGTTAGGGTTAGGGTATGGGATTGGGTTAGCGTACGGGTTATGTTTAGGGTTAGGGTTAGGTTTAGGTTACGGGTTAGGGTTAGGGTATGGGTTAGGGTTAAGTTTAGGTTAGGGTTAGGTTTAGGGTTAGGGTACGGGTTAGGGTTAGTTTTAGGGTCAGGGTTAGCGTTAGGGATAGGGATAGGGGACAGGTTAGGGTTAAGGTTGGGGTTAGGTTACCGGTTAGTTTTAGGGTTAGGGTACGGGTCAGGGTTACGGTTAAGTTTAGGGTTAGGGTTAGGGTTATGGTATGGGTTAGGGTTACAGTACGGGTTAGGGTTAGGGTGAGGGTTAGGGTTAGAGTACGGTTAGGGTTAGGGTTTGGGTTAGGGTAAGGGTTAGGTTTCGGGTTAGGGTTATGGTACGGGTTAGGGATAGGGTTTGGGTAAGGGTTAGAGTACGGGTAGGGTTAATGTTAGGGTTAGGGTTAGGGTTAGGGTACGGATTAGGGTTAGAGTTAGAGTTAGGGTTAGAGTACGGGGTAGGTTTAGTGTTAGGGATAGGGTTAGGGTTAGGGTTAAGGCATGGGTTAGGGTTAGGATACGTGTTAGGGTTAGGGTTAGGGTCAGGTTTCGGGTTAGGTTTAGAGTTAGGTTATGGGTTAGGGTTAGGTTTAGGGTACGGGTTAGGGTTAGGTTTATGTTTAGGATCCAGTTTAGGTTTAGGGTACGTGATATGTTTAGAGTTAGGGTCAGGGTTACGGTTAGGGTTAGGGTACAAATTAGGGTTAGGGTTAGGGTACGGGTTAGGGTTAGTGTACGGGTTAGGTTTAGGGTCAGTGTTAGGGTTAGGGTACGAGTTAGGGTTAGGTTTAGGGTACGGTTAAGGGTTATGGTTAGCGTTAGGGTTAGGGTTAAATTTAGGGTGCGGTTTAGGGTTAGGGTTAGGGTTAGGGTTAGAGTACGGTTTTGTGTTATTGTTATGGTACGGGTTAGGTTTACCGTTTGGGTACGGGTTAGGTAAGGGTTAGGGTTAGGTTTACGGGTTAGGGTTAGAGTTAGTGTTAGGCTACGGGATAGGGTTAGAGTACGGGTTAGGGTTAGGTTTAAGGTTAGGGTTAGGTTTAGGGTTATAGTACGGGTTTGGGTTAGAGATAGGGTTAGGTTTAGGTTTAGAGTATGGGTTAGGGATAGTGTTAGGTTTAGGGTTAGTGTTAGGGTACAGGTTAGGGTTAGCGTATGGGTTAGGGTTACGTTTAGGGTTAGGGTTAGTGTTAGAGTATGGGCTAGGGTTAGGGTTAGGTTTAGGGTTAGAGTGCGGATAGGGTTAGGGTTAGGTTTAGGGTACAGGATAGGGTTAGTGTAGGACTTAAGTTTAGGGTTAGGGTTAGGTTTAGGTTACGGGTTAGGGTTAGGCTACGTGTTAGGGTTAGGTTTAGTTGAGGGTTAGGGTTCGGGTTAGGGATAGGGTACTGGTTAGGTTTAGGTTTAGGGTCAGGGTTAGCGTTAGGGATAGGGTTAGGGTACGGGTTAGGTTTAGGGTTGTGGTTAGGGTATGGGTTAGTTTTAGGGTTAGGGTACGGGTCAGGGTTACGATTAAATTTAGGGTTAGGGTTAGGGTTATGGTACGGGTTAGGGTTACAGTACGGTTAGGGTTAGGGTGAGGGTTAGTGTTACGGTTAGAGTACGGTTAGGGTTAGGGTTAGGGTTAGAGTACGGGTTAGGGTTAGTGTTAGAGTTAGGGTTAGGGTTAGGGTTAGTGTAGGGTTTAGGGATAGGGTTTGTGTTAGGGTTAGCGTACGGGGTAGCGTTAGTGTTAGGGTTAGGGTTCGGGTTAGGGTACAGGTTAGGGTTAGAGTTAGGGTTAGGGTTAGAGTACGGGGTAGGGTTAGTGTTAATGTTAGGGTTAGGGTTAATGTACGGGTTAGGCTTAGGGTTAGGTTTAGGGTTAGTTTACAGGCTAGGGTTAGTTTAAGTGTACGGGATAGGGTAGCGTACGGGATAAGTTTAGTGTTAGGGTTAGGCTTAGGTTACGGGTTAGGTTTAGGTTTAGGTGTGGGTTAGGGTTAGGGTTAGGGTTAGGGTACGGGTTAGGGTTAGGGTTGGGGTTAGGGTATGGGTTAATTTTAGGTTTAGGTTACTGGTCAGGGTTACGGTTAAGTTTAGGGTTAGGTCTAGTGTATGGGTTAGGGCTAGGGTACGTGTAATGGTTAGAGTTAGGGTTAGGGTTAGTGTTAGCATTAGGGTATGGTTTAGGGTTACTGTTAGGGTTTGGGTACGGGTTAGGGTTAGGGTTAGGTTACGGGTTAGGTCAAAGGTTAGGATTAGGGTTAGTGTTAGTGTACGTGATAGGGTTAGAGCACGGATTAGGGTTAGGTTTAGGGTTAGGGTATGGGTTAGGTTTAGGATATGGGTTAGGGTTAGGGTCAGTGTTAGGGTTAGGGTTAGGGTACAAATTAGGGTAGGGTTAGGGTACGGGTTAGGTTTAGGGTTATGGTATGGTTTAGGGTTACAGTACGGGTTAGGGTTAGGGTGAGGGTTAGGGTTAGGGTTAGAATACGGTTAGGGTTAGGGATAGAGTACGGGTTAGGGTTAGTGTTAGGGTTAGGTTTAGGATTAGGGTTAATGTACTGATTAGGCTTAGGGTTAGGTTTAGGGTTAGGATACAGGTTAGGTTTAGGTTTAGGGTATGAATTAGGGTTAGCGTACGGGTTAAGTTTAGGGTTAGGGTTAGGTTTAGGTTACGGGTTAGGGTTAGCGTACGGGTTAGGGTTAGGTTTAAGGTCAGGTTTAGGGTTAGGGTTATTGTTAGGGTACGGGTTAGGGTTAGGGTTGGGGTTAGGGTATGGGTTAGTTTTAGTGTTAGGTTACGGGTTAGGGTTATGGTTAAGGTTAGGGTTAGGTTTAGGGTATGGGTTAGGGTTAGGTGACGGTTAAGGGTTATGGTTTGGGTTAGGGTTAGGGTTAAGTTAAGGGTGCGGGTTTGGTATAGGGTTAGGGTTAGAGTACGGGTTTGGGTTAGTGTTAGGGTACGGGTTAGGTTTACCGTTTGGGTACGGTTTAGGTTAAGGGTTAGGGTTAGTGTTAGTGATAGGGTGCGGGTTAGGGTTAGGGTACGGGTTTAGTCTAGGTTTAGGGTTAAGTTTAGGATGCGGGTTAGGGTTAGGGGTAGGTTTAGGGTTAGGGTACAGGATTACGTTTAGTGTTAGGGTCAGGGTTAGGGTTAGGTTAAGGTTTCGGTTAGTGTTAGGGTACGAGTTCGGGTTACGGTACGAGTTAGGGTTAGTGTTAGGGTTAGGTTTAGGGTTAGAGTACGTGTTAGGTTTAGTGTTAGTGTTATGGTTAGTGTTAGGGTTAGGGTTAGGTTTAGAGTACGGGTTAGGGTTAGGTTTAGGGTTAGGGTTAGGTTAGAGTACGGGTTAGGGTTACTGTTAGGGTTAGGGTTAGGTTTAGCGTTAGGGTTAGGGTTAGGGTTAGGATTAGGTTTAGTGTTAGAGTACGGGGTAGGGTTAGTGTTAGTGTTAGGGTTAGGGTTAGAGTACGGTTTAGGGTTAGGGTTAGCGTACGGGTTAGTTTTAGGTTTAGGGTTAGGGTATGGGTTAGGTTTAGGGTGGGTTACTGTTAGGGTCAGGGTTAGAGTTAGGGTTAGGGTACAAATTAGGGTTAGGGTTAGGGTACGGGTTAGGGTTAGGGTTATGATATGGGTTAGGGTTACAGCACGGGTTAGGGTTAGAGTGAGGGTTAGGGTTAGTGTTAGAGTACGGTTAGGGTAATTGTTAGGATTAGAGTACGGGTTAGGGTTAGTGTTAGGTTTAGGGTTAGTGTTAGGGTTAGTGTACGGGTATGGGTTAGGGTTAGGGTTAGAGTACGGTTTGGGTTAGTGTTAGGGTTAGGATTAGGGTTAGAGTACGGGTTAGCGTTAGTGTTAGGGTAGGTTTAGGGTACGGGTTATGGTTAGGTTTAGTGTTAGAGTACGGGTTAGGGTTAGTGTTCGAGTTAGGTTTAGGGTTAGAGTACGGGTTTGGGTTAGTGTTAGGGTACGGGTTAGGTTTAGGGTTAGGGTAAGGGTTAGTGTTAGGGTACGGGATAGGGTTAGAGTACGGGTTAGGGTTAGGTTTAGGGTTAGGTTTAGGGTTAGGGTACGGGTTAGGGTTAGTGTTAGGGTTATGGTTAGTGATAGAGTTAGGTTTAGGATTAGAGTACGGGAAGGGTTGAGGGTTAGGGTTAAGTTAGAGTACGGGTTAGAATTAGTGTTAGGTTAGGGTTAGGGTTAGGGTGAGGGTTAGGGTAGGGTTCGGGTTAGGGTTAGTCTACGGGTTAGGGTTAGGGTTAGGGTTAGTGTTAGGGTTATGGTACGGGTTAGGGTTAAGGTTACAACGGGATAGGTTTAGTGTACGTGTTCGGTCTAGGGTTCGGGTTAGTTTTAGTTTGCGAGTTAGGGTTAGGGTTCGGGTATGTGTTATGGTTACAGTGTGGGTACGTGTTAGGGTTACATTTAGGTTTAGGTTACGGGCTAAGTTTAGGGTTAGGGTAAGGGTCAGTGTTAGGGTATGAGTTAGGGTTAGAGTACGGGTTAGGGTTAGCTTTAGGGTTAGGTTTAGGTTTAGAGTATGGGTTAGGGTTAGTGTTAGTTTTAGGGTTAGGGTTAGTGTACGGATAGGGTTAGGTTTAGGGTTAGGTTTAGAGTACAGGTTAGGGTTAGGTTTAGGGTCCGGGATAGGGTTAGTGTACGGGATAAGTTTAGGGTTAGGTTTAGGTTAGGTTACGGGTTAGGGTTAGGGTACGGGTTAGGGTTAGGTTTGGGGTCAGCGTTAGGGTTAGGGGTAGGGTTATGGTACGGGTTAGGGTTAGGGTTGGGGTTATGGTACGGGTTAGTTTTAGGGTTAGGGTACGGGTTAGGGGTACGGTTAAGGTTATGGTTAGTGTTAGGTTATGGGTTGGGGTTAGGGTACAGGTAAGGGTTATGGTTAGGGTTACGGTTAGGTTTAGGTTTAGGGTGCGGGTTAGGCTTTGGGTTAGGGTTAGAGTTAGTGCTAGGGCATGGGTTAGGGTTACTCTTAGGGTTTGGGTACGGGTTAGGGTTGGAGTTAGGGTACGGGATAGGGTTGGGTACGGATTAGGACAAGGGTTAGGGTTAGGTTTATGGTACGGGATAGGGTTAGGGTTAGGTTTAGGGTTAGGGTTAGGGTATGGGTTAGGTTTAGGGTACAGGTTAGGGTTAGGGTTAGGGTAAGGGTTAGTGTTAGGGATAGGGAACGAGTTAGGTTTTGGGTTAGGTTTAGGGTACGGGTTAGGGTTATGGTTAGGTTTAGGGTTTGGTTTAGAGTACGGGGTAGGGTTAGTGTTACGGTTAGGTTTAGGGGTAGGGTACGGGTTAGGGTTAGAGTTAGGGTTAGGGTTAGAGTACGGGGTAGGATTAGGGTTAGGGTTAGAGTACGGATAGGGATAGGGTTAGGGTTAGGGTTCGGGTCAGTGTTAGGGTTAGGGTACAAGTTAGGGTTAGGTTTAGGTACGGTTAAGGGTTATGGTTAGGGTTATGGTTAGGGTTAAGTTTAGGGTGTGGTTTAGGGTTAGGATTAGGCTTAGGGTTAGGGTTAGAGTACGGGTTTTGTTTAGTGTTAGGGTGTGGGTTACTTTTACGGTTTGGGTACGGGTTAGGGTAAGGGTTAGGGTTAGGTTTAGGGTTAGGGGTTAGGGTTAGAGTTAGTGTTAGGCTACGGGATAGGGTTAGAGTATGGGTTAGTATTAGGTTTAGGGTTAGGGTTAGGTTTAGGGTTATAGTACGGGTTAGGGTTAGGTTTAGGGTTAGAGTACGGGTTAGGAATAGTGTTAAGGTTAGGGTTAGTGTTAGGGTACGGGTTAGGGTTAGAGTACAGGTTAGGGTTACGTTTAGGGTTAGGGTTAGAGTACGGGTTAGGGTTAGTGTTAGGTTTAGGGTTAGGTTTAGGGTTAGAGTACAGACAGGGTTAGGTTCCGAGTTAGGTTTAGGGTACGGGTTAGGGTTAAGTTTAGGGTATGGGATAGGGTTAGCGTACGGGTTATGTTTAGGGTTAGGGTTAGGTTTAGGTTACGGGTTAGGGTTAGGGTATGGGTTAGGGTTAAGTTTAGGTTAGAGTTAGGTTTAGGGTTAGGGTACGGGTTAGGGTTAGTTTTAGGGTCAGGGTTAGCGTTAGGGATAGGGATAGGGGACTGGTTAGGGTTAGGGTTGGGGTTAGGTTACGGGTTAGTTTTAGGGTTAGGGTACGGGTTAGGGTTACGGTTAAGTTTAGGGTTAGGGTTAGGGTTATGGTACTGGTTAGGGTTACAGTACGGGTTAGGATTAGGGTTAGGGTCATGGTTAGGGTTAGGGTTATGGTACGAATTAGGGTTAGGGTTAGGGTACGGGTTAGGGTTAGGGTTATGGTTTGGGATAGGGTTACAGTTCGGGTTAGGGTAAGGGTTAGGGTTAGGGTTAGTCTTAGAGTACGGTTAGGGTAAGGGTTAGGGTTAGAGTACATGTTAGGTTTAGTGTTAGGTTTAGGGTTAGGCTTAGGGTTAGGGTACCGGTACGGGTTAGAGTTAGAGTTAGGTTTAGAGTACGGGGTAGGTTTACTGTTAGGTTTAGGGTTAGGTTTAGGGCATGGGTTAGGCTTAGGGTACGTGTTAGGGTAAGGTTTAGGGTCAGGTTTCGGGTTAGGTTTAGGGTTAGGTTACGGGTTAGGGTTAGGTTTAGGGTACGGGTTAGGGTTAGGTTTATGTTTAGGATCCAGTTTAGGTTTAGGGTACGTGATATGTTTAGAGTTAGGGTCAGGGTTACGGTTAGGGTTAGGGTACAAATTAGGGTTAAGGTTAGGGTACGGCTTAGGGTTAGTGTACGGGTTAGGTTTAGGGTCAGTTTTAGGGTTAGGGTACGAGTTAGGTTTAGGTTTAGGGTACGGTTAAGGGTTATGGTTAGCGTTAGGGTTAGGGTTAAGTTTAGGGTGTGATTTAGGGTTAGGGTTAGGGTTAGGGTTAGAGTACGGTTTTGGGTTAGTGTTATGGTACGGGTTAGGTTTATCGTTGGGTACGGGTTAGGTAAGGGTTAGGGTTAGGGTTAGGGGTTAGGGTTAGAGTTAGTGTTAGGCTACGGGATAGGGTTAGAGTATGGGTTAGGGTTAGGTTTAAGGTTAGGATTAGGTTTAGGGTTATAGTACGGGTTTGGGTTAGAGATAGGGTTAGGTTTAGGTTTAGAGTATGGGTTAGGGATAGTGTTAGGTTTAGGGTTAGTGTTAGGGTACGGGTTAGGGTTAGCGTATGGGTTAGGGTTACGTTTAGGGTTAGGGTTAGTGTTAGAGTACGGGCTAGGGTTAGTGTTAGGGTTAGGGTTAGGGTTAGGGTTAGGGTTAGGGTTAGAGTGCGGATAGGGTTAGGGTTAGGTTTAGGGTACGGGATACGGTTATTGTAGGCCTTAACTTTAGGTTTAGGGTTAGGTTTAGGTTACGGGTTATGGTTAGGCTACGTGTTAGGGTTAGGTTTAGGTGAGGGTTAGGGTTCGGGTTAGGGATAGGGTACGGGTTAGGTTTAGGGTCAGGGTTAGTGTTAGGGATAGGGTTAGGGTACGGGTTAGGTTTAGGGCTGTGGTTAGGGTACGGGTTAGTTTTAGGGTTAGGGTACGGGTCAGGGTTATGATTAAATTTAGGGTTAGGGTTAGGGTTATGGTACGGGTTAGGATTACATTACGGTTAGGGTTAGGGTGAGGGTTAGTGTTATGGTTAGAGTACGGTTAGGGTTAGGGTTAGGGTTAGAGTACGGGTTAGGGTTAGTGTTAGAGTTAGTGTTAGGGTTAGGGTTAGTGTAGGGTTTAGGGATAGGGTTTGTGTTAGGTTTGGGTAGGGTTAGTGTTAGGGTTAGGGTTAGGGTTAGGGTACAGGTTAGGGTTAGAGTTAGGGTTAGGGTTAGAGTACGGGGTAGGGTTAGTGTTAGGGTTAGGGTTAGGGCTAGGGATCGGGTTAGGGTTAGAGTTAGGGTTAGGGTTACTGGTAGGGTTAGGGTTAGCGTTAGCGTTAGGGTTAGGGTTAGGATTAGGTTTAGTGTTAGACTACGGGGTAGGGTTAGTGTTAGGGTTAGGGTTAGGGTTAGGGTTAGAGTATGGTTTAGGGTTAGGGTTAGCGTACGGGTTAGGTTTAGGTTTAGGGTTAGGGTATGGGATAGGTTTTGGGTACGGGTTAGTGTTCGGGTCAGGGTTAGGGTTAGGGTTAGGGTATGAATTAGGGTTAGGGTTGGGTACGTGTTAGGGTTAGGGTTATGGTATGGGTTAGGGTTACAGTACGGGTTAGGGTTAGAGTGAGGGTTAGGGTTAGTGTTAGAGTACGGTTAGGGTAAGTCTTAGGTTTAGAGTACGGGTTAGTGTTAGTGTTAGGTTTAGGGTTAGTGTTAGGGTTAGGGTACGGGTACGGGTTAGGGTTCGGGTTAGGGTTAGAGTACGGGTTGGGTTAGTGTTAGGGTTAGGGTTAGGGTTAGAGTACGGTTTAGGGTTAGTGTTAGGGTTAGGTTTAGGGGTAGGGTACGGGTTTGGGTTAGTGTTAGGTTACGGGTTAGGTTTACCGTTTGGGTATGGGTTAGGGTAATTGCTAGGGTTAGGGTTAGGGTTAGGGAATGTGTAAGGGTTAGAATTTGGGTACGGGTTAGTGTTACGTTTAGGGTTAGGTTATGGGTTAGGTTTAGGGTTAGGGTAAGAGTTAGTGCGGGGTACGGGATAGGGTTAGAGTACGCATTAGGTTAGGTTTAGGGTTAGGGTTAGGGTTAGAGTACGTGTTAGGGTTAGTGTTAGTGTTAGGGTTAGTTTTAGTGTACGGATAGGGTTAGGGTTAGGGTTAGGGTTAGGGTAGAGGTTAGGGTTAGTTTAGCGTAAGGGATAGGGTTAGGGTTCGGGTTAAGTTTAGGGGTAGGGTTAGGTTTAGGTTATGGGTTGGAGTTAGGGTACGGGTTAGTGTTAGGTATAGGTGTGGGTTAAGGTTACGGTATGGGTTAGGGTTAGGTTTAGGGTCAGGGTTAGGGTTAGGGTACGTGTTATGGTTAGGGTTTGGGTACGGGTTAGGGTTATGTTTAGGGTTAGGGTACGGTTTAGGTTTAGGGTTAGGGTAAGGGTTAGTGTTAGGGTACGGGATAGGGTTAGAGTACGGTTTAGGGTTAGGTATAGGGTTAGGGTTAGGGTTAGGGTACGGGTTAGGTTTAGTGTTAGGGTTATGGTTAGTGATAAAGTTAGGTTTAGGGTTAGAGTAAGGGAAGGGTTGCGTTGAGGGTTAGTGTTAAGTTAGAGTACGGGTTAGGGTTAGTGTTAGGTTAGGGTTAGGGTTAGGGTTAGGGTTAGGGTACGTTTAGGATTATGGTTAGGGTAGGGTTCGGGTTAGGGTTAGTCTACGGGTTAGGGTTAGGGTTAGAGTTAGGGTTAGGGTTAGTGTTAGGAATACGGTACGGGTTAGGGTTAAGGTTACAATGGGATAGGTTTAGTGTATGTGTTTGTTCTAGGGTTAGGGTAGTTTTAATTTGCGGGTTAGGGATAGGGTTCGGTTACGTGTTAGGTTTACGGTGTGGGTACGTGTTAGGGTTACATTTAGGGTTAGGGTACGGGCTAAGTTTAGGGTTAGGGTAAGGGTCAGTGTTAGGGTACGGGTTAGGGTTAGAGTACGGGTTAGGGTTAGCTTTAGGGTTATGTTTAGTTTTAGAGTATGGGTTAGGGTTAGTGTCAGTTTTAGGGTTAGGTTTAGTGTACGGATAGGGTTAGGTTTAGGGTTAGGTTTAGAGTACAGGTTAGGGTTAGGATTAGGGTCCGGGATAGGGTTAGTGTACGGGATAAGTTTAGGGTTAGGTTTAGGTTAGGTTACGGGTTAGGGTTAGGGTACGGGTTAGGGTTAGGTTTAAGTGCGGGTTAGGCTTAGGGTACGGGTTAGGGTTAGGTTTAGGGTCAGGGTTAGGGTTAGGGATAGGGTTATGGTACGGGTTAGGGTTAGGGTTGGGGTTATGGTACGGGTTAGTTTTAGGGTTAGGGTACGGGTTAGGGTTATGGTTAAGGTTAGGGTTAGTGTTAGGTTAAGGGTTGGGTTTAGGGTATGGGTAAGGGTTATGGTTAGGGTTACGGTTAGGTTTAGGTTTAGGGTGCGGGTTAGGCTTTGGTTAGGGTTAGAGTTAGCATTAGGGCATGGGTTAGGGTTACTCTCAGGGTTTGGGTACGGGTTAGGGTTAGAGTTAGGGTACGGGATAGGGTTGGGTACGGGTTAGGACAAGGGTTAGGGTTAGGTTTAGGGTACGAGATAGGGTTAGGGTTAGGCTTAGGGTTAGGGTTAGTGTATGGGTTAGTGTTAGGGATAGGGAACGAGTTAGGGTTTGGGTTAGGTTTATTTATTTTTTTTTTAAATTTTTTATTGGTGTTCAATTTATCAACATACAGAATAACTCCCAGTGCTCATCCCATCAAGTATCCCCATCAGTGCCCGCCACCCACTCAGGCCCACCCCCCACCCCCCTCCCCTTCAACCATCCCCAGTTCGTCTCCCAGAGTTAGGAGTCTTTATGTTCTGTCTCCCTTGCTGATATTTCCCGCATATTTCTTCTCCCTTCCCTTATATTCCCTTTCGCTATTATTTATATTCCCCAAATGAAGGAGAACATACA
Organism: Urocyon cinereoargenteus; assembly: GCA_032313775.1. Taxonomy (NCBI): domain Eukaryota; kingdom Metazoa; phylum Chordata; class Mammalia; order Carnivora; family Canidae; genus Urocyon; species Urocyon cinereoargenteus. Next base: position 72,211,752 of record JAVLSZ010000012.1, on the reverse strand, counting down.
CTGTTTGTCCTTCTCCGATTGACTTACTTCACTCAGCATAATACCCTCCAGTTCCATCCACGTTGAAGCAAATGGTCGGTATTTGTCTTTTCTAATGGCTGAGTAATATTCCATTGTGTACATAAACCACATCTTCTTTATCCATTCATCTTTCGATGGACACCTAGGCTCCTTCCACAGTTTGGCTATTGTGGACATTGCTGCTAGAAACATTGGGGTGCAGGTGTCCCGGCGTTTCATTGCATCTGAGTCTCTGGGGTAAATCCCCAACAGTGCAATTGCTGGGTCGTAGGGCAGGTCTATTTTTAACTCTTTGAGGAACCTCCACACAGTTTTCCAGAGTGGCTGTACCAGTTCACATTCCCACCAACAGTGTAAGAGGGTTCCCTTTTCTCCGCATCCTCTCCAACATTTGTAGTTTCCTGCCTTGTTGATTTTCCCCATTCTCACTGGTGTGAGGTGGTATCTCATTGTGGTTTTGATTTGTATTTCCCTGATGGCAGTGATGCAGAGCATTTTCTCATGTGCATGTTGGCCATGTCTATGTCTTCCTCTGTGAGATTTTTCTTCATGTCTTTTGCCCATTTCATGATTGGATTGTTTGTTTCTTTGGTGTTGAGTTTAAGAAGCTCTTTATAGATCTTGGAAACTAGTCCTTTATCTGATACGTCATTTGCAAATATCTTCTCCCATTCTGTAGGTTGTCTTTTAGTTTTGTTGACTGTATCCTTTGCTGTGCAAAAGCTTCTTATCTTGATGAAGTCCCAATAGTTCATTTTTGCTTTTGTTTCTTTTGCCTTCATGGATGTATCTTGCAAGAAGTTACTGTGGCCAAGTTCAAAAAGGGTGTTGCCTGTGTTCTCCTCTAGGATTTTGATGGAATCTTGTCTCACATTTAGATCTTTCATCCATTTTGAGTTTATCTTTGTGTATGGTGAAAGAGAGTGGTCTAGTTTCATTCTTCTGCATGTGGATGTCCAATTTTCCCAGCACCATTTATTGAAGAGACTGTCTTTCTTCCAATGGATAGTCTTTCCTCCTTTATCAAATATTAGTTGACCATAAACTTGAGGGTCCACTTCTGGATTTTCTATTCTGTTCCATTGATCTATGTGTCTGTTTTTGTGCCAGTACCACACTGTCTTGATGACCACAGCTTTGTAGTACAACCTGAAATCTGGCATTGTGATGCCCCCAGATATGGTTTTCTTTTTTAATATTCCCCTGGCTATTCGGGGTCTTTTTTGATTCCACACAAATCTTAAAATAATTTGTTCTAACTCTCTGAAGAAAGTCCATGGTATTTTGATAGGGATTGCATTAAACGTGTAAATTGCCCTGGGTAACATTGACATTTTCACGATATTAATTCTGCCAATCCATGAGCATGGAATATTTTTCCATCTCTTTGTGTCTTCCTCAATTTCTTTAAGAAGTGTTCTATAGTTTTTAGGGTATAGATCCTTTACTTCTTTGGTTAGGTTTATTCCTAGGTATCTTATGCTTTTGGGTGCAATTGTAAATGGGATTGATTCCTTAATTTCTCTTTCTTCAGTCTCATTGTTAGTGTATAGAAATGCCATTGATTTCTGGGTTAGGTTTAGGGTTAGGTTTAGAGTACAGGTTAGGGTTAGGTTTAGGGTCCGGGATAGGGTTAGTGTACGGGATAAGTTTAGGGTTAGGTTTAGGTTAGGTTACGGGTTAGGGTTAGGGTACGGGTTAGGGTTAGGTTTAGGGTCAGGGTTAGGGTTAGGGGTAGGGTTATGGTACGGGTTAGGGTTAGGGTTGGGGTTATGGTACGGGTTAGTTTTAGGGTTAGGGTATGGGTTAGGGGTACGGTTAAGGTTAGGGTTAGTGTTAGGTTATGGGTTGGGGTTAGGGTACGGGTAAGGGTTATGGTTAGGGTTACGGTTAGGTTTAGGTTTAGGGTGCGGGTTAGGCTTTGGGTTAGGGTTAGAGTTAGTGCTAGGGCATGGGTTAGGGTTACTCTTAGGGTTTGGGTACGGGTTAGGGTTAGAGTTAGGGTACGGGATAGGGTTGGGTACGGGTTAGGACAAGGGTTAGGGTTAGGTTTATGGTACGGGATAGGGTTAGGGTTAGGTTTAGGGTTAGGGTTAGGGTATGGGTTAGGTTTAGGGAACGGGTTAGGGTTAGGGTAAGGGTTAGTGTTAGGGATAGGGAACGAGTTAGGTTTTGGGTTAGGTTTAGGGTACGGGTTAGGGTTATGGTTAGGTTTAGGGTTAAGGTTAGAGTACGGGGTAGGGTTTGTGTTAGGGTTAGGTTTAGGGTTAGGGTACGGGTTAGGGTTAGATTTAGGGTTAGGGTTAGAGTACGGGGTAGGATTAGGGTTAGGGTTAGAGTACGGATAGGGTTAGGGTTAGGGTTAGGGTTAGCGCTAGGGTATGGTTTAGGGTTACTGTTAGTGTTTGTGTACGGGTTAGGGGTAGGGTACAGGATAGGTTTGGGTACAGTTTAGGTCAAGGGTTAGGGTTAGGTTTAGAGTACGGGTTAGGGTTAGGCTTAGGTTTAGGGTTAGGGTTAGGTATGGGTTATGCATAGGGTACGGGTTAGTGTTAAGTGTAGGGTCAGGGTTAGGGTTAGGTTTAGGGTGGAGTTAGTGTTAGGGTTAGGTTTAGTGTACGGGTTAGGGTTAGGGTTAAAGTACGGGTTAGGTCAGGGTACGGGTTAGGGTTAAGTTTAGGGTCAGGGTTAGGGTTAGGGTTAGGGTACGAGTTAGGTTTAGGGTTAGGGTACGGGTTAGGGTTAGGGTTTTGGTATGGGTTAGGGTTAGAGCGGGTTAGGGTTATGGTGAGTGTTAGGGTTAGGGTTAGAGTATGGTTAAGGTTAGTGTTAGGGTTATAGTACGGGTTAGGGATATTGTTAGGGTTAGGGTTAGGGTTAGCGTTAGGGTTATTATACGGGTTAGGCTAAGGGTTAGGTTTAGGGTTAGGATACGGGTTAGTGTTAGGTTTATGGTAAGGGATAGGGTTAGCGTACGGGTTAAGTTTAGGGTTAGGTTTAGGTTTAGGTTATGGGTGAGTGTTAGGGTACGGGTTAGTGTTAGGTTGAGGGTGCGGGTTAGGGTTAGGGTTAGGGTTAGTGTAAGGGTTAGGGTTACTCTTAGGGTTTGGGTACGGGTTAGGGTTAGAGTTAGGGTACGGGATAGGGTTGGGTATGGGTTAGGACAAGTGTTAGGGTTAGGTTTAGGGTAGAGGATAGGGGTAGGGTTAGGTTTAGGGTTAGGGTTAGGGTATGGGTTAGGTTTAGGGTACGGGTTAGGGTACGGGTAAGAGTCAGGGTTAGGGTTAGGGTTATGGAACGACTTAGGGATAGGGTTAGGTTTAGGGTACGGGATAGGATTAGTGTACAGGATAAGTTTAGGGTTAGGTTTAGGTTATGTTACGGTTTAGGGTTAGGGTACGGGTTAGTGTTAGGTTTAGGTGCGGGTTAGGGTTAGGGTACGGGTTAGGGTTAGGTTTAGGGTCAGGGTTAGAATTAGGGATAGGGTTATGGTACGGGTTAGGGTTAGGGTTGGGGTTACAGTACGGGTTAGTTTTAGGGTTAGTGTACGGGTTAAGGTTTCGGTTAAGGTTAGGGTTAGTGTTAGGTTATGGGTTAGGGTTAGGGTACGGGTAAGGGTTATGGTTAGGGTTACGGTTAGTGTCAGTGTTAGGGTTAGTGTATGACTTAGGGTTAGTGTTAGGTACGGTTAAGGGTTATGGTTAGGGTTAGTGTTAGGGTTAAGTTTAGGTTGCGGTTTAGGGTTAGGGTTAGGGTTAGGGTTAGGGTTAGTGTACAGTTTGGGTTAGTGTTAGGGTATGGGTTAGGTTTACCGTTTGGGTACGGGTAGGGTAAGGGTTAGGGTTAAGTTTAGGGTTAGGGGTTAGGGTAAGAGTTAGTGTTATGCTACGGGTTAGGGTTAGAGTGTGGGTTAGTGTTAGGTTTAGGGGTAGGGTTAGGTTTAGGGTTATAGTACGGGTTAGGGTTAGATTTAGGGTTAGGTTTTGGGTTAGAGTACGGTTTAGGGATAGTGTTAGTGTTAGGGTTAGTGTTAGGGTACGGGTTAGGGTTAGAGTACGGGTTAGGGTTACGTTTAGGGTTAGGGTTAGGGTTAGAGTACGGGTTAGGTTTAGTGTTAGGGTTAGGGTTAGGGTTAGGGTTAGAGTACGTATAGGGTTAGGGTTAGGGTTAGGGTACGGGTTAGGGTTAGGTTTAGGGTATGGGATAGGGTTAGCGTACGAGTTAAGTTTAGGGTTATGCTTAGGTTTAGGTTACGGGTTAGGCTTAGGGTACGGGTTAGGGTTAGGTTTAGGTAAGGGTTAGGGATAGGGTTAGGGTTAGGGTTAGGGTTAGGGTTAGAGTACGGTAGGGTTAGTGTTAGGGTTAGGGTTGGGGTTAAAGTACGGTTTAGGCTTAGGGTTAGGTTAGGGTTAAGATACGGGTTAGGATTAGGTTTAGGGTACGGGATAGGGTTAGCGAACGGTTTAAGTTTAGGGTTAGGGTTCGGTTTAGGTTACGGGTTAGGGTTAGGGTACGGGTTAGGGTTCGGTTTAGGGTGCGGGTTGGGTTAGGGTTAGGGTTAGTGTTAGAGTACGGGGTAGGGTTAGTGTTAGAGTTAGGGTTAGGGTTAGAGTACGGGTTAGGGTTAGTGTTAGGGTTAGGGTTATGTTTAGGGTACGGGTTAGGGTTAGGTTTAGGGTTAGGGTTAGGGTTAGTGTACGGATAGGGTTAGGGTTAGGGTTAGGGTACGGATAGGGTTAGGTTTAGGGTTAGGGTACGGGTTAGGGTTAAGGTTATGGTACCGGTTAGGGTTAGGTTGAGGGTTAGGGTTAGGGTTAGAGTACGATTAGGGTTAGGGTTAGGTTTAGGGTTAGAGTACAGGTTAGGGTTAGTGTTAGGGTTAGGGTTAGGGTTAGGTTACGGATTAGGGTTAGGGTTAGGTTTAGGGTTAGAGTACGGGTAGGATTAGTGTTAGGGTTAGGGTTAGTGTACGGGTTAGGGTTAGGGTTAGGGTTAGGGTTAGGGTTAGGGTTAGGTAACGGGTTAGGGTTAGGTTTAGGGTACCGGATAGGGTTAGTGTACGGGATAAGTTTAAGTTTAGGTTTAGGTTTAGGTTACGGTTTAGGGTTAGGGTACGGTTTAGAGTTAGGTTTAGGTGCGGGTTAGGGTTAGGGTACGGGTTAGGGTTAGGTTTAGGGTCAGGGTTAGGATTAGGGATAGGGTTATGGTACGGGTTAGGGTTAGGGTTTGGGTTACGTTACGGGTTAATTTTAGGGTTAGGGTACGGTTTAGGGTTACGGTTAAGGTTAGAGTTAGTGTTAGGTTATGGGTTAGGGTAAGGGTACGGGTAAGGGTTATGGTTAGGTTTAAGGTTATGTTTAGGTTTAGGGTGCGGGTTAGGCTTAGGGTTAGGTTTAGTGTTAGCGCTAGGATATGGGTTTGGGTTACTCGTAGGGTTTGGTTACGGCTTAGGGTTTGGGTTAGGGAATGGGATAGGTTTGGGTACGGGTTAGGACAAGGATTAGGGTTAGGTTTAGGGTACGGGTTAAGGTTACGGATAGGGTTAGGGTTAGGGTTAGGGTTAGGGTACGGGTTAGGGTTAGTGTATGAGTTAGGGTTAGGGTCAGTGTTAGTGTTAGGGTATGAGTTAGGGTTAGGTTTAGGGTACGGTTAAGGGTTATGGTTAGCGTTAGGGTTAGGGTTAAGTTTAGGGTGCGGTTTAGGGTTAGGGTTAGGGTTAGGGTTACAGTACGGGTTTGGGTTAGTGTTATGGTACGGGTTAGGTTTACCTTTTGTGTACGGGTTAGGGAAGGGTTAGGGTTAGGGTTAGGGTTTAGGGTTAGAGTTAGTGTTAGGCTACAGGATAGGGTTAGAGTATGGGTTAGGGTTAGGTTTAAGGTTAGGGTTATGTTTAGGGTTATAGTACGGGTTTGGGTTAGAGATAGGGTTAGGTTTAGGGTTAGAGTATGGGTTAGGGATAGTGTTAGAGTTAGGGTTAGTGTTAGGGTACGTGTTAGGGTTAGCGTATGTGTTAGGGTTACATTTAGGGTTAGGGTTTGTTAGAGTATGGGCTAGGGTTAGTGTTAGTGTTAGGGTTAGGGTTAGGGTTAGGGTTAGGGTTATGGTTAGGGTACGGGTTAATTTTAGGTTTAGTGTACGTGTCAGGGTTATGGTTAAGTTTAGGGTTAGGCTTAGGGTATGGGTTAGGGTTAGGGTATGGGTAATGATTAGGGTTAGGGTTAGGGTTAGTGTTAGCGCTAGGGTATTTTTTAGGGTTACTCTTAGGGTTTGGGTACGGGTTAGGGTTAGGGTTAGGTTACGGGTTAGGTCAAGGGTTAGGATTAGGGTTAGTGTTAGTGTACGGGATAGTGTTAGAGCACGGGTTAGGGTTAGGTTTAGGGTTTGGGTATGGGTTAGGTTTAGGATACGGGTTAGGGTAAGGGTTATTGTCAGGGTTAGGGTTAGGGTTAGGGTATGAATTAGGGTTAGGGTTAGGGTTATGGTACGGGTTAGGTTAAGGGTTATGGTATGGGTTCGGGTTACAGTACGTGTTAGGGTTATGTGAGGGTTAGGGTTAGTGTTAGAATACGGTTAGGGTTAGGGATAGAGTACGGGTTAGGTTTAGTGTTAGGGTTAGGGTTAGGGTACGAGTTAGGGTTAGGATTAGGGTTAGTGTTAGAGTACGGGGTAGGGTTAGTGTTAGTGTTAGGGTTAGGGTTAGAGTACGGGTTAGGGTTAGTGTTAGGGTTAGGGTTAGGTTTAGGGTTAGGGTACGGGTTACGGTTAGAGTTAGGGTTAGAATACGGGTTAGGGTTAGTGTTAGGGTTAGGGTTAGGTTTAGGTTTAGGGTACAGGTAAGGGTTAGGGTTTTTGTTAGGGTTAGAGTACGGGGAAGGGTTAGTGTTAGTGTTAGGGTTAGGGTTAATGTACAAGTTAGGCTTAGGGATAGGTTTAGGGTTAGTTTATGGGTTAGGGTTAGGTTAAGGGTACGGGATAGGGTTAGCGTTCGGGTTAAGTTTAGGGTTATGTTAGGCTTAGGTTATGGGTTAGGGTTAGGTTTAGGTGTGGGTTAGGGTTAGGGTTAGGGTTAGGGTTATGGTACGGGTTAGGGTTAGGGTTGGTGTTAGGGTACGGGTTAATTTTAGGTTTAGGGTACTGGTCAGGTTTACGGTTAAGTTTAGGGTTAGGTTAGGGTATGGGTTAGGGTTAGGGTACGGGTAATGGTTAGAGTTAGGGTTAGGGTTAGTGTTAGCATTAGGGTATGGTTTAGGGTTACTGTTAGGGTTTGGGTACGGGTTAGGGTTAGGGTTAGGTTACGGGTTAGGTCAAGGGTTAGGATTAGGGTTAGTGTTAGGGTACGGGATAGTGTTAGAGCATGGGTTAGGGTTAGGTTTAGTGTTAGGGTATGGGTTACTTTTAGGATACGGTTTAGGGTTAGGGTTAGGGTCAGGGTTAGGGTTAGGGTTAGGGTACGAATTAGGGTTAGGGTTAGGGTCCGGGTTAGGTTTAGGGTTATGGTATGGGTTAGGGTTACAGTACTTGTTAGGGTTAGGGTGAGGGTTAGGGTTAGGGTTAGAATACGGTTAAGGTTAGGGATAGAGTACGGGTTATGGTTAGTGTTAAGGTTGGTTTAGGGTTAGGGTTAATGTACAGATTAGGCTTAGGGTTAGGTTTAGGGTTAGGATACGGTTTAGGGTTAGGTTTAGGGTCCGGGATAGGGTTAGCGTACGGGTTAAGTTTATGGTTAGGGTTAGGTTGAGGTTATGGGTTCGGGTTTGGGTACGGTTTAGGGTTAGGTTTAGGGTGCAGTTTAAGGTTAGGGTTAGTGTTAGTGTATGGGTTAGGGTTAGGTTTAGGGTTTGGTTTAGGGTTAGGGTTAGTGTTAGGATACGGGTTAGGGTTAGGGTTGGGGTTAGGGTATGGGTTAGTGTTATGTTTAAGTTACGGGTTAGGGTTACGGTCAAGTTTAGGGTTAGGTTTAGGGTATGGGTTAGGAATAGGTTACGGTTAAGGGTAATGGTTTGGGTTAGGGTTAGTGTTAAGTTAAGGGTGCAGTTTTGGTTTAGGGTTAGGGTTAGAGTACGTGTTTGGGTTAGTGTTAGGGTACGGGTTAAGTTTACCGTTTGGGTACGGGTTAGGGTAAGGGTTAGGGTTAGTGTTAAGGTACGAGTTAGGGTTAGGGTACGGGTTAGGTCTAAGCTTAGGGTTAGGTTTAGCATGTGGGTTAGGGTTAGGTTTAGGGTACAGGATTAGGTTTAGGGTTAGTGTCAGGGTTAGGGTTAGGTTAAGGTTAGGGTTAGGGTTAGGGTACGAGTTCGGGTTACGGTACGAGTTAGGGTTAGGGTTAGGGTTAGGTTTGGGGTTAGGGTTATAGTAGGGGGTTAGGTTTAGTGCCAGGGTTAGGTTTAGGGTTAGAGTATGTGTTAGGTTTAGTGTTAGGGTTATGGTTAGTGTTAGGGTTAGGGTTAGGGTTAGAGTACGGGTTAGGTTTAGGTGTAGGGTTAGGGTTAGGTTAGAGTATGGGTAAGGGTTAGTGTTAGGGTTACGGTTAGGGTTAGCGTTAGGGTAAGTTTAGTGTTAGGGTTAGGGTTAGTGTACGGGTTAGCGTTAGGGTTAGGGTTAGGGTTAGTGTTAGGGTTAAGGTACAGTTTAGGGTTAAGTTTACGGTACGGGTTAGGTTTAGTGTACGTGTTAGGTCGAGGGTTTGGGTTAGGTTTAGTGTGCGGGTTAGGGATAGGGTTAGGGTTAGGGTACGTGTTAGGGTTAGGGTTTAGGTACGGGTTAGGTTTACGTTTAGGGTTAGGGTATGGGTTAGGTTTAGGGTTAGGGTAAGGGTTAGTGTTAGGGTACGTGTTAGGGTTAGGGTTAGGGTTAGGGTACGTTGAGGGTTATGGTTAGGGTTAGGGTTAGGGTTTGGGTTAGGGTTAACGTTATTGTACAGGATAGGTTTAGTGTACGTGTTAGGTCTAGGTTTAGGGTTAGTTTTAGTGTGCGGGTTAGGGTTAGATTTAGGGTACATGTTAGGGTTAGGGTTTGGGTACGGGTTAGGGTTGGGTTTAGGGTTAGGGTATGGGTTAGGGATAGTGTTAGGGTTAGGTTAAGTGTTAGGGTATGGGTTAGTGTTAGATTACGGGTTAGGGTTACGTTTAGGGCTAGGGTTAGGTTTAGAGTACATGTTAGGGTTAGTGTTAGGGTTAGGGTTAGGGTTAGGGTTAGGGTTAGAGTATGGCATAGGGTTAGTGTTAGGGTTAGAGTTAGGGTTAGGTTTAGGGTTAGGGTACAGGTTAGGGTTAGGTTTAGGGTACGAATTAGGGTTAGGGTTAGGGTACAGTTTAGGTTTAGGGTTATGGTATGGGTTAGGGTTACAGTATGTGTTAGGGTTAGGGTGAGGGTTAGGGTTAGGGTTAGAATACGGTTAGGGTTAGGGATAGAGTACGGGTTAGGGTTAGTGTTAGGGTTAGGGTTAGGTTTAGGGTTAGGGTACAAGTTAGGGTTAGGATTAGGGTTAGTGTTAGATTACGGGGTAGGGTTAGTGTTAGTGTTAGGGTTAGGGTTAGAGTACGGGTTAGGGTTAGTGTTAGGGTTAGGGTTAGGGTTAGGGTACGGTTTAGGGTTAGGGTTAGGGTTAGGATTAGGGTGAGTACGTGTTAGAGTTAGTGTTAGTTTAGGGTTAGGGTTAGGGTACGGTTTAGGGTTAAGTTTAGGGTTTTTGTTAGGGTTAGAGTACGGGGTAGGGTTAGTGTTAGGGTTAGGGTTAGGGTACGGGTTAGGGTTAGAGTTAGGTTTAAGGTTAGAGTACGGGGTAGGTTTAGTGTTAGTGTCAGGGTTAGGGTTAATGTACGGGTTAGGCTTAGGTTTAGGTTTAGGGTTAGTTTACGGGTTAGCGTTAGGTTAATTGTACGGGATAGGGTTAGCGTACGGGTTAAGTTTCAGGTTAGGTTTAGGCTTAGGTTACGGGTTAGGGTTAGGTTTAGGTGTGAGTTAGGGTTAGGGTTAGGGTACGGTTTAGGGTTAGGGTTGCGGCTAGGGTATGGGTTAATTTTAGGTTTAGTGTACTGGTCAGGGTTACGGTTAAGTTGAGGGTTAGGTTAGGGTATGGGTTAGGGTTAGGGTACGGGTAATGGTTAGAGTTAGGGTTAGGGTTAGTGTTAGCGTTAGGGTATGGTTTAGGGTTACTGTTAGGGTTTGGGTACGCGTTAGGGTTAGGGTTAGGTTACGGGTTAGGTCAAGGGTTAGGATTAGGGTTAGTGTTAGGGTACGGGATACGGTTGGAGCACGGGTTAGGGTTAGGTTTAGGGTTAGGGTATGGGTTAGGTTTAGGATACGGGTTAGGGTTAGGGTTAGGGTCAGGGTTTGGGTTAGGGTTAGGGTACGAATTAGGGTTAGGTTTAGGGTACGGGTTAGGTTTAGGGTTATGGTATGGTTTAGGGTTACAGTACGTGTTAGGGTTAGGGTGTGGATTAGGCCTAGGGTTAGAATACGGTTTGGGTTAGGGATAGGGTACGGGTTATGGTTAGTGTTAGGGTTAGGTTTAGGGTTAGGGTTAATGTACAGATTAGGCTTAGGGTTAGGTTTAGGGTACGGGATAGGGTTAGCGTACGGGTTAAGTATAGGGTTAGGGTTAGGTTCAGGTTACAGGTTCAGGTTAGGGTACGGGTTAGGGTTAGGTTTAGGGTCAGGTTTAGGGTTAGGGTTAGTGTTAGGGTACGGGTTACGGTTAGGGTTGGGGTCAGGTTTTGGGTTAGGGTTAGTGTTAGGGTACGGGTTAGGGTTAGGGTTGGGGTTAGGGTATGGGTTAGTGTTAGGTTTAAGTTACGGGTTAGGGTTACGGTTAAGGTTAGGGTTAGGTTTAGGGTATGGGTTAGGGTTAGGTTACGGTTAAGGGTTATGGTTTGGGTTAGGGTTAGGGTGAAGTTAAGGGTGCAGGTTTGGTTTAGGTTTAGGGTTAGAGTACGTGTTTGGGTTAGTGTTAGGGTACGGGTTAGGTTTACCGTTTAGGTACCAGTTAGGGTAAGGGTTAGGGTTATGGTTAGTGTTAGGGTACGGGTTAGGGTTAGGGTACCGGTTAGGTCTAGGTTTAGGGCTAGGTTTAGCATGTGGGTTAGGGTTAGGGTACAGGATTAGGTTTAGGGTTAGGGTCAGTGTTAGGGTTATGTTAAGGTTAGGGTTAGGGTTAGGGTACGAGTTTGGGTTACGGTACGAGTTAGGGTTAGGTTTAGGGTTAGGTTTAGGGTTAGGGTTATAGTAGGGGGTTAGGTTTAGTGTTAGGGTTAGGTTTAGGGTTAGAGTACGTGTTAGTTTTAGTATTAGGGTTATGGTTAGTGTTAGGGTTAGGGTTAGAGTACGGGTTAGGTTTAGTTGTAGGGTTAGGGTTAAGTTAGAGTACGGGTAAGGGTTAGTGTTAGGGTTAGGGTTAGGGTTAGCGTTAGGGTAAGTTTAGGGTTAGGGTTAGGGTTAGTGTACGGTTAGGGTTAGGGTTAGTGTTAGGGTTACGGTACGGTTTAGGGTTAAGGTTACGGTACGGGATAGGTTTAGTGTATGTGTTAAGTCTAGGGTTTGGGTTAGGTTTAGTGTGCCGGTTAGGGATAGGTTTAGGGTTAGGGTACGTGTTAGTGTTAGGGTTTGGGTACGGGTTAGGGTTACGGTTATGTTTAGGGTATGGTTTAGGTTTAGGGTTAGGGTAAGGGTTAGTGTTAGGGTACGTGTTAGGGTTAGGGTTAGGGATAGGGTACATTGAGGGTTATGGTTAGGGTTAGGGTTCGGGTTAGGGTTAGTCTATGGGTTAGGGTTAGGGTTAGGGTTAGGGTTAGTGTTAGGGTTACGGTACGGGTTAGGGTTAAGGTTACGGTACAGGATAGGTTTAGTGTACGTGTTAGGTCTAGGTTTAGGGTTAGTTTTAGTGTGCGGGATAGGGTTAGATTTAGGGTACATGTTAGGGTTAGTGTTTGGGTACGGGTTAGGGTTACGTTTAGGGTTAGGGTACGGGTTAGGGATAGTGTTAGGGTTAGGTTTAGTGTTAGGGAACGGGTTAGTGTTAGATTACGGGTTAGGGTTACGTTTAGGGTTAGGGTTAGGTTTAGAGTACATGTTAGGGTTAGTGTTAGGGTTAGGGTTAGGGTTAGAATATGGCATAGGGTTAGTGTTAGGGTTAGGGTTAGGGTTAGGGTACATTTTAGGGTTAGGTTTAGTGTACGGGATATGGTTAGTGTACAGGATAAGTTTAGGGTTAGGATTAGGTTTAGGTTACGGGTTAGGGTTAGGGTATGGTTAAGGGTTATGGTTAGGGTTAGGGTTAGGTTTAGGTTTAGGGTTCAGGTTAGGCTTAGGGTTAGGGTTACGTTTAGTGCTAGGGTATGGGTTAGGGTTACTCTTAGATTTGGGTACGGGTTAGGGTTAGGGTTAGGGTACGGATAAGGTTGGGTACGTGTTAGGTCAAGGGTTGGGATTAGGTATAGGGTACGGGATAGGGTTAGGGTTAGGTTTAGGGTTAGGATTAGGGTATGGGTTAGGTTTAGCTTACGGGTTAGGGTTAGCATATGGGTTAAGTTTAGGGTTAGGTTTAGGTTTAGATTATGGGTTAGGGTTAGGTTACGGGTTAGGGTTAGGTTTAGGTGAGGGTTAGGGTTAGGGTTAGGGTTAGGGTGCAGTTTAGGGTTAGGTTTAGGGTCAGGGTTAGCGTTAGGGATAGGGTTTGGGTAAGGGTTAGTGTTTAGGTTGGGGTTAGTTTTAGGGTTAGGTTACAGGTTAGGGTTTGGTAAAGGGTAAGGGATAGGGTTAGCGTACGGGTTAAGTTTAGGTTTTGGGTTAGGCTTAGGTATCGGGTTAGGGTTAGGTTTAGGTGTGGGTTAGGGTTAGGGTTAGGGTTAGGGTACGGGTTAGGGTTAGGTTTGGCGTTAGGGTCCGTGTTAATTTTAGGTTTAGGGTACTGGTCAGGGTTACGGTTAAGTTTAGGGTTAGGGTTAGGGTATGGGTTATGGTAAGCGTACGGTTAATGGTTAGAGTTAGGGTTAGGATTAGTGTGAGCGCTAGGGTATGGTTTAGGGTTACTGTTAAGGTTTGGGTACGGTTTAGGGTTAGGTTTAGGTTACGGGTTAGGTCAAGGGTTAGGATTAGGGTTAGTGTTAGTGTACGGGATAGGGTTAGAGCACGGGTTAGAGTTAGGTTTAGGTTTAGGGTATGGGTTAGGTTTAGGATACGGGTTAGGGTTAGGGTTAGGGTCAGGGTGAGGGTTAGGGTTATGGTACGAATTAGGGTTAGGGTTAGGGTACGGGTTAGGGTTAGGGTTATGGTATGGGTTAGGGTTACAGTACGTGTTAGGGTTAGGGTGAGGGTTAGGGTTAGGGTTAGAATACGGATAGGGTTAGGGATAGAGTGCGGGTTAGGGTTAGTGTTATGGTTAGAGTTAGGTTTAGGGTTAGGGTATGAGTTAGGGTTAGGATTAGGGTTAGTGTTAGAGTACGGGGTAGGGTTAGTGTTAGGGTTAGGGTTAGAGTATGGGTTAGGGTTAGTGTTAGGGTTAGGGTTAGGGTTAGGGTACGGTTTAGGGTTAGGATTAGGGTTAGGGTTAATGTTAGGGTTAGAGTACGGGTTAGGGTTAGTGTTAGGTTTAGGGTTAGGGTTAGGGTTAGGGTACGGGTTAGGGTTAGAGTTAGGTTTAGGGTTAGAGTACGGGTTAGGGTTAGTGTTAGGGTTAGGGTTAGGGTTAGGGTACGTGTTAGGGTAAGGATAAGGGTTAGTGTTAGAGTACGGGGTAGTGTTAGTGTTAGTGTTAGGGTTAGGGTTAGATTACGTGTTAGGGTTAGTGATAGGGTAGGGGTTAGGGTTAGGTTAGGGTTAGTGTTAGAGTACAGGGTAGGTTTAGTGTTAGGGTTAGGGTTAGGGTTAGAGTACGGGTTTGGGTTAATGTTAGGGTACAGGTTAGGTTTACCATTTGGGTATGGGTTTGGGTAAGGGTTAGGTTTAGGGTACGTGTTAGGGTTAGGGTTTGTGTAGGGGTTAGGGTTACGTTTAGGGTTATAGTACGGGTTAGGTTTAGGGTTAGGGTAAAGTTTAGTGTTAGGGTACGGGATAGGGTTAGAGCACGGGTTAGGGTTAGGTTTAGGGTTATGGTTAGGGTTAGAGTACGGGTTAGGGTTAGTGTTAGGGTTAGGATTAGGGTTAGTGTACGGATAGGGTTAGGGTTAGGGTATGGGTTAGGGTTAGGTTTAGGGTACCGGATAGGTTTAGTGTACGGGTTAAGTTTAGGGTTAGGGTTAGGTTTAGGTTATGTGTTAGAGTTAGGGTACCGGTTAGGGTTAGGTTTAGGTGCGGGTTGGGTTAGGGTACGGGTTAGGGTTAGGGTACGGGTTAGGGTTAGGGTTGGGTTAGGGTACGGGTTAATTTTAGGTTTAGGGTACTGGTCAGGGTTACGGTTAAATTTAGGGTTAGGTTAGGGTATGGGTTAGTGTTAGGGTACGGGTAATGGTTAGAGTTAGGTTTAGGGTTAGTGTTATCATTAGGGTATGTTTTAGGGTTACTGTTAGGATTTGGGTACGGGTTAGGGTTAGGGTTAGGTTACTGGTTAGGTCAAGGGTTAGGATTAGGGTTAGTTTTAGGGTACGTGATAGGGTTAGAGTACGAATTAGGGTTAGGTTTAGGGTTAGGGTATGGGTTAGGTTTAGGATACGGGTTAGGGTTAGGGTTAGGGTTAGGGTCCGGGTGAGGCTTAGGGTTAGGGTTAGGGTTAGCGCTAGGCTATGGGTTAGGGTTACTGTTAGGGTTTGGGTACGGGTTGGGGTTAGGGTTAGGGTACAGGATAGGTTTGGGTAAGGGTTAGGTCAAGGGTTAGGGTTAGGTTTAGGGTATGGGTTAAGGTTAGCGTTAGGTTTAGGGTTAGGGTTAGGGTTTGGGTTATGCTTAGGGTACGGGTTAGGGTTAAGGTTAGGGTCAGGGTTAGGGATAGGTTTAGAGTACGAGTTAGGGTTAGGTTTAGGGTACGGGTTAGGTTTAGGGTTAGGTTTAAATTACGGGTTAGATTTAGGGTACGGGTTAGGGTTATGTTTAGGGTCAGGGTTAGGTTTAGGTTTAGGGTACAGGTTAGGGTTAGGTTTAGGGTACGGGATAGGGTTAGTGTACGGGATAAGTTTAGTGTTAGGTTTAGGTTAGGTTACGGGTTAGTGTTAGGGTACGGGTTAGGGTTAGGTTTAGGTGCGGGTTAGGCTGAGGGTACGGGTTAGGCTTAGGTTTAGGGTCAGGGTTAGGTTTAGGCATAGGGTTATGGTACGGGTTAGGGTTAGGGTTGGGGTTATGGTACGGGTTAGTTTTAGGGTTAGGACACGGGTTAGGGTTACAGTTAAGGTTAGGGTTAGTGTTAGGTTATGGGTTAGGTTTAGGGTACGGGTAAGGGTTATGGTTAGGTTTACGGTTAGATTTAGGTTTAGGGTGCGGTTTAGGCTTTGGGTTAGGGTTAGAGTTAGCGCTAGGGTATGGGTTAGGGTTACTCTTAGGGTTTGGGTACGGGTTAGGGTTAGAGTTAGGGTACGGGATAGGGTTGGGTATGGGTTAGGACAAGGGTTAGGGTTAGGTTTAGGGTACGGGATAGGGGTAGGGTTAGGTTAGGGTTAGGGTTAGGGTATGGGTTAGGTTTAGGGTACGGGTTAGGGTTACGTTTAGGGTTAGGGTTAGGGTTAGAGTATGGGTTAGGGTTAGTGTTAGGTTTAGGGTTAGGGTTAGGGTTAGGGTTAGGGTTAGGGTACGGGTTAGGGTTAGGTTTAGGGTATGGGATTGGGTTAGCGTACGGGTTAAGCTTAGGGTTAGGCTTAGGTTTAGGTTACGGGTTAGGCTTAGGGTACGGGTTAGGCTTAGGTTTAGGTGAGGGTTAGGGTTAGTGTTAGAGTACGGGTTAGGGTTAGCGTTAGGGTTACGGTTAGGGTTAGAGTACGGATTTGGGTTAGTGTTCAGGTACGGGTTAGTTTTACAGTTTGGGTACGGGTTCGGGTATGGGTTACGGTTAGGCTTAGGGTTAGGGGTTAGTGTTAGAGTTAGGAATAGACTACCGGTAGGGTTAGGGTACGGGTTAGGGTTAAAGGTTAAAGTTTGGTTAGGGTTAGTGTACGGGTTAGGGTTAGGGTTACGGTTAGTGTTAGGTACACGTTACGGGTTAGGGTTAAGGTTAGGGTATGGGATAGGTTAGTGTACGTGTTAGGTCTAGGGTTAGGGTTAGGTTTAATGTGCGGGTTAGGGTTAGCTTTAGGGTTAGGTTTAGGGTTTGGGTTCGGGCTAGGGTTACGTTTAGGATTAGGGTATGGGTTAGGTTTAGGGTTAGGGTTCGGGTATGGTTTAGGGTTAGGGTACGGGATAGGTTTAGTGTTAGGGTCAGCGTTAGGGTTAGGTTTTGGGTCCGGGTTAGTGTTAGGGTTAGGGTTAGGGTTAGCGCTAAGCTATGGGTTAGGGTTACTGTTAGGGTTTGGGTAAGGGTTAGGGTTAGGGTTAGGGTACGGGATAGGTTTGGGTACGGGTTAGGTCAAGGGGTAGGGTTAGGTTTAGGGTACGGGTTAAGGTTAGCGTTAGGTTTAGGTTTAGGGTTAGGTTATGGGTTATGCTTAGGGTACGGGTTAGGGTTAAGGTTAGGGTCAGGGTTAGGGATAGGTTTAGGGTACCAGTTAGTGTTAGGGTTAGCTTTAGGGTACGGGTTAGGTTTAGGGTTAGGTTTAAATTATGGTTTAGATTTAGGGTACGGGTTAGGGTTAGGTTTAGGGTCAGGGATAGGGTTAGGGTTAGGGTACGAGTTAGGGTTAGGGTTAGGGTACGGGTTAGGGTTAGGGTTATGGTACAGGTTAGGGTTACAGTACGAGGTAGGGTTAGGGTGAGGGTTAGGGTTAGTGTTAGAGTATGGTTAGGGTTAGGGTTAGGGTTAGGGTTAGAATTAGCGCTAGGGTATGTGTTAGGGTTACTGTTAGTGTTTGTGTACGGGTTAGGTGTAGGGTACAGGATAGGTTTGGGTACGGTTTAGGTCAAGGGTTAGGGTTAGGTTAGGGTACGGGTTAGGGTTAGGTTTAGGGTCAGGGTTAGGGTTAGGGTTAGGGTACGAGTTAGGGTTAGGGTTAGGGTGAGGGTTAGGGTTAGGGTTAGAGTATGGTTAAGGTTAGTGTTAGGGTTAGAGTAGGGGTTAGGGATAGTGTTAGGGTTAGGGTTAGGGTTAGGGTTATTGTACGGGTTAGGCTAAGGGTTAGGTTTAGGGTTAGGATACGGGTTAGGGTTAGGTTTATGGTATGGGATAGGGTTAGCGTACGGGTTAAGTTTAGGGTTAGGTTTAGGTTTAGGTTACGGGTTAGGGTTAGGGTACGGTTAGTGTTAGGTTGAGGGTGCGGGTTAGGGTTAGGGTTAGGGTTAGTGTAAGGGTTAGGGTTAGATTTAGGTTCAGGGTTAGGGTTAGGGTTAGTGTTAGGTTACGGATTAGGGTTAGGGTTGAGGTTAGTGTACGGGTTAGTTTTAGAGTTCGAGTACGGTTTAGGGTTATGGTTAAGGTTATGGTTAGGTTTAGGGTATGGATTAGGGTTAGGTTACGGTTAAGGGTTACGGTTTGGGTTAGGGTTAGTGTTAAGTTTAGGGTGCGGGTTAGGGTTAGGGTTAGAGCACGTGTTTGGCTTAGTGTTAGGGTACGGGTTAGGTTTACCGTTTGGGTACGGGTTAGGGTAAGGGTTAGGTTTAGCATTAGGTTTAGGGGTTATTTTAGGGTTAGGGTTAGGCTACTGTATGGTTAGTGTACGGGTTAAGGTAGGTTACGGTTCGGGTTAGGGTTAGTGTACGGGTTAGGTTTAGGTAAGGGTTTGGGTTAGTGTTAGGGTTAGTGTTAGGGTTACGGTATGGGTTAGGTTTAAGGTTACGGTAAGGGATAGGGTTAGTGTACGTGTTAGGTCTAGGGTTAGGGTTAGGTTTAGTGTGCGGGTTAGGGTTATGGTTATGGTAAGGGTTAAGGTTAGGATTAGGTTACGTGTTAGGGTTAGGGTTTGGGTACGGTTTAGGGTTACGTTTAGGGTTAGGGTACGGGTTAGGTTTAGGGTTAGGGTAAGGGTTAGTGTTAAGGTACGGGTTAGGGTTAGAGTACCGGTTAGGGTTAGGTTTAGGGTTAGGTTTAGTGTTAGAGTATGGGTTAGGGTTAGTGTTAGGGTTAGTGTACGGATATTGTTAGGGTTAGGTTAGGGTTAGTGTACCGGTTAGGGTTAGGTTTAGGGTACAGAATAGGTTTAGTGTTCAGGTTAAGTTTAGAGTTAGGGTTAGGTTTAGGTTACGGGTTAGGGTTAGGGTAAGGGTTAGGGTTAGGTTTAGGGTACAGGTTAGGGTTAGGTTAGGGTACGGGATAGGGTTAGTGTACGGGATAAGTTTAGGGTTAGGTTTAGGTTAGGTTACGGGTTAGGGTACGGGTTAGGGTTAGGTTTAGGTGCGGGTTAGCCTTAGGGTACGGGTTAGGGTTAGGTTTAGGGTCAGGGTTAGGTTTAGGGATAGGTTTATGGTATGGGTTAGGGTTAGGGTTGGGGTTATGGTACGGGTTAGTTTTAGGGTTGGGGCACGGTTTAGGGTTATGGTTAAGGTTAGGGTTAGTGTTAGGTTATGGGTTAGGGTTAGGGTATGGGTAAGGGTTATGTTTAGGTTTACGGTTAGGTTTAGGTTTAGGGTGCGGTTTAGGCTTTGTGTTAGGGTTAGGGCTAGCGCTAGGGTATGGGTTAGGGTTACTCTTAGGGTTTGGGTACGGGTTAGGGTTAGAGTTAGGGTCAGGGTTAGGTTTAGGGTTAGGGAACAGGTTAGGGTTAGGGTTAGGTTTAGGGTACGGGATAGGGTTAGTGTACGGGATAAGTTTAGGGATAGGTTTAGGTTAGGTTACGGTTTAGGGTTAGGGTACGGGTTAGTGTTAGGTTTAGGTGCGGGTTAGGGTTAGGGTACGGGTTAGGGTTAGGTTTAGGGTCAGGGTTAGGATTAGGGATAGGGTCATGGTACGTGTTAGGGTTAGGGTTGGGGTTACAGTACGGGTTAGTTTTAGGGTTAGGGTATGGGTTAAGGTTACGGTTAAGGTTAGGGTTAGTGTTAGGTTATGGGTTAGGGTTAGGGTACGGGTAAGGTTTATGGTTAGGGTTACAGTTAGGGTCAGTGTTAGGGTTAGGGTACGAGTTAGGGTTAGGGTTAGGTACGGTTAAGGGTTATGGTTAGGGTTAGTGTTAGGGTTAAGTTTAGGGTGCGGGTTAGGGTTAGGGTTAGGGTTAGAGTACGGGTTTGGGTTAGTGTTAGGGTACGGGTTAGGTTTACCGTTTGGGTACGGGTTAGGGTAAGTGTTAGGGTTAGGGTTAGGGTTAGGGGTTAGGGTAAGAGTGTTAGGCTACGGGTTAGGTTTAGGGTATGGGTTAGTGTTAGGTTTAGGTTTAGGGTTAGGTTTAGGGTTATAGTATGGGTTAGTGTTAGAGTTAGGGTTAGGTTTTGGGTTAGAGTATGGGTTAGGGATAGTGTTAGGGTTAGGGTTAGTGTTAGGGTACGGGTTAGGGTTAGAGTACGGGTTATGGTTACATTTAGGTTTAGGTTAGAGTTAGAGTACGGGTTAGGGTTAGTGTTAGGGTTAGGGTTAGGGTTAGGGTTAGAGTACGGATAGGGTTAGGGTTAGAGTACGGGTTAGGGTTAGGTTTAGGTGAGGGTTAGGGTTAGGGTTAGGGTCCGGGTTAGGGTTATGTTTAGGGTCAGGGTTAGCGTTAGGGATAGGGTTAGTGTACGGGTTAGGGTTAGGGTTGGGGTTAGGGTACAGGTTAGTTTTAGGGTTAGGATACGGATCAGGGTTACGGTTAAGTTTAGGGTTAGGTTTAGGGTTATGGTATGGGTTAGGGTTACAATACGCGTTAGGGTTAGGGTGAGGGTTAGGTTTAGGTTTAGAGTAAGGTTAGGGTTAGGGTTAGGTTTACATTTAGGGTTAGTGTTAGGGTAAGGGTTAGTGTTCGGGTTAGGGTTATGGTACTGGTTAGGGTTAGGGTTTGGGTTAGGGTTAGAGTTTGCGGTAGGGATAGTGTTAGGGTTAGGGTTAGGGTTAGAGTACGGGTTAGGGTAAGTGTTAGGGTTAGGGTTAGTGTTAGGGTACGGGTACGGGTTAGGGTTAGGGTTTGGGTTAGGGTTAGAGTACGGGTTAGGGAGAGGGTTGGGGTTAGGTTTAGGTATTGGTTAGGGTTAGGGTTAGGATTAGGGTTAGGGTTAGGGTATGGGTTAGGCTTAGGATACGGGTTAGGATTAGGGTTAGGGTACGGGTTAGGGTTAGGTTTAGGGTACAGGTTAGGGTTAGGTTTAGGGTTAGGGTATGGGTTAGGTTTAGGGTGAGGGTTAGTGTTACGGTTAGAGTACGGTTAGGGTAAGGGTTATGGTTAGAGTACGGGTTAGGGTTAGTCTTAGGGTTAGGGTTAGGGTTTGGGTTAGGGTTAGAGTATGGGGTAGGGATAGTGTTAGGGTTAGGGTTAGGGTTAGGGTACGGGTTAGGGTTAGAGTTAGGGTTAGGGTTAGAGTACGGGTAGGGTTAGTGTTAGGGTAAGGGTTAGGGATAGAGTACGGGTTTGGTTTGTGTTAGGGTACGAGTTAGTTTTACCGTTTGGGTACGGGTTAGGTCAAGTGTTAGGTTTAGGTTTAGGGTACGGGTTAGGGTTAGGGTTAGGTTTATGGTTAGGGTTAGGGTATGGGTTAGTTTTAGGGTACGGGTTAGGGTTAGGTTTAGGGTGAGGGTCAGGTTTTGGGTTAGGGTTAGGTTACGAGTTAGGGTTAGGGATAGGTTAAGTGTACGGGTTAGGGTTAGGGTTAGGTTTTGGTTTAGAGTACGGGGTAGGGTTAGTGTTAGGGTTAGGGTAAGGGTTAATGTACGGGTTAGGCTTAGGGTTAGGTTAGGGTTAGGGTATGGGTTAGGGTTAGCTTTAGGGTACGGGATAGGGTTAGCGAACGGGTTAAGTTTAGGGTTAGGGTTCGGTTTAGATTACGGTTTAGGGTTAGGTTACGGGTTAGCATTAGGTTTAGGGTGCGGGTTGGGTTAAGGTTAGGGTTATTTTAAGGGTTAGGGTTAGGTTTAGTGTCAGTGTTGGGTTAGGGTTAGTGTTAGGGTACGGGTTAGCGTTAGGTTAGGGGTTAGGGTATGGGTTAGTTTTACGGTTTGGGTACGGATTAGGGTTATCGTTAATATTAGGGTTAGATTACGGTTAAGGGTTATGGTTTGGGTTAGGGTTGGGTTAAGTTTAGGTTTCAGGTTAGGGTTAGGGTTAGAGTTATGGTTAGGGTTAGAGTACGCGT
The DNA here is from genome assembly GCA_032313775.1 of Urocyon cinereoargenteus. Classification (NCBI taxonomy): domain Eukaryota; kingdom Metazoa; phylum Chordata; class Mammalia; order Carnivora; family Canidae; genus Urocyon; species Urocyon cinereoargenteus. The sequence continues at coordinate 72,190,476 of JAVLSZ010000012.1, read as the reverse complement.
TTGGGTTAGTGTTAGGGTATGGGTTAGGTTTACCGTTTGTGTTCGGGTTCGGGTAAGGGTTAGGGTTAGATTTAGGGTTAGGAGTTAGGGTTAGAGTTAGGATTAGGCTATGGGTGGGGTTAGGGTACGGGTTAGGTTTAGGGGTAAGGTTCGGGTTAGGGTTTGGGTACGGGCTAGGGTTACATTTAGCGTTAGGTTATGGGTTAGGTTTAGGGTTAGGGTTCGTGTACGGTTTAGGGTTAGGGTACGGGATAGGGTTGTGTTAGGGTCAGGGTTAAGGTTAGGTTTAGGGTCCGGTTTAGGGTTAGGGTTAGCGCTAGGGTATGGGCTAGGGTTACTATTAGGGTTTGCGTACGGTTTAGGGTTAGGGTTAGGGTACGGGATAGGTTTGGGTATGGGTTAGGTAGAGGGTTAGGGGTACGTTTAGGTTTCGGGTTAGGGTTAGGGTTAGGTTTAGGGTTAGGGTTAGGGTATGGGTTAGGCTTAATGTATGGGTTAGGGTTAGGATTACGGTCAGGGTTAGGTTAGGTTTAGGGTATGAGTTAGGGTTAGGGTTAGGTTTAGGGTACGGGTTAGGGTTAGGGTTAGGTTAAAAGTACGGGTTAGGTTTAGGTTACCGGTTAGGGTTAGGGTTATGGTCATGGTTAGTGTTAGGGTTAGGGTACAGGTTAGGGTTAGGGTTATGGTTCGGTTTAGGGTTACAGTACGGGTTAGGGTTAGGGTGAGGGTTAGGGTTACGGTTAGAGTATGGTTAGGGTTCGGAATAGGTTTAGAGTACGTGTTAGCGTTAGTGTTAGGTTTAGGGTTAGGGTTAGGTTTAGGGTTAGGGTACGGGTTACGGTTAGGGTTATGGTACGGGTTAGGGTTACAGTATGGGTTACGGTTAGGGTGAAGGTTAGGTTTAGGTTTAGAATACAGTTAGGGTTAGAGTTACTGTTAGAGTACGGGTTAGGGTTAGTGTTAGGGTTAGGGTTAGGATTAGGGTTAGGGTACAGGTTAGGGTTAGGGTTAGGGTTAGTGTTAGAGTACGGGGTAGGGTTAGTGTTAGAGTTAGGGTTAGGGTTAGAGTACAGGTTAGGTTTAGTGTTAGGGTTAGGGTTAGGGTTAGGGTACGGGTTAGGGTTAGGTTTAGGGTTAGAGTACGGGTTAGGGTTAGTGTTAGGGTAAGGGTTAGGGTTAGAGTACGGGTTTGGGTTAGTGTTAGGGTACGAGTTAGTTTTACCTTTTGGGTACGGGTTAGAGATAGTCTTAGGATTAGGGTTAGGTTTAGGGTATGTGTTAGGGTTAGGGTTTGGGGACGGGTTAGAGTTACGTTCAGGGTTAGTGTACGGGTTAGTTTTAGGGTTAGGTTAAGGGTTAGTGTTAGGTTACGGGATAGGGTTAGAGTACCGATTAGGGTTAGGTTTAGGGTTAGGGTTGGGGTTAGAGTACGGGTTAGGGTTAGTGTTAGGTTTAGGGCTAGTGTTAGTGTACGGATAGGGTTAGGGTTAGGGTTAGGGTCCGGATAGGGTTAGGGTTAGGTTTAGGGTACGGGTTAGGGTTAGGGTTATGGTACCGGTTAGGGTTACAGTACAGGTTAGGGTTAGGTTGAGGGTTAGGGTTAGGTTTAGAGTACGATTAGGGTTTAGGGTTAGGGTTAGGGTTAGTGTACGGGTTAGGGTTAGTGTTAGGGTTAGGGTTAGGTTTAGGGTTAGGATACGGATTAGGGTTAGGGTTAGGTTTAGGGTTAGAGTACGGGTAGGATTAGTTTTAGTGTTAGGGTTAGGGTTAGTGTATGGGTTAGGGTTAGGGTTAGGGTTAGGGTTAGAGTACGGGTTAGGGTTACTGTTAGGGTTAGGTTCGGGTTTAATGTACGGTTTAGGCTTAGGGTTAGGTTTAGCGTTAGGATACGGGTTAGGGGTAGGTTTCGGGTACAGGATAGGGTTAGCGTACAGGTTAAGTTTAGGGTTATGGTTAGGTTTAGGTCACGGGTTAGGGTTAGGGTTCAGGTTAGGGTTAGATTTTGGGTGCGGGTTAGGGTTAGTGTTAGGATTAGTGTAAGGGTTAGGGTTAGGTTTAGGGTCAGGGTTAGATTTAGGGTTAGTGTTAGGGTAGGGGTACGGGTTAGGGTTAGGGTTAGGGTACAGGTTAGGGTTAGGTTTAGGGTACGGGATAGGGTTAGTGTACGGGATAAGTTTAGGTTTAGGTTTAGGTTTAGGTTACGGTTCAGGGTTAGGGTTCGGTTTAGAGTTAGGTTTAGGTGCGGGTTAGGGTTAGGGTACGGGTTAGGGTTAGGTTTAGGGTCAGGGTTAGGATTAGGGATAGGGTTATGGTACGGATTAGGGTTAGGGTTTGGGTTATGTTACGGTAGTTTTAGGGTTAGGGTACGATTGAGGGTTACGGTTAAAGTTAGGGTTAGTGTTAGGTTATGGGTTAGGGTTAGGGTACGGGTAAGGGTTATGGTTAGGTTTACGGTTAGGTTTAGTTTTAGGGTGTGGGTTAGGCTTAGCTTAGGTTTAGGGTTAGCGCTAGGATATGCGTTAGGGTTACTCGTAGGGTTTGGGTACGGGTTAGGGTTAGGGTTAGGGTATGGGAAGGTTTGGGTACTGGTTAGGACAGGGGTTAGGGTTAGGTTTAGTGTACGGGTTAGGGTTACAGATAGGGTTAGGGTTAGGGTAAGGGTTAGGGTAAGGGTTAGGTTTAGTGTACGGGTTAGGGTTAGGGTCAGTGTTAGGGTTAGGGTACGAGTTAGGGTTAGGTTTAGGGTACGGTTAAGGGTTATGTTTAGCGTTAGGGTTAGGGTTAATTTTAGGGTGCGGTTTAGGGTTAGGGTTAGGGTTAGGGTTAGCGCTAGGGTTAGTGTTAGGGTTAGGGTTAGTGTTAGACTACGTGTTAGGGTTAGTGTTAGGGTTAGGGTTAGGGTTAGTGTACGGATAGTGTTAGGGTTAGATTTAGGGTTAGGGTACGGGTTAGGGTTAGGGTACGGGTTAGGGTTAGGTTTAGGTTACGGGTTAGGGTTAGGTTTCGGTGTGGGTTAGGGTTAGTGTACGGGTTAGGGTTAGGGTTAGTGTACGGGTTAGGGTTAGTGTTAGGGTTAGTGTTAGTGTTAGGGTTAGGATACAGGTTAGGACTAGGGTTAGGGTACGTGATAGGGTTAGGGTACGGGTTAGGTCTAGGGTTAGGGTTAGGTTTACGGTGCCCGTTAGAGTTAGACCTTGGGTTAGGGTTAGGGTACTTGTTAGGGTTAGGGTATGGGTTAGGGTTATGGTTAGTTTACGGGTTAGGGTTAGTGTTAGGGTTAGGGTTCGGGTTAGTGTTAGGGTACGTGTTAGGGTTAGGCTACGGGTTAGGTCTAGGGTTAGGGTTAGGTTTAGGATGCGGGTTAGAGTTAGGGTTAGGGTACGGATTTACGGTTAGGGTTAGGGTCAAGGTTAGGGTTAGGTTTAGGGTTAGGGTTAGGGTTGGGTACGGGTTCGGGTTACGGTACGACTTAGGGTTAGGGTAAGTGTTAGGTTTAGATTTGGGATTATAGTAGGGGGTTAGCGTTAGTGTTAGGGTTATGTTTAGGGTTAGAGTACTGGTTAGGGTTAGTGTTAGGGTTATGGTTAGTGTTAGGGTTAGGGTTAAGGTTAGAGTACGGGTTAGGGTTAGGGTTAGGGTTAGGGTTAGGGTTATGTTTAGAGTATGGGATAGGGTTAGTGTTAAGGTTAGGGTTAGGGTTAGGGTTAGTGTGCGGTTAGGGTTAGGTTTAGGGTCAGGGGTAGGGTTAGGGTTAGTGTTAGTGTACGCGTTAAGGTTAGGGTTGTGGTTAGGGTACGGGTTACTTTTAGGGCTAGGGTTCGAGTTAGGGTTATGGTTAAGTTTAGTTTTAGGTTTAGGTATGGGTTAGGGTTAGGTTATGGTTAAGTGTTATGGTTTGCGTTAGGGTTAGGGTTAAGTTTAGGGTGCGGGTTAGGGTTAGGGTTAGGGTTAGGTTTTAGGTTTAGAGTACTGGTTTGGGTTAGTGTTAGGGTACGTGTTAGGTTTACTGTTTGGGTACGTGTTAGGGTAAGGGTTAGTTTTAGGGTTAGGGATAGGGTTAGGGGTTAGGGTAAGAGTTAGTGTTAGGCTACGGGAAGGGTTAGGGTACGGGTTAGGGTTAGGGTTAGGTTTAGAGTTAGGATTAGAGTACGTGTTTGGGTTAGTGTTAGGGTACGGGATAGGTTTACCGTTTGGGTACGGGTTAGGGGAAGGGTTAGGGTTAGTGTTGGGGGTTAGGGTTAGAGTTAGGGTTAGGCTACAGGTAGGGTTAGGGTACGGGTTAGGGTACGGGTTAGGGTTAGGGTTAGTGTTAGGGTTACGGTACGGGTTAGGGTTAAGGTTAGGGTACGGGATAGGGTTAGTGTACGTGTTAGGTCTAGGGTTAGGGTTAGGTTTAGTGTGCGGGTTAGGGTTAGGGTTAGGGTACGTGTTAGGGTTAAATTTTGGGTACCTGTTAGGGTTACGTTTAGGGTTAAGGTACGGGTTAGGTTTAGGGTTAGTGTAAGGGTTAGTGTTAGGGTACGGGTTTGGTTAGAGTACAGGTTAGGTTTAGGTTTAGGGTTAGGTTTAGTGTTAGAGTACGGGTTAGGGTTAGTGTTAGGGTTAGGGTTAGGGTTAGTGTACGGATAGTGTTAGGGTTAGGGTTAGGGTTAGTGTATGGTTTAGGGTTAGTTTAGGGTACGGGATAGGTTTAGTGTTCAGGTTAAGTTTAGGGTTATGGTTAGGTTTAGGTTACGGGTAAGGGTTAGTTTACGGGTTTGGGTTAGGTTTAGGTGCAGGTGAGGGTTAGGGTTGGGGTTAGGGTACGGGTTAGTTTTAGGGTTAGGGTATGGGTTAGGGTTACGGTTCAGGTTGGGGTTAGTGTTAGGGTATGCTTAGGGTCAGGGTACGGGTAAGGGTTATGATTAGGGTTAGCGTTAGGTTTAGGTTTAGGGTTCGGGTTAGGATTAGGTTTAGGGTAAGCCTTAGCGCTAGGGAATGGGTTAGGGTTACTGTTAGGTTTGGGTACGGGTTAGGGTTAGGGTTAGGGTACGAGATAGGGTTGGGTACTGGTTAGGTCAAGGGTTCGGATTAGGTTTAGGGTAAGAGTTAGGGTTAGCGTTAGGTTTAGGATTAGGGTTAGGGTATGGGTTAGGTTTAGTGTTAGGTTTAGGGTACGGCTTAGGGTTAGGTTTAGGGTTAGGGTATGGGTTAGGTTTAGGGTACGGGATAGGGTTAGGGTCAGGGTTAGTGTTAGGCTATGAGTTCGGTTTAGGTTTAGGGTACGAGTTAGAGTTAGGGTTATGTTACATGTTAGGGTTACAGTACAGGTTAGGGATAGGGTGAGGTTTAGAGTTACGGTTAGTGGACAGTTAGGGTAAGGGTTAGGGTTAGGGTTAGAGTAAGGGTTAGGTTTAGTGTTAGGGTTAGGGAAAGGTTTAGGGTTAGTGTTAGGGTATGGGTTAGGGTTAGGGTTAGGGTTAGAGTACGGATAGGGTTAGGGTTAGAGTACGGGTTAGGGTTAGGTTTAGGTGAGGGTTAGGGTTAGGGTTAGGGTACGGGTTAGGGTTATGTTTAGGGTCAGGGTTAGCGTTAGGGATAGGGTTAGTGTACGGGTTAGGGTTAGGGTTGGGGTTAGGGTACAGGTTAGTTTTAGGGTTAGGATACGGATCAGGGTTACGGTTAAGTTTAGGGTTAGGTTTAGGGTTATGGTATGGGTTAGGGTTACAATACGCGTTAGGGTTAGGGTGAGGGTTAGGTTTAGGTTTAGAGTAAGGTTAGGGTTAGGGTTAGGTTTACGTTTAGGGTTAGTGTTAGGGTAAGGGTTAGTGTTCGGGTTAGGGTTATGGTACTGGTTAGGGTTAGGGTTTGGGTTAGGGTTAGAGTTTGCGGTAGGGATAGTGTTAGGGTTAGGGTTAGGGTTAGAGTACGGGTTAGGGTAAGTGTTAGGGTTAGGGTTAGTGTTAGGGTACGGGTACGGGTTAGGGTTAGGGTTTGGGTTAGGGTTAGAGTACGGGTTAGGGAGAGGGTTGGGGTTAGGTTTAGGTATTGGTTAGGGTTAGGGTTTGGATTAGGGTTAGGGTTAGGTATGGGTTAGGCTTAGGATACGGGTTAGGATTAGGGTTAGGGTACGGGTTAGGGTTAGGTTTAGGGTACAGGTTAGGGTTAGGTTTAGGGTTAGGGTATGGGTTAGGTTTAGGGTGAGGGTTAGTGTTACGGTTAGAGTACGGTTAGGGTAAGGGTTATGGTTAGAGTACGGGTTAGGGTTAGTCTTAGGGTTAGGGTTAGGGTTTGGGTTAGGGTTAGAGTATGGGGTAGGGATAGTGTTAGGGTTAGGGTTAGGGTTAGGGTACGGGTTAGGGTTAGAGTTAGGGTTAGGGTTAGAGTACGGGTAGGGTTAGTGTTAGGGTAAGGGTTAGGGATAGAGTACGGGTTTGGGTTAGTGTTAGGGTACGAGTTAGTTTTACCGTTTGGGTACGGGTTAGGTCAAGTGTTAGGTTTAGGTTTAGGGTACGGGTTAGGGTTAGGGTTAGGTTTATGGTTAGGGTTAGGGTATGGGTTAGTTTTAGGGTACGGGTTAGGGTTAGGTTTAGGGTGAGGGTCAGGTTTTGGGTTAGGGTTAGGTTACGAGTTAGGGTTAGGGATAGGTTAAGTGTACGGGTTAGGGTTAGGGTTAGGTTTAGGTTTAGAGTACGGGGTAGGGTTAGTGTTAGGGTTAGGGTAAGGGTTAATGTACGGGTTAGGCTTAGGGTTAGGTTAGGGTTAGGGTACAGGTTAGGGTTAGCTTTAGGGTACGGGATAGGGTTAGCGAACGGGTTAAGTTTAGGGTTAGGGTTCGGTTTAGATTACGGTTTAGGGTTAGGTTACGGGTTAGCATTAGGTTTAGGGTGCGGGTTGGGTTAGGGTTAGGGTTATTTTAAGGGTTAGGGTTAGGTTTAGTGTCAGTGTTGGGTTAGGGTTAGTGTTAGGGTACGGGTTAGCGTTAGGTTAGGGGTTAGGGTATGGGTTAGTTTTACGGTTTGGGTACGGATTAGGGTTATCGTTAATATTAGGGTTAGATTACGGTTAAGGGTTATGGTTTGGGTTAGGGTTGGGTTAAGTTTAGGTTTCAGGTTAGGGTTAGGGTTAGAGTTATGGTTAGGGTTAGAGTACGCGTTTGGGTTAGTGTTAGGGTATGGGTTAGGTTTACCGTTTGTGTTCGGGTTCGGGTAAGGGTTAGGGTTAGATTTAGGGTTAGGAGTTAGGGTTAGAGTTAGGATTAGGCTATGGGTGGGGTTAGGGTACGGGTTAGGTTTAGGGGTAAGGTTCGGGTTAGGGTTTGGGTACGGGCTAGGGTTACATTTAGCGTTAGGTTATGGGTTAGGTTTAGGGTTAGGGTTCGTGTACGGTTTAGGGTTAGGGTACGGGATAGGGTTGTGTTAGGGTCAGGGTTAAGGTTAGGTTTAGGGTCCGGTTTAGGGTTAGGGTTAGCGCTAGGGTATGGGCTAGGGTTACTATTAGGGTTTGCGTACGGTTTAGGGTTAGGGTTAGGGTACGGGATAGGTTTGGGTATGGGTTAGGTAGAGGGTTAGGGGTACGTTTAGGTTTCGGGTTAGGGTTAGGGTTAGGTTTAGGGTTAGGGTTAGGGTATGGGTTAGGCTTAATGTATGGGTTAGGGTTAGGGTTACGGTCAGGGTTAGGTTAGGTTTAGGGTATGAGTTAGGGTTAGGGTTAGGTTTAGGGTACGGGTTAGGGTTAGGGTTAGGTTAAAAGTACGGGTTAGGTTTAGGTTACCGGTTAGGGTTAGGGTTATGGTCATGGTTAGTGTTAGGGTTAGGGTACAGGTTAGGGTTAGGGTTATGGTTCGGTTTAGGGTTACAGTACGGGTTAGGGTTAAGGTGAGGGTTAGGGTTACGGTTAGAGTACGGTTAGGGTTCGGAATAGGTTTAGAGTACGTGTTAGCGTTAGTGTTAGGTTTAGGGTTAGGGTTAGGTTTAGGGTTAGGGTACGGGTTACGGTTAGGGTTATGGTACGGGTTAGGGTTACAGTATGGGTTACGGTTAGGGTGAGGGTTAGGTTTAGGTTTAGAATACGGTTAGGGTTAGAGTTACTGTTAGAGTACGGGTTAGGGTTAGTGTTAGGGTTAGGGTTAGGATTAGGGTTAGGGTACAGGTTAGGGTTAGGGTTAGGGTTAGTGTTAGAGTACGGGTTAGGGTTAGTGTTAGAGTTAGGGTTAGGGTTATAGTACAGGTTAGGTTTAGTGTTAGGGTTAGGGTTAGGGTTAGGGTACGGGTTAGGGTTAGGTTTAGGGTTAGAGTACGGGTTAGGGTTAGTGTTAGGGTAAGGGTTAGGGTTAGAGTACGGGTTTGGGTTAGTGTTAGGGTACGAGTTAGTTTTACCTTTTGGGTACGGGTTAGAGATAGTCTTAGGATTAGGGTTAGGTTTAGGGTATGTGTTAGGGTTAGGGTTTGGGGACGGGTTAGAGTTACGTTCAGGGTTAGTGTACGGGTTAGTTTTAGGGTTAGGTTAAGGGTTAGTGTTAGGTTACAGGATAGGGTTAGAGTACCGATTAGGGTTAGGTTTAGGGTTAGGGTTGGGGTTAGAGTACGGGTTAGGGTTATTGTTAGGTTTAGGGCTAGTGTTAGTGTACGGATAGGGTTAGGGTTAGGGTTAGGGTCCGGATAGGGTTAGGGTTAGGTTTAGGGTACGGGTTAGGGTTAGGGTTATGGTACCGGTTAGGGTTACAGTACAGGTTAGGGTTAGGTTGAGGGGTAGGGTTAGGTTTAGAGTACGATTAGGGTTTAGGGTTAGGGTTAGGGTTAGTGTACGGGTTAGGGTTAGTGTTAGGGTTAGGGTTAGGTTTAGGGTTAGGATACGGATTAGGGTTAGGGTTAGGTTTAGGGTTAGAGTACGGGTAGGATTAGTTTTAGTGTTAGGGTTAGGGTTAGTGTATGGGTTAGGGTTAGGGTTAGGGTTAGGGTTAGAGTACGGGTTAGGGTTACTGTTAGGGTTAGGTTCGGGTTTAATGTACGGTTTAGGCTTAGGGTTAGGTTTAGCGTTAGGATACGGGTTAGGGGTAGGTTTCGGGTACAGGATAGGGTTAGCGTACAGGTTAAGTTTAGGGTTATGGTTAGGTTTAGGTCACGGGTTAGGGTTAGGGTTCAGGTTAGGGTTAGATTTTGGGTGCGGGTTAGGGTTAGTGTTAGGATTAGTATAAGGGTTAGGGTTAGGTTTAGGGTCAGGGTTAGATTTAGGGTTAGTGTTAGGGTAGGGGTACGGGTTAGGGTTAGGGTTAGGGTACAGGTTAGGGTTAGGTTTAGGGTACGGGATAGGGTTAGTGTACGGGATAAGTTTAGGTTTAGGTTTAGGTTTAGGTTACGGTTTAGGGTTAGGGTTCGGTTTAGAGTTAGGTTTAGGTGCGGGTTAGGTTAGGGTACGGGTTAGGGTTAGGTTTAGGGTCAGGGTTAGGATTAGGGATAGGGTTATGGTACGGATTAGGGTTAGGGTTTGGGTTATGTTACGGTAGTTTTAGGGTTAGGGTACGATTGAGGGTTACGGTTAAAGTTAGGGTTAGTGTTAGGTTATGGGTTAGGGTTAGGGTACGGGTAAGGGTTATGGTTAGGTTTACGGTTAGGTTTAGTTTTAGGGTGTGGGTTAGGCTTAGCTTAGGTTTAGGGTTAGCGCTAGGATATGGGTTAGGGTTACTCGTAGGGTTTGGGTACGGGTTAGGGTTAGGGTTAGGGTATGGGAAGGTTTGGGTACTGGTTAGGACAGGGGTTAGGGTTAGGTTTAGTGTATGGGTTAGGGTTACAGATAGGGTTAGGGTTAGGGTAAGGGTTAGGGTAAGGGTTAGGTTTAGTGTACGGGTTAGGGTTAGGGTCAGTGTTAGGGTTAGGGTACGAGTTAGGGTTAGGTTTAGGGTACGGTTAAGGGTTATGTTTAGCGTTAGGGTTAGGGTTAATTTTAGGGTGCGGTTTAGGGTTAGGGTTAGGGTTAGGGTTAGGGTTAGGGTTAGCGCTAGGGTTAGTGTTAGGGTTAGGGTTAGTGTTAGACTACGTGTTAGGGTTAGTGTTAGGGTTAGGGTTAGGGTTAGTGTACGGATAGTGTTAGGGTTAGATTTAGGGTTAGGGTACGGGTTAGGGTTAGGGTACGGGTTAGGGTTAGGTTTAGGTTACGGGTTAGGGTTAGGTTTCGGTGTGGGTTAGGGTTAGTGTACGGGTTAGGGTTAGGGTTAGTGTACGGGTTAGGGTTAGGGTTAGGGTTAGGGTTAGTGTTAGGGTTAGGATACAGGTTAGGACTAGGGTTAGGGTACGTGATAGGGTTAGGGTACGGGTTAGGTCTAGGGTTAGGGTTAGGTTTATGGTGCCCGTTAGAGTTAGACCTTGGGTTAGGGTTAGGGTACTTGTTAGGGTTAGGGTATGTGTTAGGGTTATGGTTAGTTTACGGGTTAGGGTTAGTGTTAGGGTTAGGGTTCGGGTTAGTGTTAGGGTACGTGTTAGGGTTAGGCTACGGGTTAGGTCTAGGGTTAGGGTTAGGTTTAGGATGCGGGTTAGAGTTAGGGTTAGGGTACGGATTTACGGTTAGGGTTAGGGTCAAGGTTAGGGTTAGGTTTAGGGTTAGGGTTAGGGTTGGGTACGGGTTCGGGTTACGGTACGACTTAGGGTTAGGGTAAGTGTTAGGTTTAGATTTGGGATTATAGTAGGGGGTTAGCGTTAGTGTTAGGGTTACGTTTAGGGTTAGAGTACTGGTTAGGGTTAGTGTTAGGGTTAGTGTTAGTGTTAGGTTTAGGGTTAGAGAACGGGTTAGGTTTAGTGTTACGGTTACGGTACGGGTTTGGATTAAGGCTGGGGTACAGGATAGGGTTAGTGTATGTGTTAGGTCTAGGGTTAGGGTTAGGTTTAGTGTGCGGGTTAGGGTTAGGGTTAGGGTACGTTTTAGGGATAGGGTTAGGGGTTACGGTAAGTGTTAGGGTTAGGTTACAAGTTAGGGCTAGGGTATGGGTTAGGGTTAGGGTTAGGTTTAGGGTATGGGTTAGGGTTAGGGTTAGGGGTTACGGTAAGTGTTAGGGTAGGGTATGAGTTAGGGTTAGGGTATGGGTTAGGGTGAGGGGTAGGGTATGGGTTAGGATTAGGGTTAGGGTTAGGATTAGGGTTAGGGTTATGGTACGTGTTAGCGTACAGGTTAGTGTTAGGGTTAGGTTACGGGTTAGGGTACGGGTTAGGGTTAGGGTTAAGGTACGTGTAACGGTACGGGTTAGGGTTAGGGTACGGGTTAGGGTTAGTGTACGGGAATAGGGTTAGGATAAGGGTTAGTGTTATGTTAGGGAAGGGTACAGGTTAGCGTTAGGGTTAGGGTATGGGATAGGTTTAGGCTACGGGTTAGGTCTAGGGTTAGGGTTAGTTTTAGGGTTTTAGTTAGGGTTAGGCATCGGGTAAGGGTTAGTATACGTGTTAGGGTTTGGGTATGGGTAAGGGTTAGTGTTAGGTTTATGGTACGGGTTAGAGTTAGGGTGAGGGTTACGTTTGGGATGCGGGTTAGGGTTACGGTTAGGGTACGGGATTAGGGTTAGGGTTAGGGTCAGGGTTAGGGTTAGGTTTAGGGTTAGGGTTAGGGTTAGGGTACGGGTTAGGTTTAGGGTTAGTATTAGTGTACGGGATAGGGTTAGGATTAGGGTTAGTGTTAGTGTTAGGGTTAGGGTACAGGTTAGCATTAGGGTTAGGTTACGGGATAGGTTTAGGGTACGGTTTAGAACTAGGGTAAGGGTTAGGTTTAGGGTGTGGGTTAGGGTTAGGCATCGGGTTAAGGATAGGGTACGGGTTAGGGTTAGGGTACGGGTTAGGGTTAGTGTTAGGGTTATGGTACGAGATAGGGTTAGGGTTGGTGTTAGGGTACGGGTTAGAGTTAGGGTACGGTTTAGGTCTAGGTTTAGGGTTAGGTTTAGTATGCGGGTTAGGGTTAGGGTTAGTGTACGGGATTAGGTTTAGGGTTAAGGTCAGGGTTAGGGTTAGGTTTAGGGTTAGGGTTAGGGTACGAGTTCGGGTTACGGTACGAGTTAGTGTTAGGGTTAGCGTTAGGTTCAGGGTTAGGGTTATAGTAGGGGGTTAGGGTTAGTGTTAGGGTTAGGTTTAGGGTTAGAGAACGGGTTAGGGTTACGTTTAGGGTTAGGGTTAGGCTTAGAGTACGGGTTAGGGTTAGTGTTAGGGTTAGGGTTAGGGTTAAGGTTAGGGTTAGAGTACGGGTTTGGGTTAGTGTTAGGGTACGGGTTAGGTTTACCATTTGGGTACGTGTTAGGGTAAGGGTTAGGGTTAGGGTTAGGTTAAGGGTTAGGGGTTAGGGTTAGACTTAGTGTTAGGCTACGGGATAGGGTTAGAGTACGGGTTAGGTTTAGGTTTAGGATTAGGGTTAGGTTTATGGTTATAGTACGGGTTAGGGTTAGATTTAGGGTTAGGTTTAGGTTTAGAGTACGGGTTACGGATAGTGTTAGGGTTAGGGTTAGGGTGCGGGTTAGGGTTAGTGTAAGGGTTAGAGTACGGTGTAGGGTTAGTTTTAGTGTTAGGGTTAGGGTTAGAGTACAGGTTTGGTTTAATGTTAGGATACGTGTTAGATTTACCGTTTGGGTACATGTTAGGGTAAGGGTTAGGGTTAGTGTTAGGTTTAGGGTTAGGGGTTAGGGTTAGACTTAGTGTTAGGCTACGGGATAGGGTTAGAGTATGGGTTAGGTTTAGGTTTAGGGTTAGGGTTAGGTTTATGGTTATAGTACAGGTTAGGGTTAGATTTAGGGTTAGGTTTAGGTTTAGAGTACGAATTAGGGATAGTGTTAGGGTTATGTTTAGGATTAGGTTACGGGTTAGGGTTCGGGTAAGGGTTAGGGTTTGGTTTAGGTGCGGGTTAGGGTTAGGGTTAGGGTTAGGTTTAGGTGCGGGTTAGGGTTAGGTTTAGGGTTAGGGGTTAGGGTTAGAGTTAGGGTTAGGCTACGGGTAGGGTTAGGGTACGGGTTACGGTTAGGGTTAGGGTTAGGGTTAGGGTTAGAGTACGATTTAGGGTTAGGGTTAGGGTTAGGGTACGTGTTAGGGTTAGATTTTGGGTACGGGTTAGGGTTAAATTTAGGGTTAGGGTACGGTTTAGGTTTAGGGTTAGGGTTAGGGTACGGTTTAGCGTTAGGGTACGGGTTAGGGTTAGGTTTAGGTTCAAGATTACGGTTAGGTTTAGGGTTAGGGTTAGCGTACACGTTAGGGTTACAGTACGGGTTAGGGTTAGGGTTAGGGTTAGAGCTCGGGTTTGGGTTAGTGTTAGTGTATGGGTTAGGTTTACCGTTCGGGTACGGGTTAGGGTAATGGTTAGTGTTAGGGTTAGGGTTAGGGGATAGGGTTAGGTTTAGTGGTAGGATACGGGTAGGGTTAGGGTACGGGTTAGAGTTAGGGTTAGGGTTCAGTTTAGGGTTAGTGTACGGGTTAGGGTTAGGGTTAGGATTAGGGTTAGGGTTAGGGTTAGTGTTAGGGTTATGGTACCGGTGAGGGTTAATGTTAGGGTACGGTATCGGGGTAGTGTACGTGTTAGGTCTAGGGTTAGGGTTAGGTTTAGTGTGCGGGTTAGGGTTAGGGTTAGGTTAGGGTACGTGTTAGGGTTAGGGTTTGGGTACGGGTTAGCGTTACGTTTAGGGTTAGGGTTCGGTTTAGGTTTAGGGTTAGGGTTAGGGTGCGGTTTAGGGTTAGGGTTAGGGTTAGGGTTAGTGTTATTTTACGGGTTAGGGTTAGAGTACTGGTTAGGGTTAGGTTTAGGGTTAGGGTTAGAGTACGGGTTAGGGTTAGTGTTAGTGTTAGGGTTAGTGTTAGTGTTAGTGTACGGATCGTGTTAGGGTTAGGATTAGGCTACGGGTTAGGTTTAGGTTTAGGTTACGGGATAGGGTTAGCGTATGGGTTAAGTTTAGGGTTAGGGTTAGGTTTACGTTCCGGGTTAGTGTTAGGTTTAGGTGCGGGTTAGGGTTAGGTTTAGGGTTCGGGTTAGGGTTAGGTTTAGGGTCAGGGTTAGGGTTAGTGATAGGGTTATGGTACGGGTTAGGGTTAAGGTTGGGGTTAGGGTACGGGTTAGTTTTAGGTTTAGGGTACGGTTTAGTGTTACGGTTAATATTAGGGTTAGGGTTAGGGTATGGGTTAGGGTTAGGGTATGGGTAAGGGATATGGTTAGGGTAGGGTTAGCTTTAGGTTTAGGGTGCGGGTTAGGGTTAGTGTTAGGGTTAGTGTTAGAGTTTGCGCTAGGGAATGGTTTAGCGTAACAGTTAGGGTTTGGGTACGGTTTAGGGTGAGGGTTAGTTTATGGGATAGGGTTGGGGACGGGTTAGGTCAAGGGTTAGGGTTAGGTTTATGGTGCGGGTTAGGGTTAGGGTTTGGATTAAGGCTAGGTTTAGGGTATGGGTTGGGCTTAGGGTACGAGTTAGGGTTAGGGTTAACGTCAGTGTTAGGGTTAGGGTTAGCGTTAGGGTATGGTTTAGGGTTAGGTTTAGGGTACGGGTTAGGGTTAGGGTTACGGTTAGAGTACCGGTTAGGTTTAGGGTACGGGTTAGGGTTAGGTTTAGGGTCAGGGTTAGGGTTAGGGTTAGGGTACGAGTTAGGGTTAGGGTTTGGTTACGGATTAGGGTTAGGGTATTGGTACTGGTTAGGGTTACAGTACGGTTTAAGGTTAGGGTGAGGGTTAGGGTTAGGTTTAGAGTACGGTTAGGGTTAGTGTTAGGGTTAGAGTAAGGGTTAGGGTTAGTGTTAGGGTTAGGGTTAGGGTTACGTATAGGGTTAGGGTACGGGTACGAGTTAGGGTTAGGGTTAGGGTTAGAGTACGGGGTAGGGTTAGTGTTAGTGTTAGGGTTAGGGTTAATGTACGGTTTAGGCTTAGGGTTAGGTTTAGGGTTAGGATACGGGTTAGGGTTAGGTTTAGGGTACGGGATAGGGATAGCGTACGGGTTAAGTTTGGGTTAGGGTTAGGTTTAGGATACGGGTTAGGGTTAGCGTACGGGTTAGGGTTAGGGTTAGGGCGCGGGTTAGGTTTAGGGTTAAGTTTAGTGTAAGTGATAAGGTTAGGTTTAGGGTCTGTGTTAGGGTTAGTGTTAGTGTTAGGGTACGGGTTAGGGTTAGGGTTGGGTTCACGGTACGGGTTAGTTTTAGGGTTAGGATACAAGTTAGCGTTATGGTTAAGGTTAGGGTTAGGGTTAAGGTATGGGTTAGGGTTAGGTTACGATTAAGGGTTATGGATGGGTTAGGGTTAGGGTTAAGTTTAGGGTGCTGGTTAGGGTTAGGATAGGGTTAGGGTTAGAGAACGGGTTTGGGTTAGTGTTAGGCTATGGGTTAGGTTTACCATTGGGTATGGCTTAGGGTAAGGGTTGGGGTTAGGGTTAGGGGTTAGGGTTAGAGTTACTTTTAGGCTACGGTAGGGTTAGGGTACGGGTTAGGGTAAGGGTTAGGGTAAGGGTTAGGGTTAGTGTACGGCTTTGGGTTCGGGTTAGGGTTAGGGTTAGGGTTAGTGTTAGGGTTACGGTACGGGTTAGTGTTAAGTTTAGGTTACGGGATAGGGTTAGTGTACGTGTTAGGTCTAGGGTTAGGGTTAGGTTTAGTGTGCGGGTTAGGGTTAGGGTTAGGGATAGGGTACGTGATAGGGTTAGGGTTTAGGGTATGTGTTAGGCTTATTTTAGTGTTACGGTACGGGTTAGGTTTAGGGATAGGGTAAGAGTTAGTGTTAGGTTGCGGGTTAGGGTTAGAGTACGGGTTAGGGTTAGGTTTAGGGTTAGGGTTAGGTTTTGAATACGGGTTAGGGTTAGTGTTAGGGTTAGGGTTAGGGTTAGTGTACAGATAGGGTTAGGGTTAGGGTTATGGTTAGGGTACGGGTTTGGGTTAGGTATAGGGTACGGGATAGGGTTAGTGTACGGGTTAAGTTTAGGTTTAGTGTTAGGTTTAGGTTACGGGTTAGGTTAGGGTACGGGTTTGGGTTAGGTTTAGGTGTGGGTTAGGGTTAGAGTACGGGTTAGGCTTAGGTTTAGGGTTAGGGTTAGGTTAGGAGTACGGGTTAGGGTTAGTGTTAGGGTTAGGGTTAGGGTTAGTGTATGGATAGGGTTAGGGTTAGGGTTAGGGTTAGGGTTAGGGTTAGGGTACAGGTTTGGGTTAGGTGTAGGGTACGGGATAGGGTTAGTGTACGGGTTAAGTTTAGGTTTAGTGTTAGGTTTAGGTTACGGGTTAGGTTAATGTACGGTTTTGGGTTAGGTTTAGGTGCGGGTTAGGGTTAGGGTACGGGTTATGGTTAGGGTATGTGTTAGGGTTAGGGTTTGGGTACGGGTTAGGGTTCCATTTAGGTTTAGGGTACGGGTTAGGTTTAGGGTTAGGGTTAGGGTATGGTGTAGAGTTAGGGTACGGGATAGGGTTAAGATTAGGGTCAGGGTTAGGGTTAGGTTACGGGTTAGGGTTACTGAACGGGTTAAGGTTAAGTTTAGGGTACGGGATAGGGTTAGCGTGCGGGTTAAGTTTAGGGTTAGGGTTAGGTTTAGGTTATGGGTTAGGTTTAGGGTATTGGTTAGGGTTAGGTTTAGGGTCAGGGTTAGGGTTAGGGTTAGGGTACGAGTTAGGGTTAGGGTTAGGGTATGGTTAGGGTTAGGGTATTGGTACAGGTTAGGGTTACAGTACGGGTTAAGGGCAGGGTGAGGGTTAGGGTTAGGTTTAGAGTACGGTTAGGGTTAGGGTTAGGGTTAGGGTTAGAGTACGGGTTAGGGTTAGTGTTAGGGTTAGGGTTAGGGTATGGGTTAGGGTTAGGGTTAGGGTTAGAGTACGGGATAGAGTTAGTGTTAGGGTTAGGGTTAGGGTTAGTGTACGGGTTAGGCTTAGCGTTAGGTTTAGGGTTAGGATATGGGTTACGGTTACGTTTAGGGTACGGGATAGGGTTAACGTACGGGTTAAGTTTAGGGTTAGGGTTAGGTTTAGGTTACGGGTTAGGTTTAAGGTATTGTTTAGTGTTAGGTTTATGGTTAGGGTTAGGGTACATGTTAGGGTTAGGTTTAGGGTCAGGGTTAGGGTTAGGGATAAGGTTATGGTATGGGTTAGGGTTAGGGTTGGGGATAGGGTACGTGTTAATTTTAGGGTTTGGGTATGGGTTAGAGTTACGGTTAAGGTTAGGGTTAGGGATAGGTTATGGGTTAGGGTTAGGGTTAGGGTTTGGGTAAGGGTTAGGTTTACGATTAGGATTAGGGTACGGGTTAGGGTTAGGGTCCGGATTAAGATTAGCATTAGGGTTAGGTACGGGTTAGGTTTAGGGTTATGGTACATGTTAGGGTACGGGTTAGGGTTAGGTTTAGGGTTGGTGTTAGGGTTAGGGTTAGGGTACGGGTTAGGGTTATGGTACAGTTTAGGTTTAGGGTTAGTGTTAGGGTTAGATTTACGGTTAGTGTACGGGTTAGGGTTAGGTTTAGGGTACGGGTTACGGATAGGGAACGGGTTAGGGTTAGGAGTAGGTTATGGGTTAGATTTAGGGTTAGGGTTAGGGTTAGGTTTAGGGTTATGGTACGGATTAGTGTACGGGTTAGGGTTACGGTTAAGGTATGGGTAACGGTACGGTTTTGTGTTATGGTACGGGTTAGGGTACGGGTTTGGATTAGTGTTAGCGTACGTGTAGGTATACTGTTTGGGTACGGGTTACGGTAGGGTTAGTGTTAGGGTTAAGCTTAGGGGTTAGGGTTAATATTAGGCTATGGGATAGGGTTAGGGTACGGTTTAGGGTATGGTTTAGGGTTGGGGTTAGTGTATGGGTATGGGTAATGGTTAGGTTTAGGGTTAGGGTTAATGCTGGTTTAGGGTGCGGGTTAGGGTTAAGGTTAGGGTTAGGGTACGAGTTATGGTTAGGGTTTGGGTACGGGTTAGGGTTACGTTTAGGGTTAGGGTATGGGTTAGGTTTAGGGCTAAGGTTAGGATACGGTTTAGGGTTAAGGTACGGGTTAGGTTTATGGTTAGGGTCAGTATTAGGGTTAGGTTTAGGGTAAGCGTTAGGGTACGGATTAGTGTACGGGTTAGTTTTAGGGTTAAGGTACGGGTTAGGGTTATGGTTAAAGTTAGGGTTAGGGTTAGGGTGTAGGTTACAGTCAGGGTATGATTAAGGGTTATGGTTAGGGTTAGGTTTATGGTTAAGTTTAGGGTGTGGTTTAGGGTTAGGGTTAGCGTTAGGGTTAGGGTACTGGTTCGGGTTACGGTACAAGTTAGGGTTAGGGTTAGGGTTAGGTTTAGGGTTAGTGTTATAGTAGGGGGTTAGGGTTAGTGTTAGGGTTAGGTTTAGGGTTAGAGAACGGGTTAGGTTTAGTGTTAGGTTTATAGTTAGTGTTAGGTTTAGGTTTAGGGTTAGAGTACGGGATAGGGTTAGGTTTAGGGTTAAGGTTAGTTTAGAGAAAGCGTTAGGGTTACTGTTAGGGTTAGGGTTAGGGTTAGGGTACGTTTAGGGTAAGGGTTAGTGTTAGGGTTCGGGTTAGTGTTAGTGTACGGGTTAGGGTTAGGAATAGGGTTAGGGTTAGTGTTAGAATTATGGTACGGTTTAGCGTTAAGTTTACGGTACGTGATAGGTTTAGTGTACATGTTAGGTCTAGGGTTTGGGTTAGGTTTAGTGTGCGTGTTAGGGTTAGGGTTAGGGTTAGGGTACGTGTTAGGGTTAGGGTTTGGGTATGGGTTAGGGTTACGTTTAGGGTTATGGTACGGGTTAGGTTTAGGGTTAGGGTAAGGGTTAGGGTTAGGTTATGGGTTAGGGTTAGTGTTGGGGTTAGGGTATGGGTTAGTTTTAGGGTTAGGGTACAGGTTAGGGTTACGGTTAAGGTTAGGGTTAGGGTTAGGGTATGGGTTAGGGTTAGGTTACGGTTAAGGGTTATGGTTTGGGTTAGGGTAGTGTTAAGTTAAGGGTGCGGGTTTGGGTTAGGGTTAGGGTTAGAGTACGGGTTTGGGTTAGTGTTAGGGTACGGGTTAGGTTTACCGTTTGGGTACGGGTTAGGGTAAGGGTTAGGTTTAGGGTTAGGTTTAGGGATTAGGGTTTTATTTAGGGTTAGGCTACAGGTAGGGTTAGGTTACGGGTTAGGGTTAGGGTTCGAGTTAGGGTTAGTGTACGGGTTAGGGTTAGGGTTAGTGTTAAGGTTACAGTACGGGTTTGGATTAAGGCTGGGGTACAGGATAGGGTTAGTGTACGTGTTAGGTCTAGGGTTAGGGTTAGGTTTAGTGTGCGGGTAAGGGTTAGGGTTAGGGTACGTGTTAGGGATAGGGTTTGGGTACGGGTTAGCGTTACGTTTAGGGTTAGGGTACGAGTTAGGTTTAGGGTTAGGGTTAGGGTAAGGTTTAGGGTTAGGGTACGGGTTAGGGTTCGGTTTAGGGTCAGGGTTAGGGTTAGGTTTAGTTTTAGGGTTAGGGATAGGGTAGGGGTTAGTGTTACTGTACGGGTTAGTGTTAGGTTTAGTTTTAGGGTTAGGGTTACGGTACGGATTAAGGTTAGGATACGGGTTAGGGTTAGAGTTAAGGTTAGGGTCAGGGTTAGGGTTAGGGTTTGTATGGGTTAGGGTTAGGGTTAGGTTTAGGGTACGGGTTAGGGTAAGGGTTAGGGGTTACGGTAAGTGTTAGGGATAGGGTATGGGTTAGGGTGAGTGTTAGGGTATGGGTTAGGATTAGGGTTGGGTTAGGATTAGGGTTAGGGTTATGGTACGTGTTAGCGTACAGGTTAGTGTTAGGGTTAGGTTACGAGTTAGGGTACGGGTTAGGGTTAGGGTTAAGGTACGTGTAACGGTACGGGTTAGGGTTAGGGTACGGGTTAGGGTTAGGGTTAGGGTTAGTGTACGGGATTAGGGTTAGGATTAGGGTTAGTGTTAGTGTTAGGGTTAGGGTACAGGTTAGCGTTAGGTTTAGTGTACGGGATAGGTTTAGGGTACGGGTTAGGTCTAGGGCTAGGGTTAGTTTTAGGGTTTTAGTTAGAGTTAGGCATCGGGTTAGGGTTAGTGTACGTGTTAGGGTTTGGGTACGGGTTAGCGTTAGTGTTAAGTTTATGGTTGGGTTAGGGTTAGGGTTAGGGTTAGGTTTGGGATGCGGGTTAGAGTTATGGTTAGGGTACGGGATTAGGGTTAGGGTTAGGGTTAGGGTTAGGTTTAGGGTTAGGGTTAGGGTTAGGGTACGGGTTAGGTTTAGGGTTAGGATAAGTGTACGGGATAGGGTTAGGATTAGGGTTACTGTTAGTGTTAGGGTTAGGGTACAGGTTAGCGTTAGGGTTAGGTTACGGGATAGGTTTAGGGTATGGTTTAGGACTAGGATTAGGGTTAGGTTTAAGGTGTGGGTTAGGGTTAGGCATCGGGTTAAGGATAGGGTACGGTTAGGGTTAGGGTACGGGTTAGGGTTAGTGTTAGTGTTATGGTATTGGATAGGGTTAGGGTTAGTGTTAGGGTACGGGTTAGGGTTAGGGTACGGTTTAGGTCTAGGTTTAGGGTTAGGTTTAGGACGCGGGTTAGGGTTAGGGTTAGTGTACAGGATTAGGTTTAGGGTTAGGGTCAGGGTTAGGGTTAGTTTTAGGGTTAGGGTTAGGGTACGATTTCGGGTTACGGTACGAATTAGGGTTAGGGTTAGCGTTAGGTTTAGGGTTAGGGTTATAGTAGGGGGTTAGGGTTAGTGTTAGTGTTAGGTTTAGGGTTAGAGAACGTTTAGGGTTAGGTTAGAGAACGTTAGGGTTAGGGTTACGTTTAGGTTTAGAGTTAGGGTTAGAGTACGGGTTAGGATTAGTTTTAGGGTTAGGGTTAGGGATAAGGTTAGGGTTAGAGTACGGGTTTGGGTTAGTGTTTGGGTATGGGTTAGGTTTAATGTTAGGGTTCGTGTTAGGGTTAGGGTTAGGGTTAGGGCTAGGTTTAGGGTACGTTTAGGGTTAGGGATAGGGTTAGGGTTCGGGTTAGTGTTAGTGTACGGGTTAGGGTTAGGGTTAGGGTTAGGGTTAGTGTTAGGTTTACGGTACGGTTTAGCGTTAAGTTTACGGTACAGGATAGGTTTAGTGTACGTGTTAGGTCTAGGGTTAGGGTTAGGTTTAGTGTGCGGGTTAGGGTTAGGATTAGGGTACGTGTTAGGTTTAGGGTTTGGTTACGGGTTAGGGTTACATTTAGGGTTAGGGTACGGGTTAGGTTTAGGGTTAGGGTAAGGGTTAGTGTTAGGGTACGGGTTAGGGTTTGGTTTAGGGTCAGGGTTAGGGTTAGGCTTAGGTTTAGGGTTAGGGTTAGTGTACGGGTTAGGGTTACTGTACAGGTTAGGGTTAGGTTTAGGGTTAGGGTTAGGTTTAGGGTTAGGGTACGGGTTCGGGTTACGGTACGAGTTAGGGTTAGGGTTAGGGTTAGGTTTAGGTTTAGGGTTATAGTAGGGGGTTAGGATTAGTTTTAGGGTTAGGTTTAGGGTTAGAGAACGGGTTAGGTTTAGTGTTAGGGTAATGTTTAGTGTTAGGTTTAGGGTTAGGGTTAGAGTACGGGATAGGGTTAGGTTTAGGGTTAGGGTTAGTTTAGAGTACGGGTTAGGGTTAATGTTAGGGTTAGGGTTAGGGTTAGGGTTAGGGTTAGTGTACGTTTAGGGTTAGGGTTAGGGTTCGGGTTAGTGTTAGTGTACGGGTTAGGGTTAGGGTTAGGGTTAGGGTTAGGGTTAGGGTTAGGGTTAGTGTTAGGTTTACGGTATGGTTTAGCGTTAAGTTTACGGCACATGATAGGTTTAGTGTAAGTGTTACATCTAGGGTAAGGGTTAGGTTTAGTGTGCGCGTTAGGGTTAGGGATAGGGTACATGTTAGGTTTAGGGTTTGGGTACGGGTTAGGGTTACGTTTAGGGTTAGGGTACGGGTTAGGTTTAGGGTTAAGGTAAGGGTTAGTGTTAGAGTACGGGTTAGTGTTAGGGTTCGGATTAGGGTTAGGGTTGGGGTTAGGGTACGGGTTAGTTTTAGGGTTAGGGTATGGGTTAAGGTTACGGTTAAGGTTAGGGTTAGGGTTAGGGTATGGGTTAGGGTTAGGTTACGGTTAAGGGTTATGGTTTGGGTTAGGGTTAGTGTTAAGTTTAGGTTGCGGGTTTGGGTTAGGGTTAGGGTTAGAGTACGGGTTTGGGTTAGTGTTAGGGTACGGATTAGGTTTACCGTTTGGGTACGGGTTAGGGTAAGGGTTAGGTTTAGAGTTAGGGTTAGGGGTTAGAGTTAGATTTAGGGTTAGGATATAGGTAGGGTAGGGTACGGGTTAGGGTTAGGGTTACGGTTCGGGTTAGGGTTAGTGTACGGGTTAGGGTTAGGGTTAGGGTTAGTGTTACGGTTACGGTATGGATTTGGATTAAGGCTGGGGTACGGAATAGGATTAGTGTACGTGTTAGGTCTAGGGTTAGGGTTAGGTTTAGTGTGCGGGTTAGGGTTAGGGTTAGGTTTAGGGTACGTTTTAGGGATAGGGTTAGGGGTTACGGCAAGTGTTAGGGTTAGGGTACGAGTTAGGGTTAGGGTATGGGTTAGGGTTAGTGTTAGGTTTAGGGAATGGGTTAGGGTTAGGTTTAGGGGTTACGGTAAGTGTTAGGGTTAGGGTACGAGTTAGGGTTAGGGTATGGGTTAGGGTGAGGGGTAGGGTATGGGTTAGGATTAGGGTTAGGGTTAGGATTAGGGTTAGGGTTATGGTACGTGTTAGCGTACATGTTAGTGTTAGGGTTAGGTTACGGGTTAGGGTACGGGTTAGGGTTAGGGTTAAGGTACGTGTAACGGTACGGGTTAGGGTTAGGGTACGGGTTAGGGTTAGGGTTAGGGTTAGTGTACGGGAATAGGGTTAGGATTAGCGTTAGTGTTAGTGTTAGCGTTAGGGTACAGGTTAGCGTTAGAGTTAGGTTACGGGATAGGTTTAGGGTACGGTTTAGGTCTAGGGTTAGGGCTAGGTTTAGGGTGTGGGTTAGGGTTAGGCATCGGGTTAAGGATAGGGTACGGGTTAGGGTTAGGGTACGGGTTAGGGTTAGTGTTAGGGTTATGGTACGGGATAGGGTTAGGGTTGGTGTTAGGGTACGGGTTAGAGTTAGGGTACGGTTTAGGTCTAGGTTTATGGTTAGGTTTAGTATGCGGGTTAGGGTTAGGGTTAGTGTACGGGATTAGGTTTAGGGTTAGGGTCAGGGTTAGGGTTAGGTTTAGGGTTAGGGTTAGGGTATGATTTCGGGTTACGGTACGAGTTAGGGTTAGGCTTAGCATTAGGTTTAGGTTTAGGGTTATAGTAGGGGGTTAGGGTTAGTGTTTGGGTTAGGTTTAGGGTTAGAGAACGGGTTAGGGTTACGTTTAGTGTTAGGGTTAGGGTTAGAGTACGGGTTAGGGTTAGGGTTAAGGTTAGGGTTAGAGTACGGGTTTGGGTTAGTGTTAGGGTACGGGTTAGGTTTACCATTTGGGTACGTGTTAGGGTAAGAGTTAGGGTTAGGGTTAGGTTTAGGGTTAGGGGTTAGGGTTAGACTTAGTGTTAGGCTACGGGATAGGGTTAGAGTACGGGTTAGGTTTAGGTTTAGGGTTAGTGTTAGGTTTATGGTTATAGTATGGGTTAGGGTTAGATTTAGGGTTTGGTTTAGGTTTAGAGTATGGGTTACGGATAGTGTTAGGGTTAGGGTTAGGGTTAGGGTTAGGGTTAGGGTGCGGGTTAGGGTTAGGGTTAGGGTTAGAGTACGGTGTAGGTTTAGTGTTAGGGTTAGTGTTAGGGTTAGAGTACAGGTTTGGGTTAGTGTTAGGGTACGGGTTAGGTTTACCGTTTGGATACATGTTAGGGTAAGGTTTAGGGTTAGTGTTAGGTTTAGGGTTAGGGGTTAGGGTTAGACTTAGTGTTATGCTACGGGATAGGGTTAGAGTACGGGTTAGGTTTAGGTTTAGGGTTAGGGTTAGGTTTATGGTTATAGTACGGATTAGGGTTAGATTTAGGGTTAGGTTTAGGTTTAGAGTACGAATTAGGGATAGTGTTAGGGTTAGGTTTAGGATTAGATTACGGGTTAGGGTTCGGGTAAGGGTTAGGGTTTGGTTTAGGTGCGGGTTATGGTTACGGTTAGGGTTAGGGTTAGGTTTAGGTGCGGGTTAGGGTTAGGTTTAGGGTTAGGGGTTAGGGTTAGAGTTAGGGTTAGGCTACGGGTAGGGTTAGGGTACGGGTTACGGTAGGGTTAGGGTTCGGGTTAGGGTTAGTGTACGATTTAGGGTTAGGGTTAGGGTTAGGGTACATGTTAGGGTTAGATTTTGGGTACGGGTTAGGGTTACATTTAGGGTTAGGGTACGGGTTAGGTTTAGGGTTAGGGTTAGGGTATGGTTTAGCATTAGGGTACGGGTTAGGGTTAGGTTTAGGTTCAAGATTAGGGTTAGGTTTAGGGTTAGGGTTAGGGTTAGGGTACACGTTAGGGTTACTGTATGGGTTAGGGTTAGGGTTAGGGTTAGGGTTAGGGTTAGGGTTAGAGCTCGGGTTTGGGTTAGTGTTAGTGTACGGGTTAGGTTTACCGTTCGGGTACGGGTTAGGGTAATGGTTAGGGTTAGGTTTAGGGTTAGGGGTTAGGGTTAGAGTTAGTGGTAGGATACGGGTAGGGTTAGGGTACGGGTTAGAGTTAGGGTTAGGGTTCAGTTTATGGTTAGTGTACGGGTTAGGGTTAGGGGTAGGATTAGGGTTAGGGTTAGGGTTAGTGTTAGGGTTATGGTACCGGTGAGGGTTAATGTTAGGGTACGGTATCGGGGTAGTGTACGTGTTAGGTCTAGGGTTAGGGTTAGGTTAAGTGTGCGGGTTAGGGTTAGGGTTAGGTTAGGGTACGTGTTAGGGTTAGGGTTTCGGTATGGGTTAGCGTTACGTTTAGGGTTAGGGTACGGTTTAGGGTTAGGGTTAGGGTTAGGGTACTGTTTAGGGTTAGGGTTAGGTTTAGGGTTATAGTACGGGTTAGCTTTAGAGTTAAGGTTAGGTTTAGGGTTAGAGTACGGGTTAGGGTTAGTGTTAGCGTTAGGGTAAGTGTTAGGGTACGGGTTCGGGTTAGAGTACGGGTTAGGGTTAGTGTTAGTGTTAGGGTTAGTGTTAGTGTTAGTGTACGGATAGTGTTAGGGTTAGGGTTAGGCTACGGGTTAGGTTTAGGTTTAGGTTACGGGATAGGGTTAGCGTATGGGTTAAGTTTAGGGTTAGGGTTAGGTTTACGTTCCGGGTTAGGGTTAGGTTTAGGTGCGGGTTAGGGTTACGTTTAGGGTACGGGTTAGGGTTAGGTTTAGGGTCAGGTTAGGGTTAGTGATAGGGTTATGGTACGGGTTAGGGTTAAGGTTCGGGTTAGGGTACGTGTTAGTTTTAGGTTTAGGGTACGGTTTAGGGTTACGGTTAATATTACGTTTAGGTTTAGGGTATGGGTTAGGGTTTGGTACGGGTAAGGGTTATGGTTAGGGTAGGGTTAGCTTTAGGTTTAGGGTGCGGGTTAGGGTTAGGGTTAGTGTTAGGGTTAGCGCTAGGGAATGGTTTAGCGTAACAGTTAGGGTTTGGGTACGGGTTAGGGTGAAGGTTAGTTTATGGGATAGGGTTGGGGACGGGTTAGGTCAAGGGTTTGGGTGAGGTTTAGGGTACGGGTTGGGTTAGGGTTTGGATTAAGGTTAGGTTTAGGGTATGGGTTAGGCTTAGGGTACGTGTTAGGGTTAGGGTTAACGTCAGTGTTAGGGTTAGGGTTAGCGTTACGGTATGGTTTAGGGTTAGGTTTAGGTTACGGGTTATGGTTAGGGTTACGGTTAGAGTACGGGTTAGGTTTAGGGTACGGGTTAGGGTTAGGTTTAGGGTCATGGTTAGGGTTAGGGTTAGGGTACGAGTTAGGGTTAGGGTTTGGGTACGGGTTAGGGTTAGGGTATTGGTACGGGTTAGGGTATTGGTACGGGTTAAGGTTAGGGTGAGGTTTAGGGTTAGGTTTAGAGTACGGTTAGGGTTAGGGTTAGGGTTAGAGTACGGGTTAGGGTTAGTGTTAGGGTTAGGGTTAGGGTTAGGTTTAGGGTTAGGGTACGGGTACGAGTTAGGGTTAGGGTTAGGGTTAGAGTACGGGGTAGGGTTAGTGTTAGGGTTAGGGTTAGGGTTAGGGTTAATGTATGGGTTAGGCTTAGGGTTAGGTTTAGGGTTAGGATACGGGTTAGGGTTAGGTTTAGGGTACGGGATAGGGTTAGCGAACGGGTTAAGTTTGGGTTAGGGTTAGGTTTAAGATATGGGTTAGGGTTAGGGTACGGGTTAGGGTTAGGGTTAGGGCGCCGGTTAGGTTTAGGGTTAGGTTTAGTGTAAATGATAAGGTTAGGTTTAGGGTCTGTGTTAGGGTTAGTGTTAGTGTTAGGGTACGGGTTAGGGTTAGGGTTGGGTTCAGGGTACGGGTTAGTTTTAGGGTTAGGATATGGGTTAGCGTTATGGTTAAGGTTAGTGTTAGGGTTAAGGTATGGATTAGGGTTTGGTTACGGTTAAGGGTTATGGATGGGTTAGGGTTAGGGTTAAGTTTAGGGTGCTGGTTAAGGTTAGGGTAGGGTTAGGGTTAGAGAACGGGTTTGGGTTAGTGTTAGGCTATGGGTTAGGTTTACCGTTTGGGTACGGCTTAGGGTAAGGGTTGGGGTTAGGGTTAGGGGTTAGGGTTAGAGTTATGGTTAGGCTACGGTAGGGTTAGGGTACGGGTTAGGGTAAGGGTTAGGGTAAGGGTTAGGGTTAGTGTACGGCTTTGGGTTAGGGTTAGGGTTAGGGTTAGCGTTAGTGTTAGGGTTACGGTACGGGTTAGTGTTAAGTTTAGGTTACGGGATAGGGTTAGTGTACGTGTTAGGTCTAGGGTTAGGGTTAGGTTTAGTGTGCGGGTTAGGGTTAGGGTTAGGAATAGGGAACGTGTTAGGGTTAGGGTTTAGAGTACGTGTTAGGCTTATGTTTAGGGTTACGGTACGGGTTAGGTTTAGGGTTAGGGTAAGTGTTAGTGTTAGGTTGCGGGTTAGGGTTAGAGTACGGGTTAGGGTTAGGTTTAGGGTTAGGGTTAGGTTTAGAGTACGGGTTAGGGTTAGTGTTAGGGTTAGGGTAAGGGTTAGTGTACGGATAGGGTTAGGGTTAGGGTTAGGGTTAGGGTTAGGGTTAGTGTTAGGGTACGGGTTTGGGTTAGGTATAGGTACGGGATAGGGTTAGTGTACGGGTTAAGTTTAGGTTTAGTGTTAGGTTTAGGTTACGGGTTAGGTTAGGGTACGGGTTTGGGTTAGGTTTAGGTGCGGGTTAGGGTTCGGGTACGGGTTATGGTTAGGGTATGTGTTAGGGTTAGGGTTAGGGTTAATGTACTGGTTCGGCTTAGCGTTAGTTTTAGGGTTAGGATACGGGTTAGGGTTACATTTAGGGTACGGTATAGGGTTAACGTACGGGTTAAGTTTAGGGTTAGGGTTAGGTTTAGGTTACGGGTTAGGTTTAGGGTATTGGTTAGTGTTAGGTTTAGGGTTAGGGTTAGGGTACAGGTTAGGGTTAGGTTTAGGGTCAGGGTTAGGGTTAGGGATAAGGTTATGGTATGGGTTAGTGTTTGGGTTTGGGTTAGGGTACGTGTTAATTTTACGGTTAGGGTATGGTTTAGAGTTACGGTTAAGGTTAGGGTTAGGGATAGGTTATGGGTTAGGGTTAGGGTTAGGGTTTGGGTAAGGGTTAGGTTTACGATTAGGATTAGGGTACGGGTTAGGGTTAGGGTCCGGATTAAGATTAGCATTAGTGTTAGGGTACAGGTTAGGTTTAGGGTTATGGTACGTGTTAGGGTACGGGTTAGGATTAGGTTTAGGGTTGGTGTTAGGGTTAGGGTTAGGGTACGGGTTAGGGTTACGTTACAGTTTAAGTTTAGGGTTAGTGTTAGGGTTAGATTTACGGTTAGTGTACGGGTTAGGGTTAGGTTTAGGGTACGGGTTAGGGATAGGGAACCGGTTAGGGTTAGGAGTAGGGTATGGGTTAGATTTAGGTTTAGGGTTAGGGTTAGGTTTAGGGTTATGGTACGGGTTAGTGTACGGGTTAGGGTTACGGTTAAGGTATGGGTAACGGTACGGTTTTGTGTTATGGTACGGGTTAGGGTATGGGTTTGGATTAGTGTTAGGGTACATGTAGGTTTACTGTTTGGGTACGGGTTACGGTAGGGTTAGTGTTAGGGTTAGGCTTAGGGGTTAGGGTTAATATTAGGCTATGGGGTAGGGTTAGGGTACGGTTTAGGGTACGGTTTAGGGTTGGGGTTAGTGTATGGGTAATGGTTAGGTTTAGGGTTAGGGTTAATGCTGGTTTAGGGTGCGGGTTAGGGTTAAGGTTAGGGTACGGGATGGGGTTAGTGTACATGTTAGGTCTAGGATTCGGGTTAGGTTTAGGGTGCGGGTTAGAGTTAGGGTTAGGGTTAGGGTACGAGTTAGGGTTAGGGTTTGGGTATGGGTTAGGGTTAAGTTTAGGGTACGGGATACGGTTAGGGTATGGGTTAGGGTTAGGTTTAGGTTTCGTGTCAGGTATAGCGTTAGGGATAGGGTTAGGTTACGGGTTAGGGTTAGGTTTGGGGTAAGGGTACGGGTTAGTTTTAGGGTTATGGTACGGGTTAGGGTTATGGTTAAGGTTAGGTTTAGGTTGAGGGTATGGTTTAGGGTTAAGTTACGGTTAAGGGTTATAGTTTGGGTTAGGGTTAGGGTTATGTTTTGGGTGCGGGTTAGGGTTAGGGTTAGTTTTAGGGTTAGGTTTAGAGTACGGGTTTGGGTAAGTGTTAGGGTACAGGTTAGGTTTACCATTTGGGTACGCGTTAGGGTAAGGGTTATGGATAGAGTTAGGGTTAGGCGTTAGGGTTGGAGTTAGGGTTAGGCTACGGGTACGGTTAGGGTACGGGTTAGGGTTAGGGTTAGAGTTCGGGTGAGGGTTAGTGTACGCTTTAGGGTTAGGTTTAGGGTTAGGGTTAGGGTTAGTGTTAGGGTTACGGTACGGGTTAAGGTTAAGGTTAGGGTTCGGGAAGGGTTAGTGTACATGTTAGGTCTAGGGTTAGGGATAGGTTTAGTGTGTGGTTAGGGATAGGTTTCATGTGCGGGGTAGGGTTAGGGTTAGGGTACGTGTTAGGGTAAAGGTTTGGGTACAGTTTAGGGTTAGGGTACGGGTTAGGGTTAGGGTTAGGATTAGGGTACTGGTTAGGGTTAGGGTACGTGTTAGGGTTAGGGTTAGGGTACGGGTAAAGTTAACAGTACGAGTTAGGGTTAGGGTTAGGGTTAGGTTTAGGGTTAGGGTTATAGTGGAGGGTTAGGGTTAGTGTTAGGGTTAGGATTAGGGTTAGGGGACGGGTTAGGGTTAGGGTACAGGTTAGGGTACGTGTTAGGTTTAGTGTTAGGTTATGGGTTAGGGTTAGGGTTAGGGTTAGTGTTAGGGTACGGGTTAGGGTTAGGCTAAGGGTTAAGTCTAGGCTTAGGGTTAGGTTTAGGCTGCGTGTTAGGGTTAAGGTTAAGGTATAGGATTAGGTTTAAGGTTAGGATCAGGAATAGGGTTAGGTTTAGGGTTAAGGTTAGGGTTGGGTACGGTTTAGGGTTACGGTACGAGTTAGGCTTAGGGTAAGGGTTAGGTTTATGGTTAGGATCATAGTAGGGGGTTAAGGTTAGTGTTAGGGTTACGTTTCGGGTTAGAGTACTGGTTAGGGTTAGTGTTAGGGTTATGGGTAGTGTTAGGGTTAGGGTTAAGGTTAGAGTACGGGTTAGGGTTAGGATTAGGTTTAGGGTTAGGTTTAGAGTACGGGATAGGGTTAGTGTTAGTGTTTGGGTTAGTGTTAGGGTTAGTGTATGTTTAGGGTTAGGGTTAGGGTTATGGTACGGGTTAGGGTTATGTTTAGGGTACGGGATAGGGTTAGTGTACGGGTTAAGTTTAGGGTTAGGTTTAGGTTTATGTTACGGATTAGTGTTAGGGTACGGGTTAGAGTTAGGTTTAGGGTGCGGGTGAGGATTAGGGTTAGGGTACGGGTTAGGATTAGGTTTAGGGTCAGGTTTAGGGTTAGGGATAGGGTTACGGTACGAGTTAGTGCTATGGTTGATGTTAGGGTACAGGTTAGTTTTAGGGTTTGTGTACAGGTTAGGGTTACGGTTAAAGTTAGGGTTAGAGTTAGGGTCAGGGTTAAGTACGGGTTATCGTTAGTGTTAGGGTTAGGGTTAGAGTTAGGGTTAGGGTACGGGTTAGGGTTTGGGTTAGGGTTAGGGTTAGAGTACGGGGTAGGGTTAGTGTTAGGGTTAGGGTTAGGGTTAATGAACGGGTTAGGCTTAGGGTTAGGTTTAGGGTTAGTATAAGGGTTAGGGTTAGGTTTAGGGTACGGGATAGGGTTAGCGTACGGGTTAAGTTTAGGGTTAGGGTTAGGTTTAGGTTACGGGTTAGGGTTAGGGTACGGGTTAGGGTTAGGTTTAGGGTGCGGGTTAGGGTTAGGGTTAGGATTAGTGTAAGGGTTATGTTAGGTTTAGAGTCAGGGTTAGGGTTAGGTTTAATGTTAGTGTACACGTTAAGGTTAGGATTGGGGTTAGGGTACGGGTTTGTTTTAGGGTTAGGGTACGGGTTAGTGTTACGGTTAAGGTTAGTGTTAGGTTTAGGGTATGGGTTTGGTTTATATTATGGTTAAGGGTTATGGTTTGGGTTAGGGTTCGGGTTAAGTTAGGGTGCGGGTTAGGGTTAGGTTTAGGGTAAGGGTTAAGGTTAGGGTTAGAGTACAGGTTTGGGTTAGTGTTAGGGTACGTGTTAGATTTATCATTTGGGTACGGGTTGGGGTAAGGGTTAGGGTTAGGGTCAGGGTTAGAGGTAGGGTTAAAGTTAGGGTTAGGCTACGGGAAGGGTTAGGGTATGGGTTAGGGTTAGGGTTAGGACTATAGTACTGGTTTGGGGTAGTGTTAGTTTACGGGTGTGGTTTACCGTTTGGGTACAGGTTAGGATAAGGGTTAGGGTTAGGGGTTAGGGTTAGAGTTAGGGTTAGGCTAAGGGTAGGGTTAGGTTACGGTTCAGGGTCAGGGTTAGGGTCGGGTTAGGGTTAGTGTAAGGGTTAGGTTTAGGGTTAGGGTTAGGATTAGGGTTAGGGTTAGTGTTAGGGTTACGGTACGGGTTAGAGTTAAGGTTAGGGTACGGATGAGGGTTAGTGTAAGTGTTAGGTCTAGGGTTAGGGTTAGGTTTAGTGTGCAGGTTAGAGTTAGTGTTAGGGTTAGGTTACGTTTTAGGGTTAGGGTTTGGGTATGGGTAGGGTTACGTTTAGGGTTAGGGTACGGGTTAGGTTTAGAATTAGGGTTAGGGTATGGTTTAGGGTTAGGGTAGAGTTTATGGTTAGGGTTAGGTCAGGATTAGGGTTAGGTTTAGGGTTAGGTTTAGGGTTAGGGTACGGGTTCGGGTTACTGTATGGGTTAGGGTTAGGGTTAGGGTTAGGGTTAGGGTTATAGTACGGGTTAGGGTTAGAATTAGGGTTAGGTTTAGGGTTAGATTACGGGGTAGGGTTAGTGCTAGGTTTAGGGTTAGGGTACGGGTTAGGGTTATAGTACGCGTTAGGGTTAGAATTAGGGTTAGGTTTAGGGTTAGAGTACGGGTTAGTGTTAGTGTTAGGGTTAGGGTTAGTGTTAGGGTATGGGTTAGGGTTAGAGTACGGGTTAGGGTTAGGTTTATGGTTAGGGTTAGGGTTAGTGTACGGATAGGGTTAGGGTTAGGGTTAGTGTATGGGTTAGCGTTAGGTTTAGGGTATGGGATAGGGTTAGCGTACGAGTTAAGTTAAGGGTTAGGTTTAGGTTTAGGTTACGGGTTTGTGTTAGGGTACGAGTTAGGGTTAGGTTTAGGTGCGGGTTAGGGATAGGTTTAGGGTTACGTTTAGGTTTAGGCACGGGTTAGGGTTAGGGTTAGGGTTAGGGGTTAGGCTTAGTGTTAGGGTAGGCTTAGGGTACGGTTTAGGGTTAGGGTTAGGGTTCGGATTAGGGTTAGTGTACGGATTAGAGTTAGGGTTAGGTTTAGGGTTAGGATTACGGTTAGTGTTAGTGTACTGGTACGGGTTAGGGTTAAGGTTCCGGTACGGGATAGGGTTAGTGTTTGTGTTAGGTCTAGGGTTAGGGTTACGTTTAGTGTGCGGGTTCGGGTTAGGTTTAGGGTTAGGGTTAGGGTTAGAGTACGTGTTAGGGTTATGGTTTGGGTACGGGTTAGGGTTCCGTTTAGGGTTAGGGTACAGGTTAGGTTTAGGGTTAGGGTAAGGGTGAGTGTAGGGTACGGGTTAGGGTTAGAGTACGGGTTAGGGTTAGGTTTAGGGTTAGTGTTAGGGTTAGAGTTCGGGTTAGGTTTAGTATTAGTGTTAGGGTTAGGGTTAGTGTGCATACAGGGTTAGGGTTAGGAGTAGAGTATGGGGGAGGGTTAGTGTTAGGGTTAGGATCAGGGTTAGGGTTAGGGTACGGGTTAGGGTTAGGGGTAGGGTTAGAGTACAGGGTAGGGTTAGTGTTAGGGTTAGGAGTAGGTTTAATGTACGGGTTAGGCTTAGGGAAGGTTTAGGGTTAGGATACGGGTTAGGGTTAGGTTTAGGGTATGGGATAGGGTGAGCGTACGGGTTAAGTTTAGGGTTAGGATTAGATTTAGGTTATGGGTTAGGGTTAGGGTACGGGTTAGGGTTAGGTTTACGGTGCGGGTTAGGGTTAGGGTTAGGATTAGTGAAAGGGTTAGGGTCAGGTTTAGGGTCAAGGTTAGGGTTAGGGTTAGTGTTAGGGTACGGGTTACGGTTAGGGTTGGTGTTAGGGTACGGGTTATTTTTAGGGTTAGGGTAAGGGTTAGGTTTACGATTAAGGTTAGGGTTAGGTTTAGGGTATGGGTTAGGGTTAGGTACGGTTAAGGATTATGGTTTGGGTTAGGGTTAGGGTTAATTTTAGGGTGCGGGTTAGGGTTAGGGTTAGGGTTAGAGTACGGGTTAGGGTTAGTGTTAGGGTTAGGATTAGGGTTAGTGTTAGGGTACGGGTTAGGGTTAGAGTACGGGTTAGGGTTAGGTTTAGGGTTAGGGTTACTGTTAGGGTTAGTGTACGGATAGGGTTAGGGTTATGGTTAGGTTACAGGTTAGGGTTAGGTTTATGGTACGGGATAGGGTTAGCGTACGGGTTAAGTTTAGGTTTCGGGTTAGATTTAGGTTACGGGTTAGGGTTAGGTTTACGTGCGGGTTAGGGTTAGGTTTAGGGTACGGGTTAGGGTTAGGTTTAGGGTCAGGGTTAGAGTTAGTGATAGGGTTATGATACGGGTTAGGATTAGGGTTGAGGTTAGAGTACAGGTTAGTTTTAGGATTAGGGTATGGGTTAGAGTTACGGTTAAGGTTAGGGTTAGGGTTAGGGTATGGGTTAGGTTTAGGGTACGGGTAAGGGTTAAGGTTAGGGTTAGGGTTAGCTTTAGGTTTAGGGTGCGGTTTAGGGTTAGGGTTAGGTTTAGTGTTAGGGTTAGCGCTAGGGAATGGCTTAGGGTTACTGTTAGGGTTTGGGTACGGGTTAGGGTGAGGGTTAGGTTATGGGATATGGTTGGGTACGGGTTAGGTCAAGGGATAGGGTAGGTTTAGGATACGGGTTAGAGTTAGGGTTTGGTTTAGGGTTAAGTTTAGGGTATGGGTAAGGCTTAGGGTACGAGTTAGGGTTAGGGTTAATGTCAGTGTTAGGGTTTGGGTTAGCGTTAGGGTTCGGTTTAGGGTTAGGTTTAGGGTACGGGTTAGGGATAGGGTATTGGTATGGGTAAGGGTTACAGTACGGGTTAGGGTTAGGGTGAGGGTTAGGGTAAGGGATAGAGTACGGTTAGGTTTAGGGTTAGGGTTAGAGTACAGGTTAGGGTTAGTGTTAGTGTTAGGGTTAGGGTTAGGGTACGGGTTAGAGTTAGGGTTAGGGTTAGGGTAGGAGTACGGGGTAGGGTTAGTGTTAGTGTTAGGGTTAGGGTTAATGTACGGGTTAGGCTTAGGGTTAGGTTTAGGGTTAGGATACGGGTTAGGGTTAGGTTTAGGGTACGGGATAGGGTTAGCATACGGGTTAGGTTTGGTTAGGATTAAGTTTAGGTTACGGGTTAGGGTTTGGGTACGGCTTAGGTTTAGGTTTAGGGCGCGGGTTAGGGTTAGGGTTAGTGTAAGTGATAAGGTTAGGTTTAGGGTCAGGGTTAGGGTTAGGGTTAGTGTTATGGTACGTGTTAGGTTTAAGGTTTGGTTCAGGGTACGGGTTAGTTTTAGGGTTAGGATACGGGTTAGCCTTATGGTTAAGGTTAGGGTTAGGGTTAAGGTATGGGTTAGGGTTAGAGTATGGTTTTGGGTTAGTGTTAGGGTATGGGTTAGGTTTACTGTTTGGGTACGGGTTAGGTTATGGGATATGGTTGGGTACGGGTTAGGTCAAGGGTTAGGGTAGGTTTAGGTGCGGTTAGGGTTAGGGTACGAGTTATGGTTAGGTTTGGGTCAGGGTTACGGTTAGGGATAGGGTTATCGTACTGGCTAGGGTTAGGATTGGGGTTAGGGTACGGGTTAGTTTTAGGGTTAGGATATGGGTTAGGGTTCCGGTTAAGGTTAGGGTTAGTGTTAGGGCATGGGTTAGGGTTAGGGTACGGGTAAGGGTTATGGTTAGGGTTAGGGTTAGGTTTAGGTTTAGATTGCAGGTTAGACGTAGGTTTAGGGTTAGGGTTAGCACTAGTTATGGGTTAGGGTTATGGTTAGGGTACGGGTTAGGGTTAGGTTTAGGGATTAGGGTAAGGGTTAGGGTTAGGGTACGAGTTAGGGTTAGGGTTAGGTTTAGGGTACGGTTTGGGTTAGGGTTAGGGGTTAGGGTAAGGGTTAGGGTTAGGGTATGAGTTAGGGTTAGGGTATGAGTTAGGGTGAGGGGTAGGGTATGGGTTAGGTTTAGGGTTAGGGTTAGGATTAGGGTTAGGGTTATGGTACGTGTTAGCGTACAGGTTAGGGTTAGGGTTTGGGTTAGGGTTAGAGTCCGGGGTAGGTTTAGTGTTAGGGTTAGAGTTAGGGTTAGGGTTAGTGTATGGGATAGGGTTAGGATTAGGGTTAGTGTTAGTGTTAGGGTTAGGTTTAAGGTTAGGGTACGGTTTAGGTTTAGGTTTAGGATTAGTGTTAGGGTACGGGTTAGGGTTAGGGTACGGGTTAGGTCTAGGGTTAGGGACAGGTTAGCATTAGGGTTAGGGTACGAGATAGGTTCAGGGTACGGGTTAGGTCTAGGGTTAGGGTTTGGTTTAGGGTGTGGGATAGGGTTAGGCAACGGGCTAGGGTTAGGGTACGGGTTAGGGTTAGGGTACGGGTTAGGGTTAGTGTTAGGTTTATGGTATGGGTTAGGGTTAGGGTTAGTGTTAGGGTACGTGTTAGGGTTAGGGTACAGGTTAGGTCTAGGGTTAGGGTTAGGTTTAGATGCGGGTTAGGGTCAGGGTTAGGGTACGGGATAAGGTTTAGGGTTAGGGTCAGGGTTAGGGTTAGGTTTAGGGTTAGGGTTAGGGTTAGCATACGGGTTCGGGTTACGGTACGTGTTAGGGTTATGGATAGTTTTAGGTTTAGGGTTAGGGTTATAGTAGGGCATTAGGGTTAGTGTCAGTGTTAGGTTTAGGGTTAGAGTATGGGTTAGGTTTAGTGTTAGGATTATGGTTAGTGTTAGGGTTAGGGTTAGGGTTAGAGTACGGGTTAGGGTTAGGTTTACGGTTAGGGTTAAGTTAGAGTACGGGTTAGGGTTAGGGTTAGGGTTAGGGTTAGGTTTAGGGTTAGGGTTAGGGTTAGTGTTAGGGTTACGGTACGTGTTAGGGTTAAGGTTACAGTACAGGATAGGTTTAGTGTACGTGTTAGGTCTAGGGTTAGGGTTAGTTTTAGTGTGCGGGTTAGGGTTAGTGTTAGGGTACGTGTTAGGTTTAGGGTTTCGGTTCGGGTTAGGGCTACGTTTAGGGTTAGGGTACGGGTTAGGTTTATGGTTAGGTTAAAGGTTAGTGTTAGGGTACGGGTTAGGGTTAGAGTATGGGTTAGGGTTGGGTTTAGGGTTAGGGTTAGGGTTAGAGTATGGGTTAGGTTAGTGTTAGTGTTAGGGTTAGGGTTAGTGTACGGATAGGGTTAGGGTTAAGGTTAGGGTTAGGTTTCAGGTTGGGGTTAGGTTTAGGGTACAGGATAGGGTTAGTGTATGGGATAAGTTTAGGTTTAGGTTTAGGTTTAGGTTACGGGTTAAGGTTAGGGTACGGGTTAGTGTTAGGTTTAGGTGCGGGTTAGGGTTAGGGTACGGGTTAGGGTTAGGTTTAGGGTCAGGGTTAGGATTAGGGATACGGTTATGGTACGGTTTAGGGTTAGGGTTGGGGTTTCGGTACAGGTTAGTTTTAGGGTTAGGGTGTGGGTTAGGGTTACGGTTAAGGTTAGGATTAATGTTAGGTTATGGGTTAGGGTTAGGGTACGGGTAAGGGTTATGGTTAGGGTTACGGTTAGGTTTAGGTTTAGGGTGCGGGTTAGGCTTAGGGTTAGGGTTAGGGTTAGCGCTAAGGTATGGGTTAGGGTTACTGTTAGGTTATGGGTACGGGTTAGGGTTAGGGTTAGGGTACGGGATAGGGTTGGGTACGGGTTAGGTTAAGGTTTAGGGTTAGGTTTAGGGTTAGGGTTAGGCTATGGGTTAGGTTTAGGGTATGGGTTAAGGTTTGGTTTAGGGCCAGGGATAGGGTTAGGGTTTGGGTACAAGTTAGGGTTAGGGTTAGGTTTATGGTAGGGGTTAGTGTTAGTGTTAGGGTTAGGGTTAGAGTACGGGGTAGGGTTAGTGTTAGGGTTAGGGTTAGGTTTAGGTTACGGGTTAGGGTTAGAGTTAGGGGGAGGGTTAGAATACGGGGTCAGGTTAGGGTTAGGGTTAGTGTACGGATAGGGTTAGGGTTAGGTTTAGAGTATGGGTTAGGCTTAGGGTACGTTTTAGGGTTAGGGTTAGGTTCAGGTTTAGGGTAGGTTTAGGTTTAGGGTACGGGTTAGGGTTAGGTTTAGGGTTAGGGTACAGGTTAGGTTTAGGGTACGGGTTAGGGTTAGGGTTAGTGTCAGGGTTAGGGTTAGGGTTAGGGTACGAATTAGGGTTAGGTTTAGGGTACTGGTTAGGGTTAGGGTTATGGTATGGGTTAGGGTTACAGTACGGGTTAGGGTTAGGGTGAGGGTTAGGGTTAGGGTTATAATACGGTTAGGGTTAGGGTTAGGTTTAGGGTTAGAGTACGGGTTAGGGTTAGTGTTAGGATTAGGGTTAGGGTTAGGGTTAGAATACGGTTTAGGGTTAGGGTTAGGTTTAGTGTTAGAGTACGGGGTAGGGTTAGTGTTAGGGTTAGGGTTATGGTTAGAGTACGGGTTAGGGTTAGTGTTAGGGTTAGGGTTAGGCTTAGGGTACGGGTTAGGGTTAGGGTTAGGTTTAGGGTTAGCGCTAGAGTACGGGTTAGGTTTAGTGTTAGTGTTAGGGTTAGGGTTAGGGTTAGGGTTAGGGTTAGGTTATGTGTTATGGTGAGGTTTTGTGTACGGGTTAGGATTAGGGAAAGGGTTATAGTACGGAATAGGGTTAGGGTTGAGGTTAAGGTACGGGTTATTTTTAGGGTTATGGTACGGGTCAGGGTTACGGTTAATGTTAGGGTTAGTGTTAGGTATGGGTTAGGTTTAGGCTACGGGTAAGGGTTATGTTTAGGGTTTCGGGTAGGTTTAGGTTTAGGGTGCGGGTTAGACTTAGGGTTAGGGTTAGGGTTAGCGCTAGGGTATGGGTTAGGCTTACTCTTAGGTTTTGGGTACGGGTTAGGGTTAGGTTTAGGTTACGGGATAGGGTTGGGTACGGGTTAGAACAAGGGTTAGGGTTAGATTTAGAGTACGGGATAGGGTTAGGGTTAGGTTTAGGGTTAGGTTTAGGGTATGGTTTAGGTTTAGGGTACGGGTACGGGTTAGGGTTAGGGTCAGGGTTAGGGTTAGTGTTAGGGTACAAGTTAGGGTTAGGGTGTGGTTTAGTGTATGGGTTAGGGTTAGGGTTAGAGTACGGGTTAGGTTTAGTGTTAGGGTTAGTGTTAGGGTACGGGTAAGGGTTAGGGTACGGGTTAGGGTTAGAGTTAGGGTTAGGTTTAGAGTACGGGGTAGGGTTAGTGTTAGTGTTAGGGTTAGGGTTAATGTACAGGTTAGGCTTAGAGTTAGGTTTAGGGTTAGTTTATGGGTTAGGGTTAGGTTTAGGGTATGGGATAGGGTTAGCGTACGGGTTAAGCTTAGTGTTAGGGTTGGGTTTAGGTTACAGGTTATGGTTAGGTTTAGGTGTGGGTTAGGTTTAGGGTTTGGGTTAGGTTTAAGTTACGGTTTAGGGTTAGGGTTGATGTTAGGGTACGTGTTAATTTTAGGGTTAGGGTATGGGTCAGGGTTACGGTTAAGTTTAGGGTTTGTTTTAGGGTATGGGTTAGGGTTAGGGTACGGGTAAGTGTTATGGTTAGGGTTAGGGTTAGTTTTAGGTTTAGGGGGCTGGTTAGGGTTAGGTTTAGGGTTAGTGCCTGGGTATGGGTTAGGGTTACTGTTAGGTTTTGTGTACGGTTTAGGGTTAGGGTTAGGTTACGGGATAAGGTTGGGTACGTGTTAGGTCAAGGGTTAGGGTTAGGTTTAGGGTACGGGTTAGGATTAGGGTAAGGGTTAGGGTATGGGTTAGGCTTAGGGTATGGGTTAGGGTTAGGGTCAGGGTTAGAGTTAGGGATAGGGTTAGGGTACGGGTTAGGGTTAGGTTTAGTGTTCAGTTAGGGTTAGGTTTAGGGTTAGTGTACAGGTTAGGTTTAGGGTATGGGTTAGGGTTATGGTTAGGGTCAGGGTTAGGGTTAGGGTTAGGGTACGAATTAGGGTTAGGGTTAGGGTAAGGGTTAGGTTTAGGGTTATGGTACGGGTTTGGGTTACAGTACGGGTTAGGGTTAGGGTGAGGTTTAGGGTTAGGGTTAGAGTGCAGTTAGGGTTAGGGTTAGGGTTAGGGTTAGGGTTAGAGTACGGGATAGGGTTGGTGTTAGGGTTAGGGTTAGGGTTAGGGTTAGGGTACGGGTACAGGTTAGGGTTAGGGTTAGGGTTAGAGTATGGGGTAGGGTTGGTGTTTGGGTTAGGTTTATGGTTAGGGTTAGGGTATGGGTTAGCGCTACGGTGTGGGTTAGGTTTACTGTTAGGGTTTGGGTACGGGTTAGGGTTAAGTTTAGGTTACGGGATAGGGTTGGGTATGGGTTAGGTCAAGGGTTAGGGTTAGGTTTAGGTACGGGTTAGGGTCAGGGTTAGGATTAGGGGTAGGGTACGAATTAGTGTTAGGGTTAGGGTACGGGTTAGGGTTAGGGTTATGGTACGGGTTAGGGTTACAGTACGGGTTAGGGTAAGGGTGAGGGTTAGTGTTAGGGTTAGAATACAGTTAGGTTTAGGGTTAGGGTTAGAGTACGGGTTAGGTTTAGGGTAAGGGTTAGTGTTAGAGTACGGGGTAGGGTTATTGTTAGGGTTACGGTACGGGGTAGGGTTAAGATTACGGTACAGGATAGGTTTAGTGTACATGTTAGGTCTAGGGTTAGGGTTAGTTTAAGTGTGCGGGTTAGGGTTAGGGTTAGGGTACATGTTAGGTTTAGGGTTTCGGTTCGGGTTAGTGTTATGTTTAGAGGTAGGGTACGGGTTACATTTATGGTTAGAGTAAGGGTTAGTGTTAGGGTACGGTTTAGGGTTAGAGTACGGGTTAGGGTTAGGTTTAGGGTTAGCGGTAGGGTTAGAGTATGGGTTAGGGTTAGTGTTAGGGTTAGGGTTTGGGTTAGTGTATGGATAGGGTTAGAGTTAGTGTTAGGGTACAGGTTAGGGTTAGATTTAGGGTACAGGATAGGGTTAGTGTACGGGATAAGTTTAGGTTTATGTTTATGTTTAGGTTATGGGTTAGGGTTAGGGTACGGTTTAGGTTTAGGTGTAGGTAGGGGTTAGGGTTAGTGTATGGGTTAGGGTTAGGTTTAGGGTCAGGGTTAGGATTAGGGATAGGGTTATGGTACGGGTTAGGGTTAGGGTTGGGGTTAAGGTACAGGTTAGTTTTAGGGTTAGGGTATGGGTTAGGGTTACGGTTAAGGTTAGGGTTAGTGTTAGGTTATGGGTTAGGGTACGGGTAAGGGTTATGGTTAGGGTTATGGTTAGGTTTAGGTTTAGGGTGCGGGTTAGGCTTAGGGTTAGGGTGAGGGTTAGCACAAGGGTATGGGTTAGGGTTACTCTTAGGTTTGGGTACGGGTTAGGTTTAGGGTTAGGGTACAGGATAGGTTTAGGTACCGGTTAGGACAAGGATTAGGGTTAGGTATAGGGTACGGGATAGGGTTAGGGTTAGGTTTAGGGTTAGGGTTAGTCTATGGGTTAGGTTTAGGGTACGGGTTAAGGTTTGGTTTAGGGCCAGGGTTAGGTTTAGTGTTAGGGTACAAGTTAGGGTTAAGTTTAGGTTTATGGTACGGGTTAGTGTTAGGGTTAGGGTTATGGTTAGAGTACGGGGTAGGGTTAGTTTTAGGGTTAGGTTTATGGTTAGGGTACGGGTTAGGGTTAGAGTTAGAGTTAGGGTTAGACTACGGGGTAGGGTTAGGGTTAGGGTTAGAGTACGGATAGGGTTAGGGTTTGGGTTAGCGTTAGGGTATGTGTTAGGCTTAGGGTACGTTTTAGGGTTAGGGTTAGGGTCAGGTTTAGGGTTAGGTTTAGGGTTAGGGTACAGGTTAGGGTTAGGTTTAGTGTACGGGTTAGGGTTAGGTTTAGCGTTTGGGTACAGGTTGGGTTTAGGGTACGGGTTAGGGTTAGGAATATTGTCAGGGTTAGGGGTAGGGTTAGGGTTAGGGTTAGGGTTAGCGCTAGGTATGGGTTAGGGTTATGGTTAGGGTTCGGATACGGTTTAGGGTTAGGGTAAGGGATAGTGTTAGTGTTAAGGTCAGGGTTCGGGTTAGGTTTAGGGTTAGGGTTAGGGTTGGGTACGGGTTCGGCTTACGGTACGAGTTAGGGTTAGGGTAAGGGTTAGGTTTAGGGTTAGGATAATAGTAGGGGGTTAGGGTTAGTGTTAGGGTTACGTTTAGGGTTAGAATACTGGTGAGGGTTAGTGTTAGGGTTATGGTTAGTGTTAGGGTTAGGGTTAAGGTTAGAGTACGGGTTAGGGTTAGGATTAGGGTTAGGGTTAGGTTTAGAGTACGGTATAGGGTTAGTGTTAGGGTTAGGGTTAGGGTTAGTGTACGGTTAGGTTTAGGTTTAGCGTCAGGGTTAGGGTTAGGGTTAGTGATAGTGTACGCATTAAGGTTAGGGTTGGGGTTAGGGTACGGGTTAGTTTTAGCGTTAGGGTACGAGTTAGGGTTACGGTTAAGGTTAGGGTTAGGGTGAGGGTATGGGTTAGGGTTAGGTTACGGTTAAGGCTTATGGTTTGTGTTAGGGTTAGGTTTAAGTTTAGGGTGCGGGTTATTGTTAGGGTTAGGGTTAGGGTTAGTGTTAGAGTACAGGTTTGGGTTAGTGTTAGGGTACGTGTTAGGTTTACCATTTGGGTATGTGTTAGGGTAAGGGTTAGGGTTAGGGTTAGGGGTAGTGTTAGGTTTAGAATACGAGTTAGGACTAGGGTTAGGGTACGGGATAGGGTTAGGGTACGGGTTATGTCTAGGGTTAGGGTTAGGTTTACGGTGCGGGTTAGAGTTAGGCCCTGGGTTAGGGTTAGGGTACGGGTTAGGGTTATGGTATGGGTTAGGGTAATGGTTAGTGTATGGGTTAGTGTTAGGGTTAGTGTTAGGGTTAGTGTACGGGTTAGTGTTAGGGTACAGGTTAGGGTTAGGCTATGGGTTAGGTCTAGGTTTAGAGTTAGGTTTAGGAAGCGGGTTAGCGTTAGGGTTAGGGTACGGGATTAGGGTTAGTTTTAGGGTTAGGTTTAGGGTTAGGTTTAGGGTTAGGGTTAGGGTTGGGTACGGGTTCGGCTTACGGTACGAGTTAGCGTTAAGGTAAGGGTTAGGTTTAGGGTTAGGATTATAGTAGGGGGTTAGTGTTAGTGTTAGGGATACGTTTAGGGTTAGAGTACTGGTTAGGTTTAGTGTTAGGGTTATGGTTAGTGTTAGGGTTAGGGTTAAGGTTAGAGTACGGGTTAGGGTTAGGATTAGGGTTAGGGTTAGGT
Source organism: Urocyon cinereoargenteus (assembly GCA_032313775.1). NCBI lineage: Eukaryota > Metazoa > Chordata > Mammalia > Carnivora > Canidae > Urocyon > Urocyon cinereoargenteus. The sequence continues at coordinate 72,148,500 of JAVLSZ010000012.1, read as the reverse complement.
TTAGAGTACGGGATAGGGTTAGTGTTAGGGTTAGGGTTAGGGTTAGTGTGCGGTAGGGTTAGGTTTAGGGTCAGGGTTAGGGTTAGGGTTAGTGATAGTGTACGCGTTAAGGTTAGGGTTGGGGTTAGGGTACGGGTTAGTTTTAGGGTTAGGGTACGAGTTAGGGTTACGGTTAAGTTTAAGGTTAGGGTATGGGTTAGGGGTTAGGGGTTAGGGTTAGAGTTAGGGTTAGGCTACGGGAAGGATTAGGGTACGGGTTAGGGTACGGGTTAGGGTTAGGGTTAGGATTAGAGTACCGGTTTGGGTTAGTGTTAGGATACATGTTAGGTTTACTGTTTGGGTACGGGTTAGGGTAAGGGTTAGGTTTAGGGTTAGGGGTTAGGGTTAGAGATAGGGTTAGGCTACGGTAGGGTTAGGGTATGCATTAGGGTTAGGGTTAGGGTTAGTGTTAGGGTTACGGTACGGGTTAGGGTTAAGGTTAGGGTACTGGATAGGGTTTGTGTAGGTGTTAGGTCTAGGGTTAGGGTTAGGTTTAGTGTGCGGGTTAGGGGTAGGGTTACGGTTAGGGTACGTGTTAGGGTTTGGGTTTGGGTACGGGTTAGGGTTACATTTAGGGTTAGGGTATGGGTTAGGTTTTGGGTTAGGGTTAGGGTACGGTTTAGGGTTAGGTTAAGGGTTAGGGTTAGATTTAGGGTTAAGGTTAGGGTTAGGTTTAGGGTTAGGGTTAGGGTTAGGGTACGCGTTAGGATTAATGTACGGGTTAGGGTTAGTTTTAGGGTTAAGTTTAGGGATACATTACGGGTTAGGGTAAGAGTTAGGGTTAGGTTTAGGGTTAGAGTACGGGGTAGGGTTAGTGTTGGGGTTAGGGTCTGTGTTAGGGTACGCGTTAGGGTTAGGTTACGGGTTAGGGTTAGAGTACGGGTTAGGGTTAGGTTTATGGTTAGGGTTAGGGTTAGTGTACGGATAGGGTTAGGGTTAGGGTTAGTGTACGGGTTAGGTTTAGAGAACGGGTTAGGGTTAGGTTAGGGTTAGGGTTAGTGTTAGAGTACGGGTTAGGGTTAGTGTTAGGGTTAGGGTTAGGTTTAGTGTACGGATAGGTTTAGGGTTAGAGTTAGGGTTAGGGTACCGGTTAGGGTTAGGATTAGGGTATGGGATAGGGTTAGTGTATGGGTTAAGTTTAGGGTTAGGTTTAGGTTTAGGTTACGGGTTAGTGTTAGGGTACGGATTAAGGTTAGGTTTCGGTGCGGGTTAGGGTTAGGGTTCGGGTTAGGTTTAGGGTTAGGGTTAGTGTACGGGTTAGGGTTAGTGTACAGGTTAGGGTTAGTGTTAGGGTTAGGATACGGGTTAGGACTAGGGTTAGTGTACGGGATAGGTTTAGGGTACGGGTTAGGTCTAGGGTACGGGTTAGGTTTAGATGCGGTTTATATTTAGTCCCTGGAATATGGTTAGGGTACGGGTTAGGGTTAGGGTATGGGTTAGGGTTATGGTTAGTGTACGGGTTAGGGTTAGGGTTAGTGTTAGGGTTAGTGTACGGGTTAGTGTTAGGGTACGGGTTAGGGTTAGGCTACGGGTTAGGTCTAGGTTTAGGGTTAGTTTTATGATGTGGGTTAGGGTTAGGGTTAGGGTTCGGGATTAGGGTTAGGGTTAGGGTCAGGGTTAGGGTTAGGTTTAGGGTTAGGGTTAGGGTTGGGTACAGGTTGGGGTTACGGTACGAGTTAGGGTTAGGGTAAAGGTTAGGTTTAGGGTTAAGATTATAGTAGGGAGTTAGGGTTAGTGTAAGGGTTAAGTTTAGGGTTAGAGTACTGGTTAGGGTTAGTGTTAGGGTTATGGTAAGTGTTAGGGTTAGGGTTAAGGTTTGAGTATGTGTTAGGGTTAGGATTAGGGTTAGGGTTAGGTTTAGAGTATGGGATAGGTTTAGGGTTAGGGTTAGGGTTAGTGTGCAGTTAGGTTTAGGTTTAGAGTCAGGGTTAGGGTTAGGTTTAGTGTACGCGTTAAGTTTAGGGTTGTGGTTAGGGTACGGGTTAGTTTTAGGGTTAGGGTACGAGTTTGGGTTACGGTTAAGGTTAGGGTTCGGGTTAGGGTATGGGTTAGGGTTAGGTTACGGTTAAGGGTTATGGTTTGCGTTAGGTTTAGGTTAAGTTTAGGGTGCGGTTTAGGGATAGGGTTAGGGTTATGGTTAGGGTTAGAGTACGGGTTTGGGTTAGTGTTATGGTACGGGTTGTGTGTACCATTTGGGTACGGGTTAGGGTAAAGAATATGGTTAGGGTTAGGGTTAGGGGTTAGGGTTAGAGTTAGTGTTAGGCTACAGGATAGGGTTAGAGTATGGGTTAAGTTTAGGGTTAGGGTTAGGTTTAGGGTTATATTACGTGTTAGGGTTAGATTTAAGGTTAGGTTTAGGGTTAGAGTACGGGTTAGGGATAGTGTTAGATTTAGGGTTAGTGTTAGGGTACGGGTTAGGGTTAGCATAAGGGTTAGGGTTACGTTTAGGGTTAGGGTTAGTGTTAGAGTACGGGTTAGGGTTAGTGTTAGGGTTAGGGTTAGGGTTAGGGTTAGAGTACGGATAGGGTTAGGGTTAGCGTTAGGGATAGGGTACGGGTTAGGGTTAGGTTTAGGGTACGGGGTAGGGTTAGTGTTTGGGATAAGTTTAGGGTTAGGTTTAGGTTTAGGTGACAGGTTAGGGTTAGGGTACGGGTTAGGGTACGGTTTAGGTGTGGGTTAGGGTTAGGGTATGGGTTAGGGTTAGGGTACGGGTAAGGGTTATGGTTATGGTTAGGGTAAGGTTTAGGTTTAGGGTGCGGGTTAGGCTTATGGTTAGGGTTACGGTTAGCGCTAGGGTATGGGTTACAGTTACTCTTAGGTTTTGGGTACGGGTTAGGGTTTGGGTTAGGGTACGGGATAGGGTTGGGTACAGGTTAGGTCAAGGGTTCGGGATAGGTATAGGGTACGGGATATGTTTAGGGTTAGGTTTAGGGTTAGGATTAGGGTATGGGTTAGGTTTAGGGTACAGGTTAGGGTTAGGGTTAGGGTCAGTGTTGGGGTTAGGGTTAGGGTACGAGTTAAGTTTAGGGTTAGGTTTAGGGTACGGGTGAAGGTTAGGGTTAGCGTTAGGGTTGGTACGGGTTAGGTTTAGGGTACGGGTTAGGGTTAGGGTAAGCGTTAGTTTTAGGGTATGATTTAGGGTTAGGGTTAGGGTACGGTTAAGGGTTATGGTTAGGGTTAGGGTTAGGGTTAAGTTTAGGGTGTGGTTTAGTGTTCCTTTTAGGGTTAGAGTTAGAGTACGGGTTTGGGTTAGTGTTAGGGTACGGGTTAGGTTTACCGTTTGGGTACGGGTTAGGGTAAGGGTAAGGGTTAGGGTTAGGGTTAGGGTACGTGTTAGGTTTAGGGTTTGGGTAGGGGTTATGTTTACATTTAGGGTTAGGGTTCGGGTTAGGTTTAGGGTACGGGTTAGGGTTAGGGTTAGGGTCAGGGTTAGGGTTAGGTTTAGGTTACGAAATAGGTTTAGGGTGAGGGTACTGGTTAAGGTAAGGTTTATGGTATGGGGTAGGTTTACAGTACAGGTTAGGGTTAGGGTGAGGTTTAGGGTTAGGGTTAGAAACGGTTAGGGTTATGGTTAGGGTTAGGGTTAGTGTTAGGGTTAGAGTACAGGTTAGGGTTAGTGTTAGGGTTAGGGTTAGGGTTAGGGTTAGGGTACGGGTTAGGGTTAGGGTTAGAGTACGGGGTAGGGTTAGTGTTAGGGTTAGGGTTAGGGTTAGGTTTAGGGTTAGGGTACGGGTTAGGATTAGGGTTAGGGTTAGTGTTAGAGTACGGTGTAGGGTTAGAGTTAGGTTTGTGTTAGGGTTAGAGTACGGGTTTGGGTTAGTGTTAGCCTACAAGTTAGGTTTACCATTTGGGTACGGGTTAGGGTAAAGGTTAGGGTTAGTGTTAGGGTACGTGTTACGGTTAGGGTTTGGGGACGGGTTAGGGTTACATTTAGGGTTAGGGTTCTGGTTAGGTATAGGGTTAGGGTAAATGTCAGTGTTAGGGTATGGGATAGGGTTAGAGTATGGGTTATGGTTAGGTTTAGGTTTAGGTTAGGGTTAGAGTACTGGTTAGGGTTAGTGTTTGTGTTAGGTTTAGGGTTAGGGTTAGGGTTAGGGTTAGGGTTAGGGTTAGGGTTAGGTTTAGGGTACGGGATAGGTCTAGTGTACGGGTTAAGTTTAGGGTTAGAGTTAGGTTTAGTTTATGGGTTAGGGTTAGCGTACGGGTTAGGGTCAGGTTTAGGTGAGGGTTAGGTTTAGGGTTAGGATTAGGGTACGGGTTAGCCTTAGGTTTTGGGTCAGGGTTAGGGTTAGGGTTACGGTACGAATTAGGGTTAGGTTTAGGGTACGGGTTAGGGTTAGGGTTATGGTACGGGTTTGTTACAGTACGGGTTAGGGTCAGGGTGAGGTTTAGGGTTAGGGTTATGGTACGGGTTAGGGTTACAGTACGGGTTACTGTTAGGGTGAGGGTTAGGGTTAGGGTTAGAATACAGTTAGGGTGAGGGTTAGGGTTAGGGTTAGGGTTAGAGTACGGGTTAGGGTTAGTGTTAGGGTTAGGGTTAGAGTTAGGGTTAGGGTATGGGTTAGGGTTAGAGTTAGGGTTTGTGTTAGAGTACGGGGTAGGGTTAGTGTTAGGGTTAGGGTTAGTGTTAACGTACGGGTTAGGGTTAGGGTTAGGGTTAGGGTTAGGGTACGGTTTAGGGTTAGGGTTAGGGTTAGAGTACAGGGTAGGGTTAGTGTTAGGGTAAGGGTTAGGGTTAGAGTACGGGTTTGGGTTAGTCTTAGGGTATGGGTTAGTTTTACCATTTGGGTACCGGTTAGGGAAAGTGTTAGGGTTAGGGTTAGGGTATGTGTTAGGGTTAGGGTTTGGGGACGGGTGAGAGTTACGTTTAGGGTTAAGGTACGGGTTAGGTTTAGGGTTAGGGTAAGGGTTAGTGTTAGGGTACGGGATAGGTTTAGAGTGCGGGTTAGGGTTAGGTTTAGGTTTAGGGCTAGGGTTAAAATACGGGTTAGACTTAGTGTTAGGGTTAGGGTTAGGGTTAGTGTACGGATAGGGTTAGGGTTAGGGTTAGGGTACGGGATAGGGTTAGTGTACGGGTTAAGTTTACGGTTAGGGTTTGGTTTAGGTTATGGGTTAGAGTTAGGGTACGGGGTAGGGTTAGGTTTAGGTGCGGGTTATGGTTAGGGTACGGGTTAGGGTTAGGTTTAGGGTCAGTGTTAGGGTTAGGGATAGGGTTATGGTACGGGTTAGGGTTAGGGTTGGGGTTAGGGTACGGGTTAGTTTTAGGGTTAGGGCATGGCTTAGGGTTACGGTTAAGGTTAGGGTTAGTGTTAGGTTATGGTTTAGGGTTAGGGTATGGGTAAGGTTCATGGTTAAGTTTAGGGTTAGGTTTAGGTTTAGGGTGCGGGTTAGTCTTAGGGTTAGGGTTAGGGTTAGCGCTAGGGTATGGGTTAGGGTTACTGTTAGGGTTTGGGTACGGGTTAGGGTTAGGTTTAGGGTACGGGATAAGGTTGAGTACTGGTTAGTTCAAGGGTTAGGTTTAGCTTTAGGGTACGGGTTAGGGTTATGGTTATGTTACGGGTTAGGGTTACAGTATGGGTTAGGGTTAGGGTGAAGGTTAGTTTTAGGGTTAGAGTACGGTTAGGATTATGGTTAAGGTTAGGGTTAGGGTTAGAGTTAGCGTTATAGTACGGGTTAGGGTTAGTGTTAGGGAAAGGGTTAGTGTTAGGGTTAGGTTACGGGTTAGGGTTAGGGTTAGTGTTAGGTTTAGGTTTAGAGTATGGGGTAGGGTTAGTGTTAGGTTTAGGGTTAGGGTTAATGTACCGGTTAGTCTTAGGGTTAGGTTTAGGGTTAGGTTACGGGTTAGGGTTAGATTTAGAGTACAGGATAGGGTTAGCGTACGGTTTAAGTTTATGGTAGGGTTAGGTTTAGGTTACAGGTTAGGGTTATGGTACGTGTTAGTGTTAGGTTTAGGGTGCAGGTAGGATTAGGGTTAGGTTTAGTGTACATGTTAGGGTTAGGGTTTGGTTTAGGGTTAGGTTATGGTTCGTGTTAGGGTTACAGTACGGGTTAGAGTTAAGGTTACGGTACGGGATATGGTTAGTGTACGTGTTAGGTCTAGGGTTAGTGTTAGGTTTAGGTTTAGTGTTAGGGTATGGGTTAGGCTTAGGGTACGGGTTAGGGTACGGGTTAGGGTCAGGGTTAGGGTTAGTGTTAGGGTACGAGTTAGGGTTAGGGTTAGGTTTAGAGTACGGGTTAGTGTTAAGGTTAGGGTTAGGGTACGGTTTAGCTTTAGGGTACAGGTTAGGGTTAGGGTCAGTGTTAGGGTTAGGGTTAGTGTACGAGTTAGGGTTAGTGTTAGGTTACGGGTTAGGGTTAGGGTTATGGTACAGGATAGGGTTAGGGTTAGGGTTAGGGTTAGGGTTAGTGTACGGGATAGGGTTAGCATTAGGGTTAGTGTTAGTGTTAGGGTTAGGGTACGGGTTAGCGTTGGGGTTAGGGTACTGGATAGGGTTAGGGTACGGGTTAGGTCTAGGGTTAGGTTTAGGTTTAGGGTGTGGGTTAGGGTTAGGCATCGTTTTAGTGTTAGGGTACGGGTTAGGGTTAGGGTACGGGTTAGGGTTAGGTTTAGTGTACAGGTTAGGGTTAGGGTTAGGGTTAGTTTTAGTGTTAGGGTTAGTGTTAAGGTTACGGTACGGTATAGGGTTAGGGTTAGGGTCACGGTTAGGGTTAGGGAAAGGGTACGATTTAAGGATAGGGTTAGGTTTAGGGTATGGGTTAGGGTTAGGTTTAGGGGCTTGGGTTAGGTTACGTATGGTTTAGGGTTAGGGTATGGGTTAGGTGTCAGGGTAGGGTATGAGTTAGATTTAGGGTTAGGGTTAGGGCTAGGTTTATGGTATGGGTTAGGGTACAAGTTAGGGTTAGGGTTGAGGTACGGGTAAGGGTACTTTTAGGGTTAGGGTACGTTTTAGGATACGGGTTTGGCTTAGTGTGAGGGTATGGGTTAGGTTTAGCATTTGTGTACGGGTTAGGGTAAGGGTTAGGGTTAGGGTTAGGGTTAGGCTACGGTTTAGGGTAGGATACGGGTTAGGGTAGGGTTAGGGTTAGTGTACGGGTTAGGGTTAGGGTTAGGGTTAGGGTTAGGTTTAGTGTTAGGGTTAGGATACGGGTTAGGGTTAGGGTTAGGGTTCGGGATAGGTTTAGCTTTACGGTGCGGTTTAGAGTTAGGCCCTGGGTTAGGGTTAGGGTACGGGTTAGGGTTAGGGAACGGGTTACGGTTATGGTTACTGTACGGATAGGGTTAGGGTTAGGGTTAGGGTTCGGGTTAGGGTTAGGTTGAGGGTACAGGATAGGGTTCGCGTACAGGTTAAGTTTAGGGTTAGGGTTAGGTTTAGGTTATGGATTAGGGTTAGGGTACGAGTTAGGGTTAGGTTTAGGTGCGGGTTAGGTTTAGGGTTAGGTTTAGGGTCAGGTTTAGCGTTAGGGATAGGGTTACGGTACGAGTTAGTGTTATCGTTGGCGTTAGGGTACGGGTTAGTTTTAGGGTTAGTGTACGGGTTAGGGTTAGGGTTGGGGTTAGGGTTAGTGTTAGGGTTACGGTACGGGTTAGGGTTAAGTTTAGGGTACGGGATAGGGTTAGTGTACATGTTAGGTCTAGGGTTAGGGTTAGGTTTAGTGTGTGGGTGCGGTTTAGGGTTAGGGTTAGGGTACGTGTTAGGGTTAGGGTTTTGGTACGGGTTAGGTTTACATTTAGGGTTAGGGTACGGTTTAGGTTTAGGATTAGAGTTAGGGTACGGTTTAGGGTTAGGGTACGGGATATGGTTAGGGTTAGGGTCAGGGTAAGGGTTAGGTTTAGAGTTCGGGTTAGGATTAGGGTTAGGTTTAGCCTTAGGTTTAGGGTGCGGGTTAGGTTTAGGTTTAGGATTAGTGCTAGGGTATGGGTTTGGTTACTGTTAGGGTTTGGGTACGGATTAGGGTTAGGGATAGGGTACATGATAGGGTTGGGTACGGGTTAGGTCAAGGGTTACGTTTAGGTTTAGGGTACAGGTTAGGGTTAGGGTTAGGGTCATGGTTAGGGTTAGGGTTAGTGTACGAGTTAGGGTTAGGTTCAGGTTATGGGTTAGGGTTAGGGTTATGGTACGGGTTAGGGTTACAGTACGGGTTATGGTTAGTGTGAGGGTTAGGGTTAGGGTTAGAGTACGGGTTAGGGTTCATGTTAGGGTTAGGGTTTGGGTTAGGATTAGGGTTAGAGTTAGGTTTAGAGTACGGGGTAGAGTTAATATTAGGGTTAGGGTTAGGGTTAATGTACGGGTTAGGCTTAGGGTTAGGTTTAGGGTTAGGATACGGGTTAGGGTTAGGTTTAGGGTACGGGATAAGGTTAGGTTTAGGGTTAGTGTACGGTTTAGGGTTAGGTTTAGGGTCAGGGTTAGGGTTAGGGTTAGTTTTAGGGTACGGGTTAGGGTTATGTTTGGGGTTAGGGTACGGGTTAGTTTTACGGTTAGGGTACGGGTTAGGGTTTGTTTTAGAGTGCGGGTTAGGGTTAGGTTTAGGGTTAGTGTAAGGGTTAGTGTTTGGTTTAGGGTCAGGGTTAGGGTTAGGGTTAGTGTTAGGGTACGGGTTAGGGTTAGGGTTGGGTTCAGGGTACGGGTTAGTTTTAGGGTTAGGGTATGGGTTAGGGTTAGGTTATGGTTAAGGGTTATGGTTTGTGTTAGGGTTAGGGTTAAGTTTAGGCTGCGGGTTAGGGTTAGGGTTAGGGTACGGGTTAGGGTAGGGTTTAGGGTACGGGTTGGGTTAGTGTATGGGTTAAGTTTAGGGTTAGGGTTAGGATTAGGTTACTGGTTAGGTTTGGGGTACGGGATTGGGTGAGTTTTAGGTGTGGGTTAGTTTTAGGGTATGGGTAAGGGTTAGGTTTAGGGTCAGTGTTAGGGTTAGTGGTAGGGTTATGGTACGGACAGTATAGGGAGTAGGGTTATGGTTAAGGTTAGGGTTAGTGTTAGGGTATGGGTAGTGTTTGGGTACGGGTAAGGGTTATGGTTAGGGTCAGGGTTAGGTTTAGGTTTAGGGTGCGGGTTAGGCTTAGGGTTAGGGTACGGGATAGGGTAGGGTACGGGTTACGTCAAGGGTTATGGTTAGGGTTAGGGTATGGGTTAGGTTTAGGGTACGGGTTAGGTTTAGGGTAAGGGTCCGGGTTAGAGTTAGGGTTAGGGTACGAGTTAGGGTTAGGGTTCGGTTTAGGGTACAGGTTAGGGTTAGGGTTAGGGTACGGTTTAGGTTTAAGTTATGTTTAGTGTTAGGGTTAGGGACAGGGTTAGGGTTAGGGTACGAGTTAGGGTTAGGGTTAGTGTTATGGTTAGGGTTTGGGTTAGGGTTAGGGTTAGGGTTAGGTTTAGACTACGGGGTAGGATTAATTTTAGGGTTAGGGTTAGGGTTAATGTACAGGTTAGGCTTAGGGTTATGTTTAGCTTAGGATACGGGTTAGAGTTAGGTTTAGGGTACAGGATAAGGTTATGGTTAGGTTTAGTGTACGGTTTAGGGTTAGGTTTAGGGTCAGGGTTAGGGTAAGGGTTAGTGTTAGGATACGGGTTAGGGTTATGGTTGGGGTTAGGCTACGGGTTAGTTTTACGGTTAGGGTACGTGTTAGGGTTAGTTTTAGGGTGCGGGTTAGGGTTAGGCTTAGGGTTAGTGTAAGGGTTAGGGTTAGGTTTAGGTTCAGGGTTAGGGTTAGGGTTAGTGTTAGTGTACGGTTTAGGGTTAGGGTTGGGTTTAGTGTACGGGTTAGTTTTAGGCTTAGGGTACGGGTTAGGTTTATGGTTAAGGTTAGGGTTAGGGTTAGGGTATGGGTTAGGGTAGGTTATGGTTAATGGTTATGGTTTGTGTTAGGGTTAGGGTTAAGTTTAGGGTGCGGGGAAGCGTTAGGGTTAGGGTTAGGGTTAGAGTACGGGTTTGGGTTAGTGTTAGGGTACAGGTTAGGTTTACCATTTGGGTACGAGTTAGGGTAAGGGTTAGAGTTAGTGTTAGTGTTAGGGGTTAGGGTTAGAGTTAGGGTTAGGCTACGAGTACGGTTAGGGTACGGGTTAGGTTTAGGGTTAGGGTTCGGTTTAGGGTTAGTGTACTTGTTAGGGTTAGGGTTAGGTTTAGGGTTAGGGTTAGAGTTAGGGTCAGAGTATGGGGTAGGGTTAGTGTTAGGGTTAGGGTTAGGGATAATGTACGGGTTAGGCTTAGGGTTAGGTTTAGGGTTAGGATACGGGTTAGGGTTAGGTTTAGGGTACGGGATAGGGTTAGCGTACGGGTTAAGTTTAGGGTTAGGGTTAGGTTTAGGTTACGGGTTAGGGTTAGGGTGCAGGTTAGGGTTAGGGTTAGGATTAGTGTAAGGGTTATTGTTAGGTTTAGGGTCAGGGTTAGGGATAGGGTTAGTGTTAGTGTACGGGTTAGTTTTAGGGTTGGGTTTAGGGTATGGGTTAGTTTTAGGGTTAGTGTATGGGTTAGGGTTTCAGTTAAGGTTAGGGTTAGGTTTAGGATATGGGTTAGTGTTAGTTTACGGTTAAGGGTTATGGTTTGGTTTAGGTTTAGGGTTATAGTACGGGTTAGGGTTAGAGTTAGGGTTAGGTTTAGGGTTAGAGTACCCGTTAAGGTTAGTGTTAGGGTTAGGGTTAGTGTGAGGGTATGGGTTAGGGTTAGAGTACGGGTTATAGTTAAGTTTAGTGTTAGGGTTAGGGGTAGAGTACGGGTTAGGGTTAGTTTTAGGGTTAGGGTTAGGGTTAGGGTTTGTGTACGGATCATGTTAGGGTTAGGGTTAAGGTTAGGTTACGGGTTAGGGTTAGGTTTAGGGTACGTGATAGGGTTAGCGTACGGGTTAATTTTAGTGTTAGGGTTAGGTTTAGTTTACGGGTTAGGGTTAGGGTCCGGGTTAGGGTTAGGTTTAGGTGAGGGTTAGGGTTAGAGTTAGGGTATGGGTTAGGGTTAGGTTTACGGTCAGGGTTAGCGTTAGGTATAGGGTTATGAGACAGGTTAGGGTTAGGGTTGTGGTTAGGGTACGGGTAAGTTTTAGGGTTAAGGTATGGGTCAGGGTTACGGTTAAGGTTAGGGTTAGGGAATGGGTTAGGGTTAGATTACGGGTGTGGTTTAGGTTAGGTTTAGGGTAGGGTTAGGGTTAGCGCTAGGGTATGGGTTAGGGTTACTCCTAGGGTTTGTGTACGGGTTAGGGTTAGGGTTAGGGTATGGGATAAGTTTGGATACGGGTTAGGTCAAGGGTTATGGTTAGGTTTAGTGTACGGGTTAGGGTTAGGGGAGGTTTAGGGTTAGGTTAGGGTATGGGTTAGGCTTAGGGTACGGGTTAGGTTTAGTGTTAGGGTCCCGGTTAGGGTTAGGGTGAGGGTACGAGTTAGGTATTGGGTTATGTTTAGCATATGGGTTATGGTTAGGGTTAGGGTTAGGGTATGGTTTAGGTTTAGTGTACAGGTTAGGGTTAGGTTTAGGGTCCGGGTTAGGGTTAGGGTTAGGGTACGAGTTAGGGTTAGGGTGAGGGTTAGGGTAAGGTTTAGGGTTCGGGTTAGGGTTATGGTACGGCTTAGGGTTAGGGTTTGGGTTAGGGTTAGGGTACGGGGTAGGTTTGTGTTAGGGTTAGAGTTAGGGTTAGGGTTAGGGTACAGGTTAGGGTTAGAGTTAGGGTTAGGGTTAGGGTACGGGGTCGGGTTAGGGTTAGTGTTAGGGTTAGGGTTAATGTACGGGTTAGGCTTAGGGTTAGGTTTAGGGTTAGGTTACGGGTTAGGGTTAGGTTTAGGGTATGGGATAGGGTTAGCGTAGGGGTTAAGTTTAGGGTTAGGGTTAGGTTTAGGTTACGGGTTAGGGTTAGGTTTAGGTGCGCATTAGGGTTAGGGTACGGGTTAGGGTTAGGTTTAGGGTCAGGGTTAGGTTTAGGGATAGGGTTATGGTACGGTTAGGGTTAGGATTGGGGTTACGGTATGGGTTAGTTTTAGGGTTAGGGTACGGTTTAGGGTTACGGTTAAGGTTAGGGTTAGTGTTAGGTTATGGGTTAGGGTAGGGTACGGGTAAGGGTTATGGTTAGGGTTACGGTTAGGTTTAGGTTTAGGGTGCGGGTTACGCTTAGGGTTTGGTTTAGGGTTAGCGCTAGTGTATGGGTTAGGGTTACTCGTAAGGTTTGGGTACGGGTTAGGGTTAGGTTTAGGGTACGGGATAGGGTTGGTTACGGGTTAGGACAAGGGTTAGGGTTAGGTTTAGGGTACGGGATGGGTTAGGGGTAGGTTTAGGGTTATGGTTAGGGTATGGGTTAGGCTTAGGGTACGGGTTAGGGTTAGGGTTAGGGTCAGGTTTAGGGTTAGGGTTAGTGTACGGTTTAGGTCTAGGATTAGGGACAGATTAGCATTAGGGTTAGGGTATGGGATAGGTTTAGTGTATGGGTTAGGTCTAGGGTTAGGGTTTGGTTTAGGGTGTGGGTTAGGGTTAGGCATCGGGTTAGGTTTAGGGTACGGGTTAGGGTTAGGGTACGGGTTAGTGTTAGTGTTAGGTTTATGGTACGGGTTTAGGTTAGGGTTAGGGTTAGTGTTAGTGTTAGGGTTAGGGTTAGAGTACGGATAGGGTTAGGGTTAGGGTCCGCGTTATGGTTAGGTTTAGGGCTTGGGATAGGGTTAGCGTACGGGTAAGTTTAGGGTTAGAGTTAGGTTTAGGTTACGGGTCAGGGTTAGGGTAAGGGTTAAGGTTAGGTTTAGATGAGGGTTAGGGTTAGGGTTAGGGTACGGGTTAGGGTTAGGTTTAGGGTCAGGGTTAGCGTTAGGGTTAGGGTTAGGGTACAGGTTAGGGTTAGGGTTGGGGTTAGGGTACGGGCTGGTTTTAAGGTTAGGGTACGTGTCAGGGTTACGGTTAAGTTTAGGGCTAGGGTTAGGGTTATGATACGGGTTCGGGTTACAGTACGGGTTAGGGTTAGGGTGAAGGTTAGGGTTAGTGTTAGGGTTAGTGTTAGGGTTAGTTTACGGATAGGTTTAGGTTTAGGGTTAAGGTTAGGGTACAGGTTAGGGTTAGGTTTAGGGTACAGGATAGGGTTAGTGTACGGGATAATTTTAGGGTTAGGTTTAGGTTTAGGTTACGGGTTAGGGTTAGGGTACGGGTTAGGGTTAGGTTTAGTGTCAGGGTTAGCATTAGGGATAGGGTTATGGTACGGGATAGGTTTATGGTACGGTAGGGATATGGTTTAGGGTTAGGGTTGGGGTTACGGTACGGGTTAGTTTTAGGGTTAGGGTACGGGTTAGGGTTATGGTTAAGGTTAGGGTTAGTGTTAGGTTATGGGTTAGGGTTAGGGTACGGGTAAGGGTTATGTTTTGGGTTACGGTTAGGTTTAGGTTTAGGGAGCGGGTTAGGCTAGGGTTAGGGTTAGGGTTAGCGCTAGGGTAAGGGTTAGGGTTATTCTTAGGGTTTGGGTACGGGTTAGGGTTAGGGTTAGGGTACGGGATAGGGTTGGGTACGGGTTAGGACAAGGGTTAGGGTAGGTTTTAGAGTACGGGATAGGGTTAGGGTTAGGTTTAGGGTTAGTTTTAGGGTATGGGTTAGGTTTACGGTACGGGTTAGTGTTTGGGTTAGGGTCAGGTTAGGGTTAGGGTTAGGGTACGATTTAGGGTTAGGGTTAGGTTAAGGGTACGGGTTAGTGTTAGGGTTACGGTTAGGGTTAGAGTACGGGGTAGTGTTAGTGTTAGGGTTAGGTTTAGGGTTAGGGTACGGGTTAGGGTTAGAGTTAGGTTTAGGGTTAGAGGACGGGGTAGGGTTAGGGTTAGGGTTAGAGTACGGATAGGGTTAGAGTTAGGTTTAGGGTTACGGTACGGGTTAGGTTTAGGGTCAGTGTTAGGGTTAAGATACGAGTTAGGGTTAGGGTTAGGTTATGGTTATGTGTTATGGTTAGGTTTAGGGTTAGGGTTAAGTTTAGGGTGCGTTTTAGGGTTATGGTTAGTGTTAGGTTTAGGGTTAGAGTACGGGTTTGGTTTAATGTTAGGGTACGGGTTAGGTTTACCTTTTGTGTACGGGTTAGGGTAAGGGTTAATGTTAGTTTTAGGGTTAGGGGTTAGGGTTAGAGTTAGTGTTAGGCTACGGTTTAGGGTTAGAGTATGGGTTAGGGTTAGGTTTAGGGTTAGGGTTAGGTTTAGGGTTATAGTACGGGTTAGGGTTAGAGTTAGGGTTAGGTTTAGGGTTAGAGTACGGGTTAGCGATAGTGTTAGGGTTAGGGTTAGTGTTACGGTACGTGTTAGGGTTAGAGTACGGGTTAGGGTTAAGTTTAGGTTTAGGGTTAGGGTTAGAGTACAGGTTAGGGTTAGTGTTAGGATTATGGTTAGGGTTGGTTAGAGTACAGATAGGGTTAGGGTTAGGGTTAGGGTTAGGGTACGGGTTAGTGTTAGGTTTAGGTTACAGGATAGGGTAGCGTACGGGTTAAGTTTAGGTTTAGGGTTAGTTTTAGGTTACGGGTTAGGGTTAGGGTACGGGTTAGAGTTAGGTTTAGGTGAGGGTTAGGGTTAGGGTTAGGGTACGGTTTAGGGTACGGTTTAGGGTCAGGGTTAGCGTTATGGAGAGGGTTAGGGTACGGGTTAGGGTTAGAGTTGGGGTTAGGGTACGGGTTAGTTTTAGGGTTAGGGTACGGGTCAGGGTTTCGGTTAAGTTTATGGTTAGGGTTAGGGTTATGGTACGGGTTAGGGTTACAGTACGGGTTAGGGTTAGGGTTAGGTTTAGGATTAGGGTTAGAGTCCAGTTTAGGGTTAGTGTTAAGGTAAGCGTTAGTGTTAAGATTAGGGTTAGGGTACGGGTTAGGATTAGGGTTTGGGTGAGGGTTAGAGTACGTGGTAGGGTTAGTGTTAGGGTTAGAGTTAGGGTTAGGGTTAGGGTACGGGTTAGGGTTAGAATTAGGGTTAGTTTTATAGTACGCGGTAGGGTTAGTGTTAGTGTTAGGGTTAGGGTTAATGTACGGGTTAGGGTTAGTTTTAGGTTTAAGGTTTAGTTTATGGGTTTGGGTTAGGTATAGTGTATGGATAGGGTTTGGGTTAGGTTTAGGGTTTGGTTAAGGTTATGGGTTAGGGATAGGGTTGGGGTTAGGGTTTGTGTTAATTTTAGGTTTAGGGTACGGGTCAGGGTTACGGTTCAGTTTAGGGTTAGGGTTAGGGTATGGGTTAGGGTTAGGGTACGGGTAATGGTTATGGTTAGTGTTAGTGATAGGTTTAGGTTTAGTGTGCGGGTTAGGGTTAGGGTTATGGTTAGCGCTACGGTATGTGTTAGGCTTAGGGTACAGGTTAGGGTTGGGTCAGGGTCAGGGTTAGGGTTAGGTTTAGGGTACGAATTAGGGTTAGTGTTAGGGCACGGGTTAGGGTTAGGGTTATGTTATGGTTTAGGGTGACAGTACGGGTTAGGGTTAGGGTGAGGGTTAGGGTTAGGATTAGAGTACTGTTAGGGTAATGGTTAGGGTTTGTGTACGGGTTCGGGTTAGTGTTAGGGTTAGGGTTAGTGGTAGGGTTAGGGTACGGGTACGGGTCAGGGTTAGGGATAGGGTTAGAGTACGGGGTAGGGTTAGTGTTAGGGTTAGGGATAGGGTTAGAGTACGGGTTAGGGTTAGTGTTAGGGTTAGGGTTAGGGTTAGGGTACGTGTTATGGTTAGGGTTAGGGTTAGTGTTAGAGTACGGGGTAGGGTTAGTGTTAGGTTTAGTGTTAGGGTTAGAGTACGGGTTTGGGTTAGTGTTAGGGTACGGGTTAGGTTTACCGTTTGGGTACGGGTTAGGATAATTGTTAGGGTAGGGTTAGGGTTAGGGTATGTGTTAGGGTTAGAGTTTGGGTACCGGTTAGGGTTACGTTTAGGGTTAGTGTAAGGGTTAGGTTTAGGGTTATGGTAAGAGTTAGTTTTGGGGTACCGGATAGGGTTAGAGTACGGGTTAGTGTTAGGTTAAGTTTAGGGTTAGGGTTAGAGTACGGGTTAGGGTAGGTGTTAGGGTTAGGGTTAGGGTTAGTGTACGGATAGGGTTAGGGTTAGGGTTAGGGTACGGGTTAGGGTTAGGGTAAGTGTTAGGGTTAGGATACGAGTTAGGGTTAGGGTTAGGGTACGGTTAAGTGTTATGGTTAGGTTTAGGGTTAGGGTTAAGTTTAGGGTGCGGTTTAGGGTTATGGTTAGTGTTAGGCTTAGGGTTAGAGTACGGATTTGGTTTAGTGTTAGGGTACGTGTTAGGTTTACCTTTTGGGTACGGGTTAGGGTAAGGGTTAGGGTTAGGGTTAGGGTTAGGGTTAGGGGTTAGGGTTAGAGTTAGTGTTAGGCTACGGTATAGGGTTAGAGTACGGGTTAGGGTTAGGTTTAGGGTTAGGGTTAGGTTTAGGGTTATAGTACGGGTTAGGGTTAGAGTAGGGTTAGGTTTAGGGTTAGAGTACGGTTTAGGGATAGTGTTACGGTTAGGGTTAGTGTTAGGGTACGGCTTAGGGTTAGAGTACAGCTTAGGGTTACGTCTAGGTTTAGGGTTAGGGTTAGAGTACGGGTTAGGGTTAGTGTTAGGATTATGGTTAGGGTTAGTGTACGGGTATCGGGTAGTGTAGGGTATCGGGTACGGGATAGGGTTAGTGTACGGGATAAGTTTAGGGTTAGGTTTAGATTAGGTTACGGGTTAGAGTGAGGGTACGGGTTAGGGTTAGGTTTAGGTGAGGGTTAGGCTTACGGTACGGGTTAGGGTTAGGTTTAGGGTCAGGGTTAGGTTTAGGGATGGGGTTATGATACGGGTTAGGGTTAGGGTTGGGCTTATGGTACGGGTTAGTTTTAGGGTTAGGGTACGGGTTAGAGTTACGGTTAAGGTTAGGGTTAGTGTTAGGTTATGGGTTAGGTTTAGGGTATGGGTAATGGTTATGGTTAGGGTTACAGTTAGGGTTAGGTTTAGGGTGCCGGTTAGGCTTAGGGGTAGGTTTAGGGTTAGCGCTAGGGTATGGGTAAGGGTTATTCTTAGGGTTTGGGTACGGGTTATGGTTAGAGTTAGGGTACGGGATAGGGTTGGGTACGGGTTAGGACAAGGGTTTAGCGTTAGGGTACGGGCTAGGTTTAGGGTTAGGGTTAGAGTACGGATAGGTTTAGGGTTAGGGTTAGGGTTAGGGTACGGGTTAGGGTCAGGTTTAGTTTACGGGATAGGGTTAGTGTATGGGTTAAGTTTAGGTTTAGGGTTAGGTTTAGGTTACGGGATAGGGTTAGGGTACGGGTTAGGGTTAGCTTTAATTGAGGGTTAGGGTTAGGGTTAGGGTACGGTTTAGGGTTAGGTTTAGGGTCACGGTTAGCGTTAGAGAGAGGGTTAGGGTACGGGTTAGGGTTAGGGTTGGGGTTAGGGTACGGGTTAGTTTTAGGGTTAGGGTACGGTCTGGTATACGGTTAAGTTTAGGGTTAGGGTTAGTATTATGGTACGGGTTAGGGTTACAGTACGGGTTAGGGTTAGGGTGAGGGTTAGGGTTAGGGTTAGAGTACGGTTAGGGTTAGGGGTAGGGTTAGGTTTAGGGTTAGGCTTAGAGTCCAGGTTAGGGTTAGTGTTAGGGTAAGGGTTAGGGTTAGGGTTAGGGTTAGGGTACGGGTTAGGATTAGGGTTTGGGTGAGGGCTAGTGTACGGGGTAGTGTTAGTGTTAGGGTTAGAGTTAGGGTTAGGGTTAAGGTACGGGTTAGGGTTAGAGTTAGGGTTTTTGTTAGAGTACGGGGTAGGGTTAGTGTTAGTGTTAGGGTTAGGGTTAATGTACGGGTTAGGCTTAGGGTTAGGTTTAGGGTTAGGTTATGGGTTAGGGTTAGGGTTAGGGTACGGGATAGGGTTTGGGTTAGGTTTAGGGTTAGGGTCAGGTTATGGATTAGGGATAAGGTTGGGGTTAGGGTATGGGTTAATTTTAGGTTTAGGGTACGGGTCAGGGTTACGGTTAAGTTTAAGGTTAGGGTTAGGGAATGGGTTCGGACTAAGGTACGGGTAATGGTTATGGTTAGTGTTAGGGTTAGGTTTAGGTTTAGTGTGCGGGTTAGGGTTAGGGTTAGGGTTAGCGCTACGGTATGGGTTAGGGTTAGTGTTAGGGTTTGGGTATGGATTAGGTTTAGGATTAGGTTATGGGACAGGGTTGGGTACGAGTTAGGTCAAGGGTTAGGGTTAGGTTTAGGTACGGGTTATGGTTAGGGTTAGGATTAGGGTTAGGTTTAGGGTATGGGTTAGGCTTAGGGTACGGGTTAGGGTTAGGGTCAGGGTCAGGGTTAGAGTTAGGGTTAGTGTACGAGTTAGGGTTAGGTTTAGTGTACGGGTTAGGGTTAGGTTTAGGGTTAGGGTATGGGTTAGGTTTAGGGTACGGGTTAGGGTTAGGGTTAGGGTCAGGGTTAGGGTTAGGTTTAGAGTACGAATTAGGGTTTGGTTAGGGTACGGGTTAGGGTTAGGGTTATGGTATTGTTCAGGGTTACAGTACGGGTTAGGGTTAGGGTGAGGGTTAGGGTTAGGGTTAGAGTATGGTTAGGGTAAGGGTTAGGGTTAGACTACTTGTTAGGGTTAGTGTTAGGGTTAGGGTTAGTGTTAGCGTTAGGGTACAGGTACGGGTTAGGGTTAGGGATAGGTTAGAGTACGGGGTAGGGTTATTGTTAGGGTTAAGTTTAGGGTTAGTGTACAGGTTAGGGTTAGTGTTAGGGTTAGGGTTAGGGTTAGGGTACGGGTTATGTTTAGGGTTAGGGTTAGTGTTAGAGTCCGGGGTAGGGTTAGTGTTAGGGTTAGTGTTAGGGTTAGAGTTCGGGTTTGGGTTAGTGGTAGGGTATGGGTTAGGTTTACCATTTGGGTACGGGTTAGGGTAATTGTTAGGGTTAGGTTTAGGGTTAGGGTTAGGGTACGTGTTAGGGTTTGAGTTTGCGTATGGGTTAGGATTACGTTTAAGGTTAGGGTACGGGTAGGTTTAGGGTTAGGGTAAGAGTTAGTGTGGGGTACCGGATAGGGTTAGAGTATGGGTTAGTGTTAGGTTTAGGGTTAGGGTTAGGGTTACAGTATGGGTTAGGGTAGGTGTTAGGGTTAGTGTACGGATAGGATTAGGGTTGGGGTTAGGGTTAGGGTATGGGTTAGCGTTAGGTTTAGGGTACGGGATAGGGTTAGTGTACGGGTTAAGTTTACGGTTAGGGTTAGGTTTAGGTTATGGGTTAGAGTTAGGGTACGGGTGAGGGTTAAGTTTAGGTGCGGGTTAGGGTTAGGGTATGGGTTAGGGTTAGGTTTAGTGTTAGGGTAAGGGTTAGTGTTAGGGTACGGGATAGGGTTAGAGTACGGGTTATGGTTAGGTTTAGGGTTAGGGTTAGGGTTAGAGTACGGGTTAGGTTAGTGTTAGGGTTATGGTTAGTTTTAGAGTTAGGGTTAGGGTTAGAGTTCGGGAAGGGTTTGGTTTAGGGTTAGGGTTAAGTTAGAGTACCGGTTAGGGTTAGTGTTAGGGTTAGGGTTAGGGTACATTTAGGGTTACGGTTAGGGTTAGGGTTGAGGTTAGGGTTACGGTACGGGTTACGGTTAAGGTGACGGTACGGGATAGGTTTAGTGTACGTGTTAGGTCTAGGGTTAGGGTTAGTTTCAGTGTGCGGGTTAGGGTTAGGGTTCGGTTACGTGTTAGGGTTACGGTTTGGGTACGGGTTAGAGTTACGTTTAGCGTTAGGGTACGGGCTAGGTTTAGGGTTAGGGTAAGGGTTAGTGTTAGGGTATGGGTTAGGGTTAGAGTACGGGTTAGGGTTAGGTTTAGGGTTAGAGTTAGGGTTAGAGTACGGGTTAGGGTTAGTGTTAGGTTTAGGGTTAGGTTTAGTGTACGGATAGGGTTAGTGTTAGGGTTAGGGTTAGGGTACAGGTTAGGGTTAGGTTTCGGGTACGGGATAGGGTTAGTGTACGGGATAAGTTTAGGGTTAGGTTTAGGTTAGGTTACGGGTTAGAGTGAGGGTACGGGTTAGGGTTAGGTTTAGGTGAGGGTTAGGCTTACGGTACGGGTTAGGGTTAGGTTTAGGGTCAGGGTTAGGTTTAGGGATGGGGTTATGATACGGGTTAGGGTTAGGGTTGGGCTTATGGTACGGGTTAGTTTTAGGGTTAGGGTACGGGTTAGAGTTACGGTTAAGGTTAGGGTTAGTGTTAGGTTATGGGTTAGGTTTAGGGTATGGGTAATGGTTATGGTTAGGGTTACAGTTAGGGTTAGGTTTAGGGTGCCGGTTAGGCTTAGGGGTAGGTTTAGGGTTAGCGCTAGGGTATGGGTAAGGGTTATTCTTAGGGTTTGGGTACGGGTTATGGTTAGAGTTAGGGTACGGGATAGGGTTGGGTACGGGTTAGGACAAGGGTTAGGGTTAGGATTAGGTTACGGGATAGGATTAGGGTTAGGTTTAGTGTTAGGGTTAGGGTATGGGTTAGGTTTAGGGTACGGGTTAGGGTTAGGGTTAGGGTCAGGGTTAGGGTTAGGGAACGAGTTAAGGTTAGGGTTAAGATTAAGGTACGGGTTAGGGTTACGCTTAGGGTTAGGGTTAGGGTTAGAGTTCGGGGTAGGGTTAGTGTTAGGGTTAGGTTTAGGGTTAGGGTACGGGTTAGGGTTAGAGTTAGGGTTAGGGTTAGAGTACGGGGTAGGTTTAGGGTTAGGGTTAGAGTACGGATAGGGTTAGGGTACGGGTTAGGGTTAGGGTACGGGTTAGGGTTAGGGTATGGGTTAAGGTTAGGGTCATTGTTAGTGTTAGGGTACGAGATAGGGTTAGGGTTGGGTACGGTTAAGGGTTATGGTTGCGGTTAGGGTTAGGGTTAAGTTTAGGGTGGGTTTAGGTTTAGGGTTAGGGTTAGGGTTGGAGTACGGGTTAGGTTTAGAGTTAGTGTTAGGTTGAGGGCTAGTGTACGGGCTAGGATTAGTGTCAGTTTAGGGTTAGTATTAGGGTATGGGTTAGGGTTAGAGTATGGGTTAGGGTTAGGCTTAGGGTTAGTTTTAAGGTTAGAGTACGGGTTAGGGTTAGTGTTAGGGTTAGGGTTAGGGTTAGTGTTAGTGGACGGATAGGGTTAGGGTTAGGGTTAGTTTTAGGTTAGAGTACGGGTTTGGGTTAGTGTTAGGGTACGGGTTAGGTTTAAAGTTTGGGTACGGGTTAGGGTAAGGGTTAGGGTTAGAGTTAGGGTTTGGGTTACGGTATGTGTAAGGGTTAGGGTTTGGGTAGGGTTTTGGTTACGTTTAGCGTTAGAGTACAGGTTAGGTTTAGGTTTAGTGTTAGGGTACGGTTTAGGGTTAGGGTACTGGTTAGGGTTAGGTTTAGGGTCAGGGTTAGGGTTAGGTTTAGGGTTAGGGTTAGGGTTAGATTACGGGATAGGGTTTCAGTATGGGTTAGGGTTAGGGTTAGGGTTAGGGTTAGGTTTAAGATAAGTGTTAGGGTTATAGTACGGGTTAGGTTTAGAGTTAGGGTTAGGTTTAGGTTTAGAGTATGGGTTAGGGTTAGTGTTAGTATTAGGGTTAGTGTTAAGGTACGGGTTAGAGTTAGAGTATGGTTTAGGGTTAGGTTTAGGGTTAGGGTTAGCGTTAGAGTCCAGGTTAGGGTTAGTGTTACGGTTAGTGTACGGATAGGGTTAGGGTTAGGGTACGGGTTAGGGTTAGGTTCAGGGTACGGGATAGGTTTAGCGTATGGGTTAAGTTTAGGATTAGGGTTAGGTTTAGGTTACGGGTTAGGGTTAGGGTACGGGTTAGGGTTAGGTTTAGGGTTAGGGTTAGGCTACGTGTTAGGGTTCGGTTTAGGGTCAGGGTTAGGGTTAGGGATAGGGTTATGGTACGGGTTAGGGTTAGGTTTGGCGTTAGGGTGCGTGTTAGTTTTAGGGTTAGGGTACGGGTTAGGGTTACGGTTAAGGTTAGGGTTAGGGTTAGGGTATGGGATAGGGTTAGGGTTAGGGTTTGTGTAATGGTTAGAGTTACGGTTAGGATTAGGGTACGGGTTTATGGTTAGGGTCCGGGTTAAGGTTAGCATTAGGGTTATGGTAAGGGTTAGGTTTAGGGTTTTGGTACGGGTTAGGGTACGGTTTAGGGTTAGGTTTAGGGTTGGTGTTAGGGTTAGGGTTAGGGTACGGGTTAGCGTTACGGTACAGTTTAGGGTTAGGTTTAAGTTTAGGGTTAGGTTTACAGTTAGTGTACATGTTAGGGTTAGGTTTAGGGTATGGGTTAATGTTAGGGAACGGGTTAGGTTTAGGAATCGGGTATGGGTTAGGTTTAGGGTTAGGGTTAAGGTTAGGTTTAGTTTTATGGTACGGGTTAGTGTATGGGTAGGGTTAGGGTTAAGGTACGGGTAACAGTACGGGTTAGGGTTAGGGTACGGTTTTGGGTACGGGTTTGGGTTGGTGTTAGGGTACGGGTTAGGTTTAACGTTTGGGTACGGGTTAGGGTAAGGGTTAGGGTTAAGGTTAGGTTTAGGGGTTAGGTTTAGCATTAATATCAGGCTGCGGGATAGGGTTAGGGTACGAGTTAGGGTACGGTTTAGGGTTAGGGTTAGTGTACGGTTACGGGTACGGGTTAGGTTTAGGGTTAGGGTTAGTGCTGGTTTAGGGTACGGGTTAGGGTAAAGGTTAGGGTACGGGTTGGGTAGTGTACGTGTTAGGTCTAGGATTCGGGTTAGGTTTAGTGTGCGGGTTAGGGTTAGGGTTAGGGTACGTGTTAGGGTTAGGGTTGGGTACGGTTTAGGGTTACGTTTAGGGTTAGGGTACGGGTTAGGTTTAGGGTTAGGATCAGGGTTAGGTTTAGGTTTAGGGTAATGGTTAGGGTTAGGTTACGGGTTAGGGTTACGGTACGGTTAGGGCTAGGGTTAGGGTTAGCGTTAGGTTTAGGGTTAGGATTATAGCAGGGGGTTAAGGTTAGTGTTAAGGTTAGGTTTAGGGTTAGAGTACGTGTTAGGGTTAGGTTTAGGGTTATGGTTAGTGTTAGGGTAAGGGTTAGGGTTAGAGTACGGGTTAGGTTTAGGTTTAGGGTTAGGGTTAGGTTTAGAGTACGGGTTAGTGTTAGTGTTAGGGTTAGGTTTAGGGTTAGGTTGCGGGTTAGGATTAGGGTTAGGGTTAGGGTTAGCACTAGGGTATGGGTTAGGGTTACTCTTAGGTTTTGGGTACGGGTTAGGGTTAGGGTATGGGATAGGGTTGGGTAAGGTTTAAGTCAAGGGTTAGGGTCAGGTTTAAGTTACGGGTTAGGGTTAGGGTTAGGTTCGGGTTAGGGTTAGGGTATGGGTTAGGTTTAGGGTACGGGTTAGGGTTAGGGTTAGGTTTAGGGTTAGGGTTAGGGTTAGGGTACGAGTTAGGGTTAGGTTTAGGTTTAGGGTACGGGTTAGGTTTAGGGTTATGTTTAGGGTACGGGTTAGGTTTAGGGTACGGGTTAGGGTTAGGGTTTGGGTAATGGTTAGGGTTATGGTTAGGATTAGGTTTCGGTTTAGGGTTAGTGTCCGGTTTAAAGTTAGCTTTAGGATTAGGGTACGGGATAGGTTTAGTGTTATGATACGGGTTAGGGTATGGGTTAAGGTTAGGTTTATGGTTGGTGTTAGGGTTAGGGTTAGGGTATGATTAGGGTTATGGTACAGTTTAGGGTTAGGGTTAGGGTTAGGGTTAGGTTTATGGTTAGTGTACAGGTTAGGGTTAGGTTTAGGGTACGGGTTAGGTTTAGGGAACAGGTTAGGGTTAGGAGTAGGGTATGGGTTAGGTTTAGGGTTAGGTTTAGGGTTTGGTTTAGGGTTATGGTACGGGATAGGGCTAGGGTTTGGTTTAAGGTTCGGGTACGGTTTTGGCTTATGATACGAGTTAGGTTTAGGGTTAGGGTTAGGTTTAGGGTTAGTGTTATAGTAGGGGTTTAGGTTTAGTGTTAGGGTTAGGGTTAGGGTTAGGGTACGTTTAGGGTTAGGGTTAGGTTTAGGGTTCGGTTTAGGGTTAGTGTACGGGTTAGGGTTAGGGTTAGGGTTAGGGTTAGGGTTAGTGTTAGGGTTACGGTACGGGTTAGAGTTAATGTTACGGTACTGGAGACGGTTAGTGTACGTGTTAGGTCTAGGGTTAGGGTTAGGTTTAGTGTGCGGGTTAGGGTTAGGTTTAGGGTACGTGTTAGGGTTAGGGTTTGGGTATGGGATAGGGTTACGTTTAGGGTTAAGGTACGGGTCAGGTTTAGGGTTAGGGTAAGGGTTAGTGTTAGGGTACGGGTTAGGGTTAGAGTACGGGTTAGGGATAGGTTTAGGGTTAGGGTTAGGGTTAGAGTATGGGTTAGGTTTAGTGTTAGGGTTAGGGTTAGGTTTAGTGTACGGATAGGGTTAGGGTTTGGGTACGGGTTAGGGTTAGGTTTAGGGTATGGGATAGGGTTAGTGTACTGGTTAATTTTATGGTTAGGGTTAGGTTTAGGGTCCGGGTTAGGGTTAGGGTACGGATTAGGGTTAGGTTTAGGTGCGGGTTAGGGTTAGGGTACGGGTTAGGCTTAGGTTTAGGGTCAGGGTTAGGGTTAGGGATAGGGTTATGGTACGGGTTATGGTTAAGGTTGGGGTTAGGGTACGTGTTAGTTTTAGGGTTTGGGTACGCGTTAGGGTTACGGTTAAGGTTAGGGTTAGTGTTAGGGTATGTGTTAGTTTTAGGGTACGTGTTAGGGTTAGGGTTAGGGTTAGGTTTAAGTTACGGTTTAGGGTTAGAGTTAGGTTTAGGGTTAGGGTTAGGGTATGGGATAGGTTTAGGGTACGGGTTAGGGTTAGGGTTAGGGTCAGGGTTAGGGTTAGGGTTAGGTTTAGGGTACGGGTTAGGTTTAGGGTTACGTTTAGGGTACGGGTTAGGTTTAGAGTAAGAGTTAGTGTTAGGGTCAGGGTCAGGATTAGGGTAGGATATAGGGTTAGGGTTAGGGTTAGGGTACGGTTTAGTGTTAGAGTTATGTTACGGGTTAGGGTTACAGTACGGGTTAGTGTTAGGGTGAGGGTTAGGGTTAGGGTTAGAGTACGGTTAGGGTTAGTGTTAGTGTTAGGGTTAAAGTACGGGTTAGGCTTAGGGTTAGGTTTAGGGTTAGGTTACGGGTTAGGGTTAGGTTTAGGGTGCGGGATAGGGTTAGCGTACGGGTTAAGTTTAGGGTTAGTGTTAGGTTTATGTTACGGGTTAGGGATAGGGTACGAGTTAGGGTTAGGTTTAGGGTGTGGGTTAGGGTAAGGGTTAGGGTTAGTGTACTGGTAAGGGTTAGGTTTAGGGTCAGGGTTAGAAGTTAGGGTTAGAGTTAGGGAATGGGTTAGGTTTAGGGTTGGGGTTAGGGTACGGGTTAGTATTAGGGTTAGGGTACGGATTAGGCTTACGTTTAGGGTTAGGGTTAGGGTATGGCTTAGGGTTAGGGTACGGTTAAGGGTTATGGTTAGGGTTAGGGTTAGAGTTAGGGTGAATTTGAGGGTGCGGTTTAGGGATATGGTTAGGGTTAGGTTTAGGGTTAGAGTACGGGTTTGGTTCAGTGTTAGGGTACGGGTTAGGTTTATTGTTTGTTTGTTAGGGTTAAGGTATTGTTTAGGGTTAGGGAACGGGTTAGGGTAAGGGTTAGGGTTAGGGTTAGGGTTAGGGGTTAGGGTTAGAGTTAGGGTTAGGCTACGGGATAGGTTTAATGTATGGGTTAGGGTTAGGTTTAGGGTTAGGGTTAGGCTTATAGTACGGGTTAGGTTTAGAGTTAGGGTTAGGTTTAGGGATAGGTTTAGGGTTAGGGTTATGTTTAGAGTTAGGTTTAGGGTGCGGGTTAGGTTTAGGGTTAGGGTTAGTGCTAGGGTATGGGTTAGGGTTACTGTTAGGGTTTGGGTACGGGTTAGCATTAGGGTTAGGGTATGAGATAGGGTTGGTTATGGGTTAGTTCAAGGGTTAGGTTTAGGTTTAGGGTACGGGTTAGTGTTAGGGTTAGGTTTAGGGTTAGGGTTAGCGTATGGGTTAGGCTTTGGGTACGGGTTAGGGTTAGGGTTAGGGTCAGGGTTAGTGTTAGGGTTAGGGTACGAGTTAGGGTTAGGGTTAGGTTTAGGGTACGGGTTAGGTTTAGGTTTAGGGTACGTGTTAGCTTTAGGGTACGGGTTAGCGTTAGGGTTAGGGTCAGGGTTAGGGTTAGGGTTAGTGTACAATTTAGGGTTAGGGTTAGGGTACGGGTTTGGGTTAGGTTTATGGTACGGGTTTGGTTTACAGTACGGGTTATGTTTAGGGTGAGGGTTAGGTTTAGGGTTAGAGTACGGTTAGGGTTAGGGTTAGGGTGAGGGTTAGTGTACGGGTTATGATTAGTGTTAAGGTTAGGGTTAGGGTTAGGGTTAGGTTATGGTTAGGTTTAGAGTACGGGGTAGGGTTAATATTAGGGTTAGGGTTAGGGTTAATGTACGGGTTAGGCTTAGGGTTAGGTTTAGGGTTAGGATATGAGTTAGGGTTAGGTTTAGGGTGTGGGTTAGGGTTAGGGTTTGGGTACGTGTTAGGTTTAGGGTTTGGGTACGGGTTAGCCTTATGTTTAGGTTAGGTTACGAGTTAGGTTTAGGGTTAGGGTTAAGGTATTGTTTAGGGTTAGGGAACGGGTTAGGGTTAGGGTTAGGGTCAGGGTTAGGATTAGATTTAGGGTTAGGGTTAGGGTTAGGGTATGAGTTAGGGTTACTGTACGGGTTAGGGTTAGGTTTAGGATTATAGTATGGGTTAAGTTTTGAGTTAGGGTGAGGTATAGGGTTAGAGTACGTGTTAGGGTTAGTGTTATGGTTAGGGTTAGGGTTAGGGTTGGTTAGGGTTAGAGTCCGGGTTAGGGTTAGGTTTAGGGTACGGGTTAGGGTTAGTTTTAGGGTACAGGATAGGGTTAGGGGACGGGTTAAGTTTATGGTTAGGGATAGGTTTAGGTTACGGGTTAGGGTTAGGGTACGTGTTAGGGTTAGGTTTAGGTGCAGGTTAGGGTTAGGGTTAGGGTTAAGGTTAGGGTTAGGTTTCGGTTTAGGGTTAGGTTTAGGGTCAGGGTTAGGGTTAGGGATAGGGTTATGGTACGGGTTAGGGTTAGAGTTGGGATTAGGGTACGGCTTAGTTTTAGGGTTAGGGTACGGGTCAGGTTTACAGTAAAGGTTAGGTGTTAGCGTTAGGGTATGGGTTAGGGTTAGGGTACGGGTAAGGGTTATGGTTAGGGGTAGGGTTAGGTTTAGGTTTAGGGTGCGGGTAGCGTTAGGGTTAGGGTTAGGTTTAGTGCTAGGGTATGAGTTAGGGTTATGTTAGGGTTTGGGTACGGGATAGGTTTAGGGTTAGGTTACGGGATAGGGTTGGGTACGGGTTAGGTCAAGGTTGAGGGTTAAGTTTAGGGTACGGGTTAGGGTTAGGGTTAGGTTTAGGGTTAGGGTTAGGGTATGGGTTAGGCTTAGGGTACGGTTAGGGTTAGGGTTAGTGTCAGATTTAGGGTTAGGGTGAGGGTACGTGATAGGGTTAGGGTTAAGTTTAGGGTACGGGTTAGGGTTAGGGTTATGGTAGGGGTTAGGTTTAGGGTACGGGTTAGGGTTACGATTGGGGTCAGGGTTAGTGTTCAGGTTAGTGTACGAGTTAGGGTTAGGGTTAGGGTACGCGTTAGAGTTAGGGTTATGGTACGGATTAGGGTTACAGTACGGGCTAGTGTTAGGGTGAGGGTTAGGGTTAGCGTTAGAGTATGGTTAGGTTTATGGTTAGGGTTAGTTTTAGAGTGGGTTAGGGTTAGGGTTAGGTTTAGGGTTAGGGTTAGGGTAAGGGTTAGGGTTAGGGTGAGGGTTATGGTTAGGGTTAGAGTACGGTTAGGGTTGGGGTTAGGGTTAGGGTTAGAGTACGGGGTAGAGTTAGTGTTAGGGTTAGGTTTAGGGTTAATGTATGGATTAGGCTCAGGGTTATGTTTAGGGTTAGGATACGGGTTAGGGTTAGGTTTAGGGTACGGGATAGGGTTAGCGTATGTGTTAAGTTTAGTGTTAGGGTTAGGTTTATGTTACGGGTTAGGGTTAGGGTACGGGTTAGGGTTAGGTTTAGGTTGCGGGTTAGGCTTAGGGTTAGGGTTAGGTTTAGCGCTAGGGTATGGGTTAGGGTTACTGTTTGGGTTTGGGTATGGTTTAGGGTTAGGTTTAGCGTCAGGGTTAGGGTTGGGTTTAGGGTACGGGTTAGGGTTAGGGTTAGTTTTAGAGCACGGGGTAGGGTTAGTTTTAGGGTTAGTGTTAGAGTTAATATACGGGTTAGGCTTAGGATTAGGTTTAGGGTTATGATACGGGTTAGGGTTAGGTTTAGGGTACGGGATAGAGTTAACGTATAGGTAATGTTTAGGGTTAGGGGTAGGTTTAGGTTTTGGGTTAGGGTTAGGTTATGGGTTAGGGTTAGGTTTAGGGTGTGGGTTAGGGTTAGTGTAAGGGTTAGGGTTAGGTTCAGGGACAGGGTTTGGCTTAGGTTTAGTGTTAGGGTACGGGTTAGGTTTAGGGTTGCGGTTAGGGTACAGGTTAGTTTTAGGTTTAGGGTACAGGTTAGGGTTACGGTTAAGAATAGGGATAGGGTTAGGTTATGGGTTAGGGTTAGGTTACGGTTAAGGCTTATGGTTTGGTTTATGGTTAGGTTTAAGTTTAGGGTGCGGGTTAGGGTTACGGTTAGGTTTAGGGTTAGGGTTAGGGTCAAAGTTAGGCTTAGGGTACGAGTTAGGGTTAGGGTTAGGGTACGGGTACGGGTTAGGGTTATGTTACGGGTTAGGTTTACAGTATGGGTTAGGGTTAGGGTGAGGTTTAGGGTTAGGGTTTGAGGACGGTTAGGGTTAGGGAAAGGGTTAGGGTTAGGGTTATTGTACGGGTTAGGGTTTGATTTAAGGTTAGGTATAGGTTTAGAGTACGGGTTAGGGTTAGTGTTAGGGTTAGGGTTAGTGTTAGGGTACGGGTTAGGGTTAGAGTATGGTTTAGGTTTAGGTTTAGGGTCAGTGTTAGGGTTAGTGTACGGGTTAGGATTAGTGTTAGTGTTAGGGTTAGGGTTAGGTTTAGGGGCGGGTTAGGGTTAGGGTTAGTTTTAGGGTATGGGATAGGGTTAGCGTACGTGTAAGTTTAGGGTTAGGGTTACATTTAGGTTACGGGTTAGGGCTAGGGTTAGGGTTAGGGTTAGGTTTAGGGCGGGTTAGGGTTAGGGTTAGTTTTAGGGTACGGGATAGGGTTAGCGTACGGGTAAGTTTAGGGTTAGGTTTACATTTAGGTTACGGGTTAGGGTTAGGGTCCGGGTTAGGGTTAGGTTTAAGTGTGGGTTAGTGTTAGGGTTAGGGTTAGGGTTAGGGTTAGGGTTAGGTTTAGGGTTCGGTTTAGGGTTAGGTTTAGGGTCAGGTTTAGGGTTAGGGATAGGGTTATGGTACGGGTTAGGGTTAGTGTTGGGGTTAGTGTACGGATCAGTTTTAGGGTTAGGGTACGGGTCAGGGTTACGGTTAAGGTTAGGATTAGGGTTAGGTTATGGTTTAGGTTTAGGATATGGGTAAGGGTTATGGTTAGGGTTAGGGTTAGGTTTAGGTTTAGAGTGCGAGTTAGGGTTAGGTTTAGTGTTAGGGTTAGCACTAGGGTATGGCTTAGGGTTACTGTTAGGGTTTGGGTACGGGTTAGTGTTAGGGTTAGGTTACGGGATAGGGTTGGGTATGGGTTAGGTCAAGGGTTAGGGTTAGGGTTAGGGTATGGGTTAGATTAAGGGTACGGGTTAGGGTTAGGGTTAGGGTCAGGGTTAGGGTTAGGGTTAGGGTACTGGTTAGGGTTAGGGTTAGTGTTAGAGTACGGTGTAGATTTAGTGTTAGGGTTAGGGTTAGGGTTATTGCACAGCTTAGGCTTAGGGTTAGGTTTAGGGTGAGGATACGGGTTTGGGTTAGGTTTAAGGTATGGGATAGGGTTAGCCTACTTGTTAAGTTTAGTGTTACGGTTAAGTTTAGGTTACGGGTTAGGGTTAGGGTAAGGGTTAGGGTTAGGTTTAGGGTGCGGGTTTGGGTTAGAGTTAGGATTAGTGTAAGGGTTAGGGTTAGAGTACGGGTTTGGGTTAGTGTTAGGATACGGGTTTGGTTTACCGTTTGGGTACGGGTTAGGGTAAGAGTTATGGTTAGGTTTAGGGGTTAGGGTTAGAATTAGGATTAGGCTATGGGTATTGTTAGGGTACGGGTTAGGGTTAGGGTTAGGGTTAGGGTTAGGTTTAGGGTTAGTGTTAGGGTTACGGTACTGGCTAGGGTTAAGTTTTGGTTATGGGATAGGGTTAGTGTACGTGTTAGGTCTAGGTTTAGGGTTAGGTTTAGTGTGCGGGTTAGGGTTAGGGTTAGGGTACGTGTTAGGGTTAGGGTTTGGGTACGGGATAGCGTTACGTTTAGGGTTAGGGTACGGGGTAGGTTAAGGGTTAGGTTTAGAGTAGGGTTTAGGATTAGGGTACGGGTTAGCATTAGGGTTAGTGTCAGGGTTAGGGTTAGGTTTAGGGTTAGGGTTAGGGTTATAGTAGAGGTTAGGGTTAGAGTTAGGGTTAGGTTAAGGGTTAGAGTATGAATTAGGGTTAGTTTTAGGGTTAGGGTTAGTGTTAGTGTACGGGTTAGGATTAGAATACGGGTTAGGGTTAGGTTTAGGTTTAGGGTTAGCGTTAGAGTACGGGTTAGAGTTAGTGTTAGTGTTAGGGTTAGGGTTAGGGTTAGTGTACGGATAAGGTTAGGGTTAGGGTTAGGGTTAGGGTACGGGTTAGGGTTAGGGTTAGGTTTTGGGTACGGAATAGGGTTAGCGTACATGTTAAGTTTAGTGTTAGGGTTAGGTTTAGGTTACGGTTTAGGGTTAGGTTATGGGTTAGTGTTAGGTTTACGTGCGGGTTAGGGTTAGGGTTAGGGTTAGGGTACAGCTTAGGGTTAGGTTTAGGGTCAGGTATAGGGTTAGGGATAGGGTTATGGTACGGATTTGGGTTAGTGTTGGGGTTAGTGTATGGGTTAGATTTAGGGTTAGGGTACAGGTCAGGGTTACGGTTAAGGTTAGTGTTAGGTTTAGGGTATGCGTTAGGGTTAGGGTACAGGTAAGGGTTATGGTTAGGGTTAGGGTTAATTTTAGGTTTAGGGTGCGGGTTAGGGTTAGGGTTAGGTTCAGGGTTAGGGTTAGGGATAGGGTTATGGTACGGGTTAGGGTTAGGGATGGGGTTAGTGTACGGGTTAGATTTAGGGTTAGGGTACAGGTCAGGGTTACAGTTAAGGTTA
Organism: Urocyon cinereoargenteus; assembly: GCA_032313775.1. Taxonomy (NCBI): domain Eukaryota; kingdom Metazoa; phylum Chordata; class Mammalia; order Carnivora; family Canidae; genus Urocyon; species Urocyon cinereoargenteus. The sequence continues at coordinate 72,117,372 of JAVLSZ010000012.1, read as the reverse complement.
GGATTAGTGTTAGGGTATGCGTTAAGGTTAGGGTAAGGTTAAGGGTTATGGTTAGGGTTAGGGTTAGGTTTAGGTTTAGGGTGCGGGTTAGTGTTAGGGGTAGGCTTAGGGTTAGCACAATGGTATGGGTTAGGTTTACTGTTAGGGTTTGGGTATGGGTAGGGTTAGGGTTAGGTTACGGGATAGGGTAGGGTACGCATTAGGTACAAGGGTTAGGGTTAGATTTAGGGTACGGTATAGGGTTAGGGTTAGGTTTAGGGTTAGGTTTAGGGTATGGGTTATGCTTAGGGTACGGGTTAGGGTTAGGGTTAGGGTGAGGGTTCGAGTTAGGGTTAGTGTTAGGTTTAGGGTACGGGTTAGGGTTAGGGTTAGGGTTAGGGTACGGGTTAGGGGAGGGTACGGGTAGGTACAAGGGTTAGGGTTAGGTTTAGGGTACGGGTTAGGATTAGGGTTAGGTTTAGGTTTAGGGTTAGTGTATGGGTTAGGTTTAGGGTATGGGTTAGGATTAGGTTTATGGTCAGGGTTAGGGTTAGGGTTAGTTTTAGGGTATGGGGAAGGGTTATGGTTAGGGTTAGGGTACAGGTTAGGTTTAGGTTACAGTTTAGGGTTAGTGTTAGGGTCAGCGTTAGGGTTAGGGTTAGGGTACGGGTACATGTTAGGGTTATGTTACAGGTTAGGTTTACAGTACGGGTTAGGGTTAGGGTGAGGTTTAAGGATAGGTTTAGAGTACAGTTAGAGTTAGGGTTAGGGTTAGGGTTAGGGTTAGGGTTAGAGTACGGTTTAGGGTTAGTGTTAGGGTCAGGGATCAGGGTTAGGGACGAGTTGGGGTTAGGGTTAGGGTACGGGTACGGGTAGGGTTATGTTATGGGTTAGGTTTACAGTACGGGTTAGGGTTAGTTTGAGGTTTAGGGTTAGGGTTTGAGTATGGTTCGGGTTAGGGTTAGATTTAGGGTTAGGGTTAGGGTTATAGTACAGGTTAGGGTTTGAGTTAGGGTTAGGTATAGGGTTAGAGTACGGGTTAGGGTTAGTGTTAGGGTTAGGGTTAGAGTTAGGGTACGGATTAGGGTTAGAGTACAGTTTAGGGTTAGGTTTAGGGTTAGGGTTTGGGTTAGTGTACGGGTTAGGATTAGTGTTAGTGTTAGGGTTAGGGTTAGGGTTAGGGTTAGGTTTAGGGGCGGGTTAGGGTTAGGGTTAGTTTTAGGGAACGGGATAGGGTTAGCGTATGGGTAAGTTTAGTGATAGGGTTACGTTTAGGTTACGGGTTAGGGTTAGGGTACGGGTTAGGGTTAGGTGTAGGTGCGGGTTAGGGTTAGGGTTAGGGTTAGGGTTAGGTTTAGGGTTCGGTTTAGGGTCAGGGTTATGGTTAGTGATAGGGTTATGGTACCGGTTAGTGTTAGGGTTGGGGTTAGGGTACGGATCAGTTTTAGGGTTAGGGTACGGGTCAGGGTTGCGGTTAAGGTTAGGGTTAGGGTTAGGGTATGGTTTAGGGTTTGGGTACGGGTAAGGGTTATGGTTAGGGTTAGGGTTAGGTTTAGGTTTAGAGTGCGAGTTAGGGTTAGGGTTAGGGTTAGCACTAGGGTATGGGTTAGGGTTACTCTTAGGGTTGGGGTACGGCTTAGGGTTAGGTTTAGGTTACGGGATAGGGTTGGGTACGGGTTAGGTCAAGGGTTAGGGTTAGTTTCAGGGTACGGGTTAGGGTTAGGTTTAGGGTTAGGGTTAGGGTATGGGTTAGGCTTAGGGTACGGGTTAGGGTTAGGGTTAGGATTAGGTTTAGGGTGCGGGTTAGGCTTAGGGTTACGGTTAGGATTGGCGTTAGGGTATGTCTTAGGGTTACTGTTAGTGTTTGGGTACGGGTTAGGGTTAGGTTTAGGGTACGGGATAGGGTTGAGTATGGATTAGGTCAAGGGTTAGGGTTAGGGTTAGGGTATGGGTTAGGTTAAGGGTACGGGTTAGGGTTAGGGTTAGGGTCAGGGTTAGGGTTAGGGTTAGGGTACTGGTTAGGGTTAGAGTTAGTTTTAGAGTACGGGGTAGGGTTAGTGTTAGTGTTAGGGTTAGGGTTAATGTACAGCTTAGGCTTAGGGTTAGGTTTAGGGTTAGGATACGGGTTAGGGTTAGGATTAAGGTATAGGATAGGGTTAGCGTACTTGTTAAGTTTCGGGTTAGGGTTAGGTTTAGGTTACGGGTTAGGGTTTGGGTTAGGGTTAGGTTTAGGATGCGGGTTAGGGTTAGAGTTAGGATTAGTGTAAGGTTTAGGGTTAGAGTACGGTTTTGGCTTAGTGTTAACGTACGGGTTAGGTTTACCGTTTGGGTACTGGTTAGGGTAAGAGTTAGGGTGAGGGTTAGGGATTAGGGTTAGAGTTAGGATTAGGCTACGGGTATTGTTAGGGTACGAGTTAGGGTTAGGTTTAGGGTTCGGGTTAGGGTTAGTGTACGGGTTAAGGTTAGGGTTAGGTTTAGGGTTAGTGTTAGGGTTACGGTACGGGTTAGGGTTAAGTTTGGGTTATGGGATAGGGTTAGTGTACGTGTTAGGTCTAGGGTTAGGGTTAGGTTTAGTGTGTGGGTTAGGGTTAGAGTTAGGGTACATGTTAGGGTTAGGGTTTGGGTACGGGTTAGCGTTACGTTTAGGGTTAGGGTTCGGGTTAGGTTTAGGGTTAGGTTTAGAGTACGGTTTAGGATTAGTGTACGGGTTAGCATTAGGGTTAGGGTCAGGGTTAGGGTTAGGTTTAGGGTTAGGGTTAGGGTACGGATTAGGTTTACTGTACGGTTTAGGGTTAGGGTTAGGGTTAGGGTTATAGTACGGGGTAGGGTTAGAGTTATGGTTAGGTTTAGGGTTAGAGTACGAATTAGGGTTAGTGTTAGGGTTAGGGTTAGTGTTAGGGTACGGGTTAGGGTTAGAGTACCGGTTAGGGTTAGGTTTAGGTTTAGGGTTAGGATTAGTGTACGGGTTAGGGTTAGTGTAAGGGTTAGGGTTAGGTTAGTGTACGGATATGGTTAGGGTTAGGGTTAGGGTTAGGGTTAGGGTTAGGGTTAGGGTTAGGATACGGGTTAGGGTTAGGGTTAGGGTTAGGGTTAGGGTTAGGGTTAGGGTTATAGTACAGGTTAGGGTTTGTATTAGGGTTAGGTATAGGGTTAGATTATGGGTTAGGGTTAGTGTTAGTGTTAGAGGTAGTGTTAGGGTACGGGTTAGGGTTAGAGTACAGTTTAGTGTTAGGTTATGGTTATGGTTATGGTTAGAGTACGGGTTAGGATTAGTGTTAGTGTTAGGGTTAGGTTTAGGGTTAGGTTTAGGGTTCGGTAAAGTGTTAGGTTTAGGGTCTGGGTTAGGGTTAGGGATAGGGTTATGGCACGGTTTAGGGTTAGGGTTGGGGTTTAGGGTACGGATCAGTTTTAGGGTTAGGGTACGGGTCAGGGTTACGGTTAAGGTTAGGGTTAGGGTTAGGTTTCGGGTATGTTTTAGGATTTGGGTACGGGTAAGCGTTATGGTTAGGGTTAGGGTTAGGTTTAGGTTTAGATTGCGAGTTAGGGTTAGAGTTAGGGTTACGGTTAGGGTTAGCGCTAGGGTATGGTTTAGGGTTACTGTTAGGGTTTGGGTACGGCTTAGGGTTAGGGTTTGGTTACGGGATAGGTTTGGGTACGGGTTAGGTCAAGGGTTAGGGTTAGGTTTAGGGTACGGTTAGTGTTAGGGTTAGGTTTAGGGTTAGGGTTAGGGTATGGGTTAGGCTTAGGGTACGGGTTAGGGTTAGGGTTAGGATTAGGTTTAGGGTGCGGGTTAGGCTTAGGGTTATGGTTAGGGTTAGTTTTAGGGTATGACTTAGGGTTACTGTTAGTGTTTGGGTACGGGTTAGGGTTAGGGTTAGGGTACGGGATAGGTTTGGGTATGGGTTAGGTCAAGGGTTAGGGTTAGGGTTAGGGTATGGTTTAGGTTAAGGGTACGGGTTAGGGTTAGGGTTAGGGTTAGAGTTAGGGTACTGGTTAGGGTTAGGGTTAGTGTTAGAGTACGGGGTTGGGTTAGTGTTAGGGTTAGGGTTAGGGTTAATGTACAGCTTAGGCTTAGGGTTAGGTTTAGGGTTAGGATACGTGTTAGGGTTAGGTTTAATGTATGGGATAGGGTTAGCGTACTTGTTAAGTTTCGGGTGAGGGTTAGGTTTAGGTTACGGGTTAGGGTTAGGGTAAGGGTTAGGGTTAAGTTTAGGGTGCGGGTTAGGGTTAGAGTTAGGATTAGTGTAAGGGTTAGGGTTAGAGTATGCGTTTGGCTTAGTGTTAGGGTACGGGTTAAGTTTATCGTTTGAGTACGGGTTAGGTTAAGAATTAGGATAAGGGTTAGGGGTTAGGGTTAGAGTTAGGATTAGGCTACGGGTATTGTTAGGGTACGGGTTAGGGTTAGGGGTACATTTCGGGATAGGGTTAGTGTTCGGGTTAGGGTTAGGGTTAGGTTTAGGGTTAGTGTTAGGGTTACGGTACGGGTTAGGGTTAAGTTTGGGTTATGGGATAGGCTTAGTGTACATGTTAGGTCTAGGGTTAGGGTTAGGTTTAGTGTGCGGGTTAGGGTTAGGGTTAGGGTTAAGGTACGTGTTAGGATTAGGGTTTCGGTATGGGTTAGTGTTACGTTTAGGGTTAGGGTACGGGTTAGGTTATGGTTAGGGTTAGAGTATGGTTTAGGATTAGGGTACGGGTTAGCGTTAGGGTAGGGTCAGGGTTAGGGTTTGGTTTAGGTTTAGGGTTATAGTACGGGTTAGGTTTAGAGTTAGGGTTATGTTTAGGGTTAGAGTACGGGTTAGGGATAATGTTAGGGTTAGGGTTAGTGTTAGGGTACGGGTTAGGGTTAGAGTACGGGTTAGGGTTACATTTAGTGTTAGGGTTAGGGTTAGAGTACGGGTTAGGGTTAGTGTTAGGTTTAGGGTTAGGGTTAGGGTTAGAGTACGGATAGGGTTAGGGTTAGGGTTAGGTTTAGTGTAAAGGTTAGGGTTAGGTTTATGGTACGGGATAGGGTTAGCGTATGGGTTGTTTCGGGTTAGGGTTAGGTTTAGGTTACAGGCTAGGGTTAGGGTACAGGTTATGGTTAGGGTTGGGGTTAGGGTACGGGTTAGTTTTAGGGTTAGGGTACGGGTCAGGGTCACGGTTAATTTTAGGGTTATGGTTAGGGTTATGTTACGGGTTAGGTTTACATTACGGGTTAGGGTTAGGGTGAGGGTTAGGGTTAGGGTTACAGTACTGTTAGGGTTAGGGTTAGGGTTAGGGTTAGGGTAAGGGTTAGGGTTCGGGTTAGGGTTAGTGTTAGGGTTAGGGTTAGGTTTAGGGTAGGGTACGGGTTAGGGTTAGGGTTTGTGTTAGGGTTAGAGTACGGATTAGAGTTAGTGTTAGGGTTAGGGTTAGGGTTAGGGTAGGGTACGGGTTAGGGTTAGGGTTTGTGTTAGGGTTAGAGTGCGGGTTAGGGTTAGTGTTAGGGTTAGGTTTAGGGTTAGGGTTACGGTACGGGTTAGGGTTAGAGTTAGGGTTAGGGTTAGAGTAACAGGTAGGTTTAGTGTTAGTGTTAGGGTTAGGGTTAATGTAAGGATTAGGCATAGGGTTAGGTTTAGGGTTAGGTTACGGGTTAGGGTTAGGTTAAGGGTACGGGATAGGGTTAGCGTACGGGTTAAGTTTATGGTTAGGGTTAGGCTTAGGTTACGTGTTAGGGTTAGGGTTAGGTGTGGGTTAGGGTTAGGATTAGGGTTAGGGTACGGATTAGGGTTAGGGTTGGTGTGAGGGTACGGGTTAATTTTAGGTTTAGGGTACTGGTCAGGGTTACGGTTAATTTAGGGTTAAGGTTAGGGTTAGGGTCTGGGTTAGGGTTAGGGTACGGGTAATGGTTAGATTTAGGGTTAGGGTTAGTGTTAGCGCTAGGTTATGGATTAGGGTTACTGTTAGTGTTTGGGTACGGGTTAGGGTTAGGGTTAGGGTATGGGATAGGTTTGGGTACGGCTTAGGTCAAGGGTTAGGTTTAGGTTTAGGGTACTGGTTAAGTTTAGGGTTAGGTTTAGGGTTATGGTTAGGGTATGGGTTATGCTTAGGGTACGGGTTAGGTTTAGGTTTAGGGTCAGGGTAAGGGTTAGGTTTAGGGTACGACTTAGTGTTAGGGTTAGGTTTAGTGTACGGTTTAGGGTTCACGTTAGGGTTAAAGTAAGGTTTAGGTTTAGAGTACGGGTTAGGGTTAGGTTTAGGGTCAGGATTAGGTTTAGGGTTAGGGTACGAGTTAGGGTTAGGTTTAGGGTACGGGTTAGGTTTAGGGTACGGGTTAGGTTTAGGGTACGGTTTAGGGTTAGGGTTAGGGTCAGGGTTAGGGTTAGGTTTAGGTTACGAAATAGGTTTAGGGTGAGGGTACTGGTTAGGGTTAGGTTTATGGTACGGGGTAGGTTTACAGTACGGGTTAGGGTTAGGGTGAGGTTTAGGGTTAGGGTTAGAATACGATTAGGGTTAGGGTTAGAGTTAGGGTTAGAGTACAGGTTAGGGTTAGTGTTAGGGTTAGGGTTAGGGTTAGTGTTAGGGTACGGTTTAGGGTTAGGTTTAGAGTACGGGGTAGGGTTAGTGTTAGGGTTAGGGTTAGGGTTAGATTTAGGGTTAGGGTACGAGTTAGGGTTAGGGTTAGGGTTAGTGTTAGAGTACGGGGTAGGGTTAGAGTTAGGGTTAGGTTTAGGGTTAGAGTACGGGTTTGGGTTAGTGTTAGGGTACAAGTTAGGTTACCGTTTGGTTACGATTTAGGGTAAGGGTTAGGGTTAGTGTTAAGGTACGTGTTAGGGTAAGGGTTTGGGGACGGGTTAGGGTTACGTTTAGGGTCAGGTACGGGTTAGGTATAGGGTTAGGCTAAATGTTAGTGTTAGATACGGGATAGTGTTAGAGTGCGGGTTAGGGTTAGGTTTAGGTTTATGGTTAGGGTTAGAGTACCGGTTAGGGTTAGTGTTTGTGTTAGGTTTAGGTTTAGTTTACGGATGCTGTTAGGGTTAGGGTTAGGGTTAGGGTACGGGTTAAGGTTAGGTTTCGGGTATGGGATAGGTTTAGTGTACGGGTTAAGTTTAGGGTTAGGGTTAGGTTTAGGTTATGGGATAGGGTTAGGGTACGGGTTAGTGTCAGGTTTGGTGAGGGTTAGGGTTACGGCTAGGATTAGGGAATGGGTTAGGGTTAGGTTCAGGGTCAGGGTTAGGTTTAGGGTTAGGGTACGAATTAGGGTTAGGGTTAGGGTACGGGTTAGGGTTAGGGTTATGGTACGGGTTAGTGTTACAGAATGGGTTAGGGTTAGGGTGAGGGTTAGGGCTAGGGTTATGGTACGGGTTAGGGTTACAGTACGGGTTACTGTTAGGGTGAGGGTTAGGGTAGGGTTAGAATACGGTTAGGGTTAGGGTTAGGGTTAGGGTTAGGGTTAGGGTTAGAGTACGGGTTAGGGTTAGTGTTAGGGTTAGGGTTAGGGTTAGGGTTAGAGTACGGGTTAGGGTTAGTGTTAGGGTTAGGGTTAGGGTTAGGCTACGGGTTAGGGTTAGTGTTAGGGTTAGAGTACGGGGTAGGGTTAGTGTTAGGGTAATGGTTAGGGTTAGAGTACGGGTTTGGTTTAGTCTTAGGGTACGGGTTAGTTTTACCATTTGGGTACGGGTTAGGGAAATTGTTAGGGTTAGTGATATGGTTAGGGTACATGTTAGGGTTAGGGTTTGGGGATGGGTTAAGGTTACGTTTAGGGTTAAGGTACGGGTTGGGTTTAGGGTTAGGGTAAGGGTTAGTGTTAGGGTACGGGATAGGGTTAGAGTACGGGTTAGGGTTAGGTTTAGGGTTAGGGTTAGGGTTAAAATACGGATTAGAGTTAGTGTTAGGGTTAGGGTTAGGGTTAGTGTACGGATAGGGTTAGGGTTAGGGTTAGGGTACGGGATAGGGTTAGTGTACGGGTTAAGTTTACTGTTAGGGTTTGGTTTAGGTCATGGGTTAGAGTTAGGGTACGGGGTAGGGTTAGGTTTAGGTGCGGGTTAACGTTAGGGTACGGGTTAGGGTTAGGTTTAGGGTCAGTGTTAGTGTTAGGGTTAGCGTTATGGTACGGGTTAGGGTTAGGGTTGGGGTTAGGGTAGGGGTTAGTTTTAGGGTTAGGGTATGGGTTAGGGTTACGGTTAAGGTTAGGGGTAGTGTTAGGTTATGGGTTAGGGTTAGGGTATGGGTAAGGTTCATGGTTAGGGTTAGGGTTAGGTTTAGGTTTAGGGCGCGGGTTAGTCTTAGGGTTAGGGTTAGGGTTAGTGCTAGGGTATGGGTTAGGGTTACTGTTAGGGTTTGGGTAGGGGTTAGGGTTAGGTTACGGGATAAGGTTGGGTACGGGTTAGGTCAAGGGTTAGGGTTAGGTTTAGGGTACGGGTTAGGGTTAGGGTTAGGTTTATTTTTAGGGTTAGGGTATGGGTTAGTTTTAGGGTAAGGGTTAGGGTTAGGGTCAGGTTTAGGGTTAGGGTTAGGGTACGAGTTAGGCTTAGGGATAGGTTAAGGGTACGGGTTAGGGTTAGGGATAGGTTTAGTTTACGGGGTAGGGTTAGTGTTAGGATTATGGTAAGGGTTAATGTACGGGTTAGGCTTAGGGTTAGGTTAGGGTTAGGGTACGGGTTAGGGTTAGGTTTAGGGTATGGTATAGGGTTAGCGACCGGGTTAAGTTTAGGGTTAGGGATCGGTTTATGTTACGGTTGAGGGTTAGGGTACGGGTTAGGGTTAGTTTTAGGGTGCGGGTTGAGTTAGGTTTAGGGTTAGTGTAAGGGTTAGGGTTAGGTTTAGGGTCAGGGTTAGGGTTAGGGTTAGTGTTAGGGTACGGGTTATCGTTAGGGTAGGGGTTAGGGTTTGGGTTAATTTTAGGGTTTGGGTACGGATTAGGGTTATGGTTAAGTTTAGGGTTAGGGTTAGGTTATGGGTTAGGGTTAGGTTATGGTTAAGAGTTATGGTTTGGGTTAGGGTTAGGGTTAAGTTTAGGGTGCAGGTTAGGGTTAGGGTTAGGGTTATGGTTAGGGTTAGTGTACGGGTTTGGGTTAGTGTTAGGGTACGGGTTAGGTTTACCGTTTGGGTATGGGTTCGGGTAAGGGTTAGGGTTAGGCTTAGGGTTAGGGGTTAGGGTTAGAGTTAGGATTAGGCTACGGGTAGGGTTAGGGTACGGGTTAAGGTTAGGGTTAAGGTTTGGGTTAGGGTTTGGGTAAGGGCTAAGTTTACGTTTAGCGTTAGGGTATGGATTAGGTTTAGGGTTAGGGTTCGTGTACGGTTTAGGGCTACGGTATGGGATAGGGTTATTGTTAGGGTCAGGGTTAGGGTTTGGTTTAGGGCCGGGTTACGGTTAGGGGTAGGATTAGCGCTAGGGTATGGGTTAGGGTTACTGTTAGGGTTTGCGTACGGGTTAGGGTTAGGGTTAGGGTACGGGATAGGTTTGGGTACGCGTTAGGTAGAGGGTTAGGGTTATGTTTAGGGTTCGGGTTAGGGTTAGGGTTAGGTTCAGGTTTAGGGTTAGGTTATGGGTTAGGCTTAGGGTATGTGTTAGGGTTAGGGTTAGGGTCAGCGTTAGGGTAGGTTTAGGGTACGAGTTCGGTTTAGGGTACGGTTTAGGGTTAAGGTTAGGTTTAAAGTACGGGTTAGGTTTAGGGTACCAGTTAGGGTTAGGGTTATGGTCATGGTTAGGGTTAGGGTTAGGGTACGGGTTAGGGTTAGGGTTATAGGACGGGTTAGGGTTACAGTACGGGTTAGGGTTAGGGTGAGTGTTAGGGTTAGGGTTAGAGTACGGTTAGGTTTAGGGTTAGGGTTAGGGTCAGAGTACGGGGTAGGGTTAATGTTAGGGTTAGGTTGGTGTTAATGTACGGTTTAGGCTTAGGGTTAGGTTTAGGGTTAGGATACGGGTTAGGGTTAGGTTTCGGGTACGGGATTGGGTTAGCGTACGGGTTAAGTTTAGGGTTATGGTTAGGTTTATGTCACGGGTTAGGGTCTAGGGTTCGGGTTAGGGTTAGATTTTGTGTGTGGGTTAGGGTTAGGGTTAGGATTAGTGTAATGGTTAGGGTTAGGTTTAGGGTCAGGGTTAGGGTTAAGGTTAGTGTTAGGGTACGGGTTAAGGTTAGGGTTGGGGTTAGGGTACGGGTTAGTTTTGGGGTTAGGGTATGGGTTAGGGTTACGGTTAAGGTTAGGGTTAGGGTTAGGGTATGGGTTAGGGTTAGGTTACGGTTAAGGGTTATGGTTAGGGTTAGGGTTACTGTTAAGTTTAGGGTGCGGGTTATGGTTATGGTTAGGGTTAGGGTTAGAGCACTGGTTTGGGTTTGTGTTAGGGTACGGGTTAGGTTTACCGTTTGGGTACGGCTTAGGTAAGGTTTAGGGTTAGGGTTAGGGTACGTGTTATGGTTAGGGTTTGGGTACGGGTTAGGGTTTGGTTTAGGGTCAGGGTAAGGATTAGGGTTAGGGTTGGGGTTACGGTACGGGTTATTTTTAGGGTTATGGTATGGGTTAGGGTTACGGTTAATGTTAGGTTTAGTGTTAGGTTATGGTTTAGGGTTAGGGTACGGGTAAGAGTTATGGTTAGAGTTACGATTAGGTTTAGGTTTAGGATGCGGGTTAGGCTTAGGGTTAGGGTTAGGGTTAGCGCTAGGGTATGGGTTAGGGTTACTGTTAGGGTTTGGGTACGGGTTAGGGTTTGGGTTAGTGTACGGATAGGGTTAGGTACGGGTTAGGACAAGGGTTAGGTTTAGGTTTATGGAACGGGATAGGGTTAGGGTTAGGTTTAGGGTTAGGTTTAGGGTATGGGTTAGGTTTAGGGCACGGGTTAGGGTTAGGTTTAGGGTCAGGGTTAGGGTTAGGGTTAGGGTACGAGTTAGGGTTAGGGTGAGGTTTAGGGTATGGGTTAGAATACAGTTAGGGTTAGGGTTAGGGTTAGAGTACGGGATAGGGTTAGTGTTAGGGTTAGGGTTAGGGTTAGGTTTAGGTTACGGTTCGGGGTTAGGGTTAGGGTTAGGGTTAGGGTTAGAGTACGGGGTAGGGTTAGTGTTAGGGTTAGGGTTAGGTTTAGTGTTAGTGTATGGGTTAGGCTTAGGGTACGGGTTAGGTTTAGGTTTAGGGTCTGGTTTAGGGTTATGGTTAGGGTTACGGTACAGGTTAGGGTTAGGTTTAGTGTACGGGTTAGGGTTAGGGTTAGGGTTAGGGTACGGGTTGGGTTTAGGGTAGGGGTTAGGGTTAGGGTTAGGTCAGGGTTAGGGTTAGGGTTAGGGTATGAATTAGGGTTAGGGTTAGGGTACTGGTTAGGGTTAGGGTTATGGTACGGGGTAGGTTTACAGTACGGGTTAGGGTTAGGGTGAGGTTTAGGGTTAGGGTTAGAATACGGTTAGGGTTAGGTTTAGGGTTAGGGTTAGGGTTAGAGTACAGGTTAGGGTTAGTGTTAGGATTAGGTTTAGGTTTAGTGTTAGGGTACGGGTTAGGGTTAAGGTTAGAGTACGTTGTAGCGTTAGTGTTAGGCTTAGGGTTAGGGTTAGGTTTAAGGTTAGGGTACGTGTTAGGGTTAGGGTTAGATTTAGTGTTAGAGTACGGGGTTGGGTTAGTGTTACGTTTAGGGTTAGGGTTAGAGTACGGGTTTGGGTTAGTGTTAGAGTACAAGTTAGGTTTACCGTTTCGGTATGAGTTTGGGTAAGGGTTAGGTTTAGTGTTAGGTTACATGTTAGGGTTAGGGTTTGGGCACGGGTTAGGGTTATGTTTAGGGTTAGGTACAGGTTAGGTTCAGAGTTAGGGTAAATGTTAGTGTTAGGGTACGGATTAGGGTTAGAGTACAGGTTAGGGTTAGGTTTAGGTTAAGGGTTAGGGTTAGAGTACCGGTTAGTGTTAGTGTTAGTGTTTGGGTTAGGGTAGTGTACGGATAGTGTTAGGATTAGGGTTACAGTTAGGGTACGGGTTAGAGTTAGGTTTAGGTAGAGTTAGGGTTAGGGTACTGGTTAGGGTCACGTTTAGGTGAGGGTTAGGGTTAGGTTTAGGATTAGGGTACGTGTTAGGTTTAAGTTTAGGGTCAGGGTTAGGGTTAGGGTTAGGGTACGAATTAGGGTTAGGGTTAGGGTACGGGTTAGGGTTAGGGTTATGGTACGGGTTAGGGTTACAGTACGGGTTAGGGTTAGGGTTAGGGTTAGAGTACGGTTAGGGTTAGGGTTAGGGTTAGAGTACAGGTTAGGGTTACTGTTATGGTTAGGGTTAGGGTCAGGGTTAGAGTATGGGTTAGGGTTAGGTTTAGGGTTAGTGTTAGAGTACGGGTTAGGGTTAGTGTTAGGGATAGGGTTAGGGTTAAAGTACGGGTTAGGGTTGGTGTTAGGGTTAGGCTTAGGGTTAGGTTTAGTGTACGGGTACGGTTTAGGGTTAGGGTTAGGTTTAGAGTACGGGGTAGGTTTAGTGGTAGTGTTAGGGTTAGGGTTAGGGTTAGGTTATGGGTTAGGCTTAGGGTACATGTTAGGGTTAGGGTTAGGGTCAGGTTTAGGGTAGGTTTAGGGGTAGGGTACGGGTTAGGGTTAGGTTTAGGGTACGGGTTAGGGTTAGGTTTAGGGTTAGGGTACAGGTTAGGTTTAGGGTACGGGACAGGGTTAGGGATAGGGTCAGGGTTACGGTTAGGGTTAGGGTACGAATTAAGGTTAGGGTTAGGGTACGGGTTAGGGTTAGGGTTATGGTACGGGTTAGGGTTACAGTATGGGTTACGGTTAGGGTGAGGGTTAGGGTTAGGGTTAGAATACGGTTAGGGTTAGGGTTAGGGTTAGAGTACGGTTTAGGGTTAGTGTTAGGGTTAGGGTTAGGGTTAGGGTTAGAGTTAGGGTTAGGGTTAGGGTTAGTGGTAGAGTACGGGGTAGGGTTAGTGTTAGGGTTAGGGTTAGCATTAGAGTACGGGTTAGGGTTAGTTTTAGGGTTAAGGTTAGTTTAGGTTTAGGGTACGAATTAGGGTTAGGGTTAGGTTTAGAGTACGTGGTAGGGTTAGTGTTAGGGTAAGGTTTAGGGTTAGAGTACGGGTTTGGGTTAGTGTTAGGGTACGGGTTAGTTTTAGTGTTTGGGTACGGGTTAGGGAAAGTGTTAGGGTTAGGGTTAGGGTTAGGGTACGTGTTAGGGTTAGGGTTTGGGTACGGGTTAGAGTTACATTTAGGGTTAGGGTACGGTTAGGTTTAGGGTTAGAGTAAGGGTTAGTGTTAGGGTACGGTATAGGGTTAGAGTATGGGTTAGGGTTAGGGTTAGGGTTAGGGTTATGGTTAGAGTACGGGTTAGGTTTAGTGTTAGGGTTAGGGATAGGGTTAGTGTACGGATAGGGTTAGGGTTAGGGTATGGGTTAGGGTTAGGTTTAGGGTACGGGATAGGGTTAGTGTATGGGAATAAGTTTACGGTTAGGGTTAGTTTTAGGTTATGGGTTAGAGTTAGGTACGGGGTAGGGTTAGGTTTAGGTGCGGGTTAGGGTTAGGGTAGGGTTAGGGTACGGGTTAGGGTTAGGGTAAGGGTACGGGTTAGGGTTAGGTTTAGGGTCAGTGTTAGGGTTAGGGATAGGGTTATGGTACGGGTTAGGGTTAGGGTTGGAGTTAGGGTACGGGTTAATTTTAGGGTTAGGGTACGGGTTAGGGTTACGGTTAAGGTTAGGGTTAGTGTTAGGGTATGGGTTAGGGTTAGGGTATGGGTAAGGTTTATGGTTAGGGTTAGGGTTAGGTTTAGGTTTAGTGTGCGGGTTAGTCTTAGGGTTAGGTTTAGGGTTAGCGCTAGGGTATGGTTTAGGGTTACTGTTAGGTTTTGGGTACGGGTTAGGGTTAGGTTTAGGGTCCGGTTTATAGTTAGGGATAGGGTACGAGTTAGGGTTAGGGTTAGGGTTAGAGAACGGGGTAGGGTTAGTGTTAGGTTTGGGTTGGGGTTAAAGTACGGGTTAGGCTTAGGGTTAGGTTACGAATAGGATACGGGTTAGGGTTAGGGTTAAGGTACGGAATAGGGTTAGCGAACGGTTTAAGTTTCGGGTTACGGTTCGGTTTAGGTTACGGGTTATGGTTAGGGTACTGGTTAGGTTAGGTTTAGGGTGTGGGTTGGGTTAGGGTTAGGGTTAGTGTAAGGGTTAGGGTTAGGTTTAGGGTCTGGGTCAGGGTTAGGGTTAGGGTTAGTGTTAGGGTTCAGGTTAGGGTTAGGGTTGGGGTTAGGGTAGGGGTTAGTTTTAGGGTTAGGTTACGGATTAGGGTTATGGTTAAGGTTATGGTTATGGTTAGGTTATGGGTTAGTGTTAGGTTACGGTTAAGGGTTACGGTTTGGGTTAGGGTTAGGGTTAAGTTTAGGGTGCGGGTTAGGGTTAGGGTTAGGGTTACGTTTAGGGTTAGAGTACGGATTTGGGTTAGAGTTAGGTTACGGGATAGGTTTACCGTTTGGGTACGGGTTCGGGTACGTGTTACGGTTAGGCTTATGGTTAGGGGTTAGGCTTAGAGTGAGGAATAGACTATGGGTAGGTTTAGGGTACGGGTTAGGGTTATGGTTAAGGTTCGGTTAGGGTTAGTGTACGGCTTAGCTTTAGGGTTAGGGTTTTTGTTAGGGAGACGGTTCGGGTTAGGGTTAAGGTTAGGGTATGGGATAGGCTTAGTGTACGTGTTAGGTCTAGGATTAGGATTAGGTTTAGTGTGCGGGTTAGAGTTAGGGTTAGGGTTAGGATACGTGTTAGGGTTAGGTTTTGGGCACAGGCTAGGGTTACGTTTAGGGTTAGGTTATGGGTTAGTTTTAGGGTTAGGGTTCGGGTACGGTTTAGGGTTAGGGTACGGGATAGGGTTAGTGTTAGGGTCAGGTTTAGGGTTAGGTTTAGGGTCCGGGTTAGGGTTAGGATTAGATTTAGGGTTAGGGCTAGGGTATGAGTTATGCTTAGGTTACGGGTTAGGGTTAGGGTTAGGGTCACGGTTAGGGTTAGGTTTAGGGTACGACTTAGTGTTAGGGTTAGGTTTAGGGTACAGTTTAGGGTTAGGGTTAGGGTTAAAGTACGGGTTAGGTTTAGGGTACGGGTTATGGTTAGATTTAGGGTCAGGGTTAGGGTTAGGGTTAGGGTACAATTTAGGTTTAGGCTTAGGGTATGGGTTAGGGTTAGGGTTATGGTACGGTATACGGTTACAGTACGGGTTAGGGTTAGGTTGAGGGTTAGGTTTAGGGTTAGGGTTAGGGTCTGGGTTAGGGTTAGGGTTAGGGTTAGCGCTAGGATATGGGTTAGGGTTACTGTTAGGGTTTGCGTTTGTGTTAGAGTTAGGGTTAGGGTACGGGATAGGTTTGGGTACGGGTTAGGTAGAGGGTTAGGTTTACGTTTAGGATTCGGGTTACGGTTAGGGTTAGAGTACGGGTTAGGGTTAGGGTTAGGGTTAGGGATAGGGTAAGGGTTAGGGTTAGGGTTAGGGTTAGTGTTAGATACGGGGTAGGGTTAGTGTTAGGGTTAGGGTTAGAGTACGGGTTAGGGTTAGTTTTAGGGTTAGGGTTAGTGTTAGGGTTAGTGTACTGGTTAGGGTTAGGGTTAGGGTTAGAGTACGGGGTAGGGTTAGTGTTAGGGTAAGGGTTAGGGTTAGAGTACGGGTTTTGGTTAGTGTTAGGGTATGGGTTATTTTTACCATTTGGGTACGGGTTAGGGAAAGAGTTAGGGTTAGGGTTAGGGTTAGGGTACGTGTTAGGGTTAGGGTTTGGGGACGGGTTAGAGTTACGTTTAGGGTTGGGGTACGGGTTAGGTTTAGGGTTAGGGTAAGGGTTAGTGTTAGGGTACGGGATAGGGTTAGAGTACAGGTTAGGGTGAGGTTTAGGGTTAGGGTTAGGGTGAGATTAAGGGTTAGGGTTAGTGTTAGGGTTAGGGTTAGGGTTAGTGTACGGATAGGGTTAGGGTTAGGGTTAGGGTTAAGGTACGGGTTAGGGTTAGGTTTAGGGTATGGGATAGGGTTAGTGTATGGGTTAAGTTTACAGTTAGGGTTAGGTTTAGGTTATGGGTTAGAGTTAGGGTACGGGGTAGGGTTAGGTTTAGGTGCGGGTTAGGGTTAGGGTACGGGTTAGGGTTAGGTTTAGGGTCAGTGTTAGGGTTAGGGATAGGGTTATGGTACGGGTTAGGGTTAGGGTTGGGGTTAGGGTACGGGTTAGTTTTAGGGTTAGGCTATGGGTTAGGGTTACGGTTAAGGATAGGGTTAGTGTTAGGGTATTGGTTAGGGTTAGGATAAGGGTAAGGTTTATGGTTAGGGTTAGAGTTAGGTTTACGTTTAGGGTGCGGGTTAGTCCTAGGGTTAGGTTTAGGGTTAGCGCTAGGGTATGGGTTAGGGTTACTGTTAGTTTTGGTACGGGTTAGCATTAGGGTTAGGGTACGGGATAAGGTTGGATATGGGTTAGGTCAAGGTTTAGGGTTAGGTTTAGTTTACGGGTTAGGGTTAGGGTTAGGTTTATGTTTAGGTTTAGGGTATGGGTTATTTTTAGGGTACGGGTTAGGGTTAGGGTTAGGGTCAGGTTTAGGGTTAGGGTTAGGGTACGAGTTAGGGTTAGGGATAGGTTAAGGGTACGGGTTAGGGTTAGCGTTAGGGTTAGGGTTAGAATACAGTGTAGGGTTAGTGTTAGGGTTAGGGTAAGGGTTAATGTACAGGTTAGGCTTAGGGTTAGGATAGGGTTAGGATACGGTTTAGGGTTAGGTTTAGGGTACGGGATAGGGTTAGCGAACGGGTTAAGTTTAGGGTTAGGGTTCGGATTAGGTTACGGTTTAGGGTTAGTGTAAGGGTTATGGTAGGTTTAGGGTCAGGGTTAGGTTTAGGGTTAGTGTTAGGGTACGGGTTAGCATTAGGGTAGGGGTTAGGGTAGGGCTTAGTTTTAGGGTTTAGGTACTGATTAGGGTTATGTTTAAGGTTAGGGTTAGGTTTAGATTATGGGTTTGGGTTAGGTTACGGTTAAGGGTTATGGTTTGGGTTGGTTAGGGTTAAGTTAGGGTGCTGGTTAGGGTTAGGGTTATGGTTAGGGTTAGAGTACGGGTTTGGGTTAGTGTTAGGGTACGGGTTAGGTTTACCGTTTGGGTACGGTTTCGGGTAAGGGTTAGGGTTAGGCTTAGGGTTAGGGGTTAGGGTTAGAGTTAGGATTAGGCTACGGGTAGGGTTAGCGTACGGGTTAGGGTTAGGGTTAAGGTTCGGTTTAGGGTTTGGGTATGGGCTAGGTTTACGTTTAGCGTTAGGGTATGGGTTAGGTTTAGGGTTAGGGTTCGTGTATGGTTTAGGATTAGGGTACGGGATAGGATTAGTTTTAGGGTCAGGGTTAGGGTTAAGTTTAGGGTCCGGGTTAGGGTTAGGGTTAGGGTTAGCGCTAGGGTATGGGTTAGGATTACTGTTAGGGTGTGCGTTCGTGTTAGGGTTAGGGTTAGGGTACAGGATAGGTTTGGCTACGGGTTAGGTAGAGGGTTAGGTTTACGTTTAGGGTTCGGGTTAGGTTTAGGGTTAGGTTTAGGGTTAGGGTATGGGTTATGCTTAGGGTATGGGTTAGGGTTAGGGTTAGGGTCAGGGTTAGGGTAGGTTTAGGGTATGAGTTAGGGTTAGGGTTAGGTTTAGGGTACGGGTTAGGGTTAGGGTTAGGTTTAAAGTACGGGTTAGGTTTAGGGTACCGGTTAGGGTTATGGTTATGGTCATGGTTAGGGTTAGGGTACGAGTTAGGGTTAGGTTTAGGGTCAGGGTTAGGGTTAGGGTTAGGGTTAGGATACGAATTAGGGTTAGGGTTAGAGTACGCATTAGAGTTAGGGTTATGGTATGGGTTAGGGTTACAGTATGGGTTACGGTTAGGGTGAGGGTTAGGGTTAGGGTTAGAATACGGTTAGGGTTAGGGTTAGGGTTAGAGTACGGTTTAGGGTTAGTGTTAGGGTTAGGGTTAGGGTCAGAGTTAGAGTACGGGTTAGTGTTAGGGTTAGGATTAGGGTTAGAGTACGGGTTAGGGTTAGTGTTAGGGTTAGGGTTAGGGTTAGGTTTAGTGTATGGGTACGAGTACGGGTTGGGGTTAGGGTTAGAGTACGGGGTAGGTTTAGTGTTAGTGTTCGGGTTAGGGTTAGGGTTAGGTTATGGGTTACGCTAGGGTATGTGTTAGTGTTAGGGTTAGGGTTAGGTTTAGGGTAGGTTTAGGGTTAGGGTACGGGTTAGTGTTAGGTTTAGGGTACGGATTAGGGTTAGGTTTAGGGTTAGGCTTATTGTTAGGGTTATCGTACGGGTTAGGTTTAAGGTTCCGGTACGGGATAGGTTTAGTGTACGTGTTAGGTCTAGTGTTAGGGTTAGGTTTAGTGTGCGGGTTAGGGTTAGGATTAGGGTTAGAGTACGGGTTTGGGTTAGAGTTAGGGTACGGGTTAGGTTTACCGTTTGGGTACGGGTTAGGGTAAGGTTTAGGGTTAGGTTTAGGATTAGGAGTTAGCGTTAGAGTTAGGGTTAGGCTACGGGTAGGGTTATGGTACGGGTTAGGGTTCGGGTTAGGGTTAGTGTATGGGTTAGGGTTAGGTTTAGGTTTAGGGTTAGGCTTATTGTTAGGGTTACGGTACGTGTTAGGTTTAAGGTTCTGGTACGGGATAGGTTTATTGTACGTGTTAGGTCTAGAGTTAGGGTTAGGTTTAGTGTGTGGGTTAGGGTTAGGGTACGTGTTAGGGTTAGGGTTTGGGTACTGGTTAGGGTTACGTTTAGGGTTAGGGTACGTGTTAGGTTTAGGGTAGGGTAAGGGTTAGTGTTAGGGTACGGGTTAGGGTTAGAGTATGGGTTATGGTTTGGTTTAGGGTTAGGGTTAGGGTTAGAGTACGGGTTAGGGTTAGTGTTAGGGTTAGGGTTAGGGTTAGTGTACGGATAGGGTTAGGGTTAGGGTTAGGGTTAGGGTACGGGTTAGGCTTAGGTTTAGGGTACGGGATAGGGTTAGTGTACGGGTTAAATTTAGGGTTAGGGTTAGGTTTAGGTTACGGGTTAGTGTTAGGGTACGCGATAGGGTTAGGTTTAGGTGCGGGTTAGGGTTAGGGTACGGGTTAGGGTTAGGTTTAGGTCAGGGTTAGGGTTAGGGATAGGATTATGGTACGGGTTAGGGTTAGGGTTGGGGTTAGGGTACGGGTTAGTTTTAAGGTTGGGGTACAGGGTAGGGTTACGGTTAAAGTTAGGGTTAGTGTTAGGGTATGGTTTAGGGATAGTTTACGGGTAAGGTTTATGGTTAGGGTTAGTGTTAGGGTTAGTGTTAGGGTTAGAGTACGGGTAAGGGTTAGGTTTAGGATTAGGGTTAGGTTAGAGTACGGGTTAGGGTTAGTGTTAGGGTTAGGGTTAGGTTTAGGGTTAGGGTACGTTTAGGGTAGTGTTAGTGTTAGTGTACGTGTTAGGGTTAGGGTTAGGTTTAGTGTTAGGGTTACGGTACGGGTTAGGGTTAAGGTTACAGTACGGGATAGGTTTAGTGTACGTGTTAAGTCTAGGGTTAGGGTTAGGTTTAGTGTGCGGGTTAGGTTAGGGTTAGGGTTAGGATACGTGTTAGGGTTAGGTTTTGGGTTTGGGTTAGGGTTACGTTTAGGGTTAGGGTATGGGTTAATTTTATGGTTAGGGTAAGGGTTAGTGTTAGGGTACGGGTTATGGTTAGAGTACGGGTTAGGGTTAGGTTTAGGGTTAGGGTTAGGGTTAGAGTATGGTTAGGGTTAGTGTTAGGGTTTGGGTTATGGTTAGGGTTAGAGTGCGGGTAGGTTAGGGATAGGGTTAGGGTACGTGTAAGGGTTAGGGTTGGGGTTAGGGTACGGATTAGTATTAGGGTTAGGGTATGGGTCAGGGTTACGATTAGTTTAGGGTTAGGGTTCGGGTTATGGTACGGGTTAGGGTTACAGTACGGTTAGGGTTAGGGTGAGGGTTAGTGTTACGGTTAGAGTACAGTTATGGTTAGGGTTAGGGTTAGGGTTAGGGTTTGAGTTAGGGTTAGGGTTAGGGTTAAGGTACGGTTTAGGGTTAGAGTTTGTGTTAGGGTTAGAGTACGGGGTAGGTTAGTGTTAGGGTTAGGGTTAGGGTACGGGTTAGGGTTAGAGTTAAGTTTAGGGTTAGAGTACGGGGTATGGTTAGTGTTAGTGTTAGGGTTAGGGTAATGTACGGGTTAGGCTTAGGGTTAGGTTTAGGGTTAGGTTACGGGTTAGGGTTAGGTTTAGAGTACGAGATAGGGTTAGCGTACGGGTTAAGATTAGGGTTAGGGTTAGGCTTAGGTTACGGGTTAGGGTTAGGGTTGGTGTGGGTTAGGGTTAGTGTTAGGGTTAGGGTACAGTTTAGGGTTAGGGTTGGGGTTAGGGTACGGGTTAATTTTAGGTTTAGTGTACGGTTCATGGTTACGGTTAAGTTTAGGGTTAGGGTTAGGGAATGGGTTAGGGTTAGGGTACGGGTAATGGTTAAGGTTAGGGTTAGGGTTAGTGTTAGCGCTAGGGTATGGTTTAGGGTTACTGTTAGGGTTTGAATACGGGTTAGGGTGAGTTAGGTTACGGGTTAGATTAAGGGATAGGATTAGGTTTAGTGTACGTGTTAGGGTTAGGGTTAGGATTAGGTTTAGGGTTAGGATATGGGTTAGGCTTAGGGTACGGGTTAGGGTATGGGTTAGGGTTTGGGTACGGGTTAAGGTTAGGGTTTGGGTACGGGTTAGGGTTAGGTTTAGGGTACGGGTTAGTGTTAGGTTTAGGGTTAGGGTATGGGTTAGGTTTAGGATACGGGTTAGGGTTAGGTTTAGGGTCAGGGTTGGGGTTAGGGTTAGGGTACGAATTAGGGTTAGGTTTAGGGTACGGGTTAGGTTTAGGGTTATGGTAAGGGTTAGGGTTACAGTACGGGTTAGGGTTAGGGTGAGGGTTAAGGTTAGGGTTAGAATACGGTTAGGGTTTGGGTTAGGGTTAGGGATAGAGTAGGGTCAGGGTTAGTGTTAGGGTTAGGTTTAGGGTTAGGGT
Source organism: Urocyon cinereoargenteus (assembly GCA_032313775.1). Lineage (NCBI taxonomy): Eukaryota > Metazoa > Chordata > Mammalia > Carnivora > Canidae > Urocyon > Urocyon cinereoargenteus. Next base: position 72,096,500 of record JAVLSZ010000012.1, on the reverse strand, counting down.
TAGGGTACGGGTTAGGGTTAGGGTTAGGGTTAGTGTTAGGATCGGGGTAGGGTTAGTGTTAGGGTTAGGGTTAGGGTTAGGGTACGGGTTAGGGTTAGGGTTAGGGTTAGAGTTAGGGTACAGGGTAGGGTTAGTTTTAGGGTTAGGGTTAGGGTTAGATTACGGGTTAGGGTTAGTGTTAGGGTTAGGGTAATGTTTAGGGTACGGGTTAGGGTTATGGTTAGGGTTAGGGTAAGGGTTAGTGTTAGAGTACGGGGTAGGGTTAGTGTTAGGGTTAGGGTTAGAGTTAATGTACGGGTTAGGCTTTGGGTTAGGTTTAGGGTTAGTTTACGGTTTAGGGTTAGGTTTAGGGCACGGGATAGTGTTAGCATACGGGTTAAGTTTAGGGTTAAGGTTAGGTAGGTTATGGGTTAGGGTTAGAGTACGGGTTAGGGTTAGGTTTAGGTGAGGGTTAGTGTTAGGGTAAGGGTTAGGGTATGGGTTAGGGTTAGGTTTAAGGTCAGGGTTAGCGTTAGGGATAGGGTTAGGGTACGGGTTAGGGTTAGGGTTGGGGTTAGGGTACGGGTTAGATTTAGGTGTAGGGTACGGGTCAGGATTACGCTTAAGGTTAGGGTTAGGGTTAGGATTATGGTACGGGTTAGGGTTACAGAACGGGTTATTGTTAGAGTGACGGTTAGGGTTAGGGTTAGAGTACGGTTAGGGTTAGGGTTAGGGTTAGGGTATGGGTTATGCTTAGGTTGCGGGTTAGGGTTACGGTTAGGGTCAGGGTTAGGTAGGTTTAGGGTCCGGGTTAGGGTTAGGGTTAGGTTTAGGGTTAGGGTTCGGTATGGGTTATGCTTAGGTTACGGGTTAGGGTTAGGGTTAGGGTCAGGGTTAGGGTTAGGTTTAGGGTACGACTTAGTGTTAGGTTTAGGTTTCGGAGACGGGTTAGTGTTAGGGTTAGGAAGTATGGGTTAGGTTTAGGGTACGGGTTAGGGTTAGATTTAGTGTCAGGGTTAGGATAAGGGTACAATTTAGGTTTAGGTTTAGGACACGGGTTAGGGTTAGGATTATGGTACGGTATACGGTTACAGTACGGGTTAGGGTTAGGTTGAGGGTTAGGGTTAGGGTTAGGGTTAGGGTACGGATTAGGGTTAGGTTTAGGTTTAGGGTTAGAGTACGGGGTAGGAATACTGTTAGGGTTATGGTTAGGGTTAGTGTACGGGTTAGGGTCAGGCTTAGGGTTAGTGTTAGGGTACGGGTTAGGGTTAGGTTTGGGGTTAGGGTACGGGTTAGTTTTAGGGTTAGGGTATGGGTTAGGGTTACGGTTAAGTTAGGGTTAGGGTTAGGGTATGGGTTAGTGTTAGGTTACCGTTAAGGGTTATGGCTTGTGTTAGGATTAGGGTTAAGTTTAGGGTGCGTGTTTGGTTTACGGTTAGGGTTAGGTTTGGAGTACGGGTTTGGGTTAGTGTTAGGGTACGTGTTAGGTTTACCGTTTTTGTACGGGTTAGGGTAAGGGTTAGGGTTAGCATTAGGGTTAGGGGTTATGTTTAGGGTTAGGGTTAGGCTACGGGTAGGGTTAGGGTACGGGTTATTGTTAGGGTTAGGGTTCGGGTTAGGGTTAGTGTACGGGTTAGGGTTAGGTTTAAGGTTAGGGTTAGGGTAAGAGTACGGTTAGGGCAAGGGTTAGGGTTAGAGTACGGGTTAGGGTTAGTGTTAGGGTTAGGGTTAGGGTTAGGTTTAGGGTACGGGGTAGGATTAGTGTTAGTGTTAGGGTTAGGGTTAGGTTTAGGGTACGGGTTAGGGTTAGGTTTAGGGTTAGGGTAGAGGTTAGGTTTAGGGTACAGGTTAGGGTAAGGGTTAGGGTCAGGGTTAGGGTTAGGGTTAGGGTACGAATTAGGATTAAGTTTTGGGTACGTGTTAGGCTTAGGGTTATAGTACGGGTTAGGGTTACAGTACGGGTTAGGGTTAGGGTTAGGGTTAGGTTACGGTTAGGGTTAGGGTTAGTGTTAGAGTACACTTTAGGAAAAAAATTAAAATAAATAAAAAAGAAAAAAGAGTACAGGTTAGGGTTAGTGTTAGGGTTAGGGTTAGGGTCAGGGTTAGAGTACGGGTTAGGGTTAGGGTTAGGGTTAGTGTTAGAGTAAGGGGTAGGGTTAGGGTTAGGGTTAGGGTTAGAGTACGAGTTAGGGTTAGTGTTAGGGTTAGGGTTAGGGTTAGGTTTAGTGTACGGGTACGGGTATGGGTTAGGGTTAGGTATAGAGTACGGGTTAGGTTTGGTGTTAGTGTTAGGTTTAGTGTTAGTTTTAGGTTATGGGTTAGGTTTAGGGTACGTGTTAGGGTTAGGGTTAGGGTCAGGTTTAGGGTAGGTTTAGGGTTAGGGTACGGGTTAAGGTTAGGTTTTGGGTACGGTTTAGGGTTAGGTTTAGGTTTAGGGTACAGGTTAGGTTTAGGGTATGGGATAGGGTTAGGGTTAGGGTCAGGGTTACGGTTAGGGTTAGGGTACGAATTAGGTTTAGGGTTAGGGTACGGGTTAGGGTTAGGGTTATGGTACGGTTAGGGTTACAGTACGGGTTACGGTTAGGGTGAGGGTTAGGGTTAGGTTTAGAATACGGTTAGGATTAGGGTTAGGGTTAGGGTTAGGGTTAGGGTTAGAGTACGGGTTAGGGTTAGTGTTAGGGTTAGGGTTAGGGTTAGGGTTAGGGATAGGGTAAGGGTTAGGTTTAGGGTTAGTGTTAGATACGGGGTAGGGTTAGTGTACGGGTTAGGGTTAGGGTTAGGGTTAGGGTTAGAGTACGGGGTAGGGTTTGTGTTAGGATAAGGGTTAAGTTTAGGGTCCGTGTTAGGTTTACGGTTAGGGTTAGGTTTAGAGTACGGGTTTGGGTTCGTGTAAGGGTACGGGTTAGGTTTACCGTTTGGGTACGGGTTAGGGTAAGGGTTAGGGTTAGCGTTAGGTTTAGCGGTTATGTTTAGGGTTAGGGTTATGCTACGGGTAGGGTTAGGGTACGGGTTATTGTTAGGGTTAGGTTTCGGGTTAGGGTTAGTGTACGGGTTAGGGTTAGGTTTAAGGTTAGCATTAGGGTAAGAGTACGGTTAGGGTAAGGGTTAGGGTTAGAGTACGACTTAGGGTTAGTGTTAGGGTTAGGGTTAGGGTTAGGGTATCGGTTAGGGTTAGGGTTATGGTACGGGGTAGGTTTACAGTACTGGTTAGGGTTAGGGTGAGGTTTAGGGTTAGGGTTAGAATACGGTTAGGGTTAGGGTTAGGGTTAGGGTTAGGGTTAGGGTTAGAGTACAGGTTAGGGTTAGTGTTAGGGTTAGGGTTAGGTTTAGGGTTAGTGTTAGGGTACAGGTTAGGGTTAGGGTTAGAGTACGGGGTAGAGTTAGTGTTAGGGTTAGGGTTAGGTTTAGGTTTAGGGTTAGGGTACGGGTTAGGGTTAGGGTTAGAGTTAGTGTTAGAGTACGGGGTAGGGTTAGTGTTAGTGTTAGGGTTAGGGTTAGAGTACGGGTTTGGGTTAGTGTTAAGGTACAAGTTAGGTTTACCGTTTGGGTACGAGTTAGGGTAAGGGTTAGGGTTAGTGTTAGGGTACGTGTTAGGGTTAGGGTTTGTGGATGGGTTAGGATTACGTTTAGGGTTAGGGTACGGGTTAGGTTTAGGGTTAGGGTAAATGTTATTGTTAGGGTACGGGATAGGGTTAGATTAAAGGTTAGGGTTAGGTTTAGGTTAAGGGTTAGGGTTAAAGTACCGGTTAGGGTTAGGTTTAGTGTTATGGTTAGGGTAGTGGACGGATAGTGTTAGGGTTACGGTTAGGGTTAGGGTACGGGTTAGGGTTAGGTTTAGGTAGAGTTAGGGTTAAGGTACTGGTTAGGGTCAGGTTCAGGTGAGGGTTACGGTTAGGTTTAGGATTAGGGTACGGGTTAGGGTTAGGTTTAGGGTCAGGGTTATGGTTATGGTTAGGGTACGAATTAGGGTTATGGTTATGGTACGGGTTAGGGTTAGGGTTATGGTACGGGTTAGGGTTACACTATGGGTTAGGGTTAGGGTGAGGGTTTGGGTTAAGGTTAGAGTACGGTTAGGGTTAGGGTTAGGGTTAGAGTACAGGTTAGGGTTACTATTTGGTTAGGGTTAGGGTTAGGGTTAGAGTACGGGTTAGGGTTAGGGTTAGGGTTAGTGTTAGAGTATGGAGTAGGGTTAGTATTAGGGATAGGGTTAGGGTTAGAGTACGGGTTAGGGTTAGTGTTAGGGTTAGGGTTAGGGTTAGGTTTAGTGTACAGGTACGGGTACGGGTTAGGGTTAGGTTTAGAGTACGGGGTAGGTTTAGTGTTAGGGTTAGGGTTAGGGTTAGGGTTAGGTTATGGGTAAGGCTTAGGGTACGTGTTAGGGTTAGGGTTAGAGTCAGGTTTAGGGTAGGTTTAGGGTTAGGGTACGGGTTAGGGTTAGGTTTAGGGTACGGGTTAGGGTTAGGTTTAGGGTTAGGGTACAGGTTAGGTTTAGGGTACGGGACAGGGTTAGGGATAGGGTCAGGGTTATGGTTAGGGTTAGGGTACGAATTAGGGTTAGGGTTAGGGTTAGGGTTCGGGTTAGGGTTAGGGTTATGGTACGGGTTAGGGTTACAGTATGGTTTACCGTTAGGGTGAGGGTTAGGGTTAGGGTTAGAATATGGTTAGGGTTAGGGTTAGAGTACGGGTTAGGGTTAGTGTTAGGGTTAGGGTTAGGGTTAGAGTTAGTGTACGGGTTAGGGTTAGGGTTAGTGTTAGAGTACGGGGTAGGGTTAGTGTTAGGGTTAGGGTTAGCGTTAGAGTACGGGTTAGGTTAGTTTTAGGGTTAGGGTTAGTGTTAGGGTTAGGGTACAAATTAGGGTTAGGGTTAGGTTTAGAGTACGTGGTAGGGTTAGTGTTAGGGTAAGGGTTAGGTTTAGAGTACGGGTTTGGGTTAGTGTTAGTGTACAGGTTATTTTTAGCGTTTGGGTACGGGTTACGGAAAGTGTTAGGGTTAGGGTTAGGGTACGTGTTAGGGTTAGGGTTTGGGTACGGGTTAGAGTTACTTTTAGGGTTAGGGTACGATTTGGTTTAGGGTTAGAGTAAGGGTTAGTGTTAGGGTACGGTATAGGGTTAGAGTACGGGGTAGTGTTAGGTTTAGGGTTAGGGTTAGGGTTAGAGTAGGGGTTAGGTTTAGTGTTAGGGTTAGGGATAGGGTTAGTGTACGGATAGGGTTAGGGTTAGGGTTAGGGTAAGGGTTAGGGTTAGGTTTAGGGTACGGGTTAGGGTTAGTTTCAGGGTTAGGGTACAGGTTAGGTTTAGGGTACGTGTTAGGGTTAGCGTTAGAGTACAGGTTAGGAAAAAAAATTAAAAAGAAAATAAAAAAAAGAGTACAGGTTAGGGTTAGTGTTAGGGTTAGGGTTAGGGTCATGGTTAGAGTACGGATTAGGGTTAGGATTAGGGTTAGTGTTAGAGTACGGGGTAGGGTTAGTGTTAAGGTTAGGGTTAGGGTTAGAGTACGGGTTAGGGTTAGTGTTAGGGTTAGGGTTAGGGTTAGGTTTAGTGTACGGGTACGGGTTAGGGTAAGGGTTAGAGTTAGAGTTCGGTTTAGGTTTGGTGTTAGAATTAGGTTTTGTGTTAGGTTTAGGTTATGGTTTAGGCTTAGGGTATGTGTTAGGGTTAAGGTTAGGGTCAGGTTTAGGGTAGGTTTAGGGTTAGGGTACGGGTTAGGGATAGGTTTAGGGTTAGGTTTAGTGTTAGGTTTAGGGTTAGGGTACAGGTTAGGTTTAGGGTACGGGATACGGTTAGGGTTAGGGTCAGGGTTACGGTTAGGGTTAGGGTACGAATTAGGGTTAGGCTTAGGGTACGGGTTAGGGTTAGGGTTATGGTAGGGGTTAGGGTTGCAGTACGGGTTACGGTTAGGGTGAGGTTTAGGGTTAGGGTTAGAATACGGTTAGGGTTAGGGTTAGGGTTAGAGTACGGGTTAGGGTTAATGTTAGGGTTAGGGTTAGGGTTAGGGATAGGGTAAGGGCTAGGGTTAGGGTTAGGGTTAGTGTTAGATACGGGGTAGGGTTAGTGTTAGGGTTAGGGTTAGGGTTAGAGTACGGGTTAGGGTTAGTTTTAGGGTTAGGGTTAGTGTTAGGGTTAGTGAATGGGTTAGGGTTAGGGTTAGGGTTAGAGTACGGGGTAGGGTTAGTGTTAGGGTAAGGGTTAGGGTTAGAGTACGGGTTTGGGTTAGTGTTAGGGTATGGGTTATTTTTACCGTTTGGGTACGGGTTAGGGAAAGTGTTAGGGTTAGGGTTAGGGTTAGGGTACTTGTTAGGTTTAGGGTTTGGGGACGGGTTAGAGTTACGTTTAGGGTTGGGGTACGGGTTAGGTTTAGGGTTAGGGTAAGGGTTAATGTTAGGGTACCGGATAGGGTTAGAGTACGGGTTATGGTGAGGTTTAGAGTTAGGGTTAGGGTTAGAGTAATGGTTAGGGTTAGTGTTAGTGTTAGGGTTAGGGTTAGTATACGGATAGGGTTAGGGTTACGGTTAGGGTTAAGGTACGGTTTAGGGTTAGGTTTAGGGTATGGGATAGTGTTAGTGTATGGGTTAAGTTTACGGTTAGGGTTAGGTTTAGGTTATGGGTTAGAGTTAGGGTACGGGGTAGGGTTAGGTTTAGGTGCGGGTTAGAGTTAGGGTACGGGTTAGGGTTAGGTTTAGGGTCAGTGTTAGGTTTAGGGATAGGGTTATGGTACGGGTTAGGGTTAGGGTTGGGGTTAGGGTACGGGTTAGTTTTAGGGTTACGGTACGGTTTAGGGTTACCGTTGAGGTTAGGGTTAGTGTTAGGGTATGGGTTAGGGTTAGGATACGGGTAAGGTTTATGGTTAGGGTTAGAGTTAGGTTTAGGTTTAGGGTGCGGGTTAGTCTTAGGGTTAGGGCTAGGGTTAGCGCTACGTTATGGGTTAGGGTTACTGTTAGGGTTTGGGTACGGGTTAACGTTAGGGTTAGGATACGGGATAAGTTTGGATATGGGTTAGGTCAAGGGTTAGGGTAGGTTTAGTGTACGAGTTAGGGTTAGGGTTAGGTTTAGGGTACGGGTTAGGGTTAGGGTTAGGTTTAAAGTACGGGTTAGGTTTAGGGTACCGGTTAGGGTTGGGCTTATGGTTATGGTTAGGGTTAGGGTTTGGGTACGAGTTAGGGTTAGGTTTAGGGTACGGGTTAGGGTTAGGGTTATGGTACCGGTTAGGGTTACAGTACGGGTTAGGGTTAGGGTGAGGGTTAGGGTTACGGTTAGAGTACGGTTAGGGTTAGTGTTAGGGTTAGGGTTAGAGTTAGATTACGGGTTAGGGTTAGTGTTAGGGTTAGGGTTAGGGTACAGGTTAGGGTTAGGGATAGGTTTAGGGTTAGAGTCCGGTGTATGATTAGTGTTAGGGTTCGGGTTAGTGTTAGAGTACAGGGTAGTGTTAGTGTTAGGGTTAGGTTTGGGGTTAATGTACGGTTTAGGCTTAGGGTTAGGTTTAAGGTTAGGATACGGGTTAGGGTTAGGTTTCGGGTACGGGATAGGGTTAGCGTACGGGTTAAGTTTAGGGTTATTGTTAGGTTTAGGTCACGGGTTAGGATTAGGGTTCGGGTTAGGGTTAGGTTTTGGGTGTGGGTTAGGATTAGGGTTAGGATTAGTGTAAGGGTTAGGGTTAGGTTTAGTGTCAAGGTTAGGGTTAGGGTTAGTGTCAGGGTTAGGGTTAGGGTTAGTGTTAGGGTACAGGTTAGGGTTAGTGTTAGGGTTAGGGTTAGTGTACGGATAGGGTTAGGGTTATGGTTAGTGTTAGGGTACGGGTTAGGGTTAGGTTTAGGGTACGGGATAGTGTTAGTGTATGGGTTAAGTTTACGGTTAGGGTTAGGTTTAGGTTATGGGTTAGAGTTAGGGTACGGGGTAGGTTTAGGTTTAGGTGCAGGTTAGGGTTAGGGTACGGGTTAGGGTTAGGTTTAGGGTCAGTGTTAGGTTTAGGGATAGGGTTATGGTACGGGTTAGGGTTAGGGTTGGGGTTAGGGTACGGGTTAGTTTTAGGGTTAGTGTACGGGTTAGGGTTACGGTTAAGGTTAGGGTTAGTATTAGGTTATGGGTTAGGGTTAGGATACGGGTAAGGTTTATGGTTAGGGTTAGGGTCAGGTTTAGGTTTAGGGTGCGGGTTAGTCTTAGGGTTAGGGTTAGCGCTAGGGTATGGGTTAGGGTTACTGTTACGGTTTGGGTATGGTTTACGTTTAGGGTTAGTGTGCGGGATAAGTTTGGGTACGGATTAGGTCAAGGGTTAGGGTTAGTTTTAGGATACGGGTTAGGGTTAGGTTTATGTTTAGGGTTAGGGTATGGGTTAGTTTTAGGGTACGGGTTAGGGTTAGGGTTAGGGTCAGGTTTAGGGTTAGGGTTAGGGTACGAGTTAGGCTTAGGGATAGGTTAAGGGTACGGGTTAGGGTTAGGGTTAGGGTTAGGGTTAGGGTTAGGGTTAGAATACAGGGTAGGGTTAATGTTAGGGTTAGGGTAAGGGTTAATGTACACGTTAGGATTAGGGTTAGGTTAGGGTTAGGATACGGGTTAGGGTTAGGTTTAGGGTACAGGATAGGGTTAGCGAACGGGTTAAGTTTAGGGTTAGGGTTCGGTTTAGGTTACGGTTTAGGGTTAGTGTAAGGGTTATGGTTAGGTTTAGGGTCAGGGTTAGGGTTAGGGTTAGTGTGAGGGTACGGGTAGCGTTAGGGTAGGGGTTAGGCTATGGGTTAGTTTTAGGGTTTAGGTGCTGATTAGGGTTATGTTTAAGGTTAGGGTTAGGTTTAGGTTATGGGTTAGGGTTAGGTTACGCTTAAGTGTTATGGTTTGGGTTAGGGTTAGGGTTAAGTTTAGGGTGCTGGTTAGGGTTAGGGTTATGGTTAGGGTTAGAGTACGGGTTTGGGTTAGTGTTAGGGTACGGGTTAGGTTTACCGTTTGGGTACGGGTTTGGGTAAGGTTAGTGTTAGGCTTATGGTTAGGGTTACGGTTAGAGTACGGTTAGGGTTAGGGTTAGGGTTAAGGTTAGGGTTAGGGTTAGATTACGGGTTAGGGTTAGTGTTAAGATTAGGGTTAGGGTATGGGTTAGGGTTAGGGATAGGTTTAGGGTTAGAGTCCGGTGTATGATTAGTGTTAGTGTTAGGGTTAGGGTTAGAGTACGGGGTAGGGTTAGTGTTAGGGTTAGGTTTGGGGTTAATGTATGGTTTAGGCTTAGGGTTAGGTTTAGGGTTAGGATACGGGTTAGGGTTAGTTTTCGGGAACGGGATAGGGTTAGTGTACGGGTTAAGTTTAGGGTTATGGTTAGGTTTAGGTCTCGGGTTAGGGTTAGGGTCGGGTTAGGGTTATGTTTTGGGTGCGGGTTAGGGTTAGGGTAAGGATTAGTGTAAGGGTTAGGGTTAGGTTTAGGGTCAGGTTAGGGTTAGGGTTAGGGTACAGTTTAGGGTTAGGGTTGGGGTTAGGGTATGGGTTAGTTTTGGGGTTAGGGTATGGGTTAGGGTTACGGTTAAGGTTAGGGTTAGGGTTAGGGTATGGGTTAGGGTTAGGTTACGGTTAAGGATTATGGTTTGGGTTAGGGTTAGGGTTAAGTTTAGGGTGCGGGTTATGGTTATGGTTAGGGATAGGGTTAGAGTACTGGTTTGGTTAGTGTTAGGGTACGGTTTAGGTTTACCGTTTGGGTACGGTTTAGGGCAAGGGTTAGGGTTAGGGTTAGGGTACGTGTTATGGTTAGGGTTTGGATACGGGTTAGGGTTACGTTTAGGGTCAGGGTTAGGATTAGGGTTAGGGTAGGGGTTAGGGTACAGGTTATTTTTAGGGTTACAGTACGGGTTAGGGTTACGGTTAATGTTAGGGTCAGTGTTAGGTTATGGTTTAGGGTAGGGTACGGGTAAGGGTTATGGTTAGGGTTACGGTAAGGTTTAGGTTTAGGGTGCGGGTTAGGCTTAGGGTTAGGGTTAGGGTTAGAGTACGGGGTAGGGTCAGTGTTAGGGTTAGGGTTAGGGTTAGGGTTAGGATATCGGTTAGGCTTAGGGTACGTGTTAGGTTTAGGGTTAGGGTCAGGTTTAGGGTTAGGGTTAGGGTTAGGGTACGGGTTAGGGTTAGGTTTAGTGTACGGGTTTGGGTTAGGGTTAGGGTTATGGTACGGGTTAGGTTTAGGGTAAGGGTTAGGGTTAGGGTTAGGGTCAGGGTGAGGGTTAGGGTTAGGGTACGAATTAGGGTTAGGGTTAGGGTACTGGTTATGGTTATTGTTATGGTACGGGGTAGGTTTACATTATGGGTTAGGGTTAGGGTGAGGTTTAGTGTTAGGGTTAGAATACGGTTAGGGTTAGGGTTAGGGCTAGGGTTAGATTTAGGTTTAGGGTACAGGTTAGGGTTAGTTTTAGGGTTAGGGTTAGGGTTAGTGTTAGGGTATGTGTTAGGGTTAGGTTTTGGGGACGGGTTAGGGTTAGAGTACGGGTTTGGGTTAGTGTTAGGGTACAAGTTTGTTTACCGTATGGGTACGGGTTAGGGTAAGGGTTAGGGTTAGTGTTAGGGTACGTGTTAGGGTTAGGTTTTGGGGATGGGTTAGGGTTACGTTTATGGTTAGGGTACAGGTTAGGTTTAGGGTTAGGGTAAATGTTAGTGTTAGGGTACGGGATAGGGTTAGAGTACGGGTTAGGGTTAGGTTTAGGTTTAGGGTTAGGGTTAGAGTACTGGTTAGGGTTAGTGTTAGTGTTAGGGTTAGGGTTAGTGTTCGGATAGTGTTAGGGTTAGGGTTAGGGTTAGGATACGGGTTAGGGTTAGGTTTAGGGTACAGAATAGGCTTAGTGTAAGGGTTAAGTTTAGGGTTAGGGTTAGGTTTAGGTGATGGGTTAGGGTTAGGGTACGGGTTAGGTTTAGGTTTAGGTGCCCGTTAGGGTTAGGGTACGGGTTAGGGTCAGGTTTAGGTGAGGTTTAGGGTTAGGGTTAGGATTAGGGTACGGGTTAGGGTTAGGTTTGGGTCAGGGTTAGGGTTAGGGTTAGTGTACGAATTAGGGTTAGGGTTAGGGTACGCATTAGGGTTAGGGTTATGGTATGGGTTAGGGTTACAGTACGGGTTAGGGTTAGGGTGAGGTTTAGGGTTATGGTTAGAGTACGGTTAGGGTTAGGTTTAGGGTTAGGTTTAGGGTTACGGTACGGGTTAGGGTTAGGGTTAGGGTTAATGTACGGGTTAGACTTAGGGTTAGGTTTAGGGTTAGGATATGGGTTATGTTTAGGTTTAGGGTTACGGGATAGGGTTTGCATACGGGTTAAGTTTAGGGTTAGGGTTAGGTTTAGGTTACGGTTTAGGGTTAGGGTTCAGGTTAGGGTTAGGTTAGGGTGCGGGTTAGGGTTAGGGTTAGTTTAAGGGTTAGGCTTAGGTTTAGGGTCAGGGTTAGGGTTAGGGTTAGTGTTAGGGTACGGGATAGGGTTGCGGTTAGGGTACGGGTTAGTTTTACGATTAGGGTACAGGTAGGGATTATGGTTAAGGTTAGGGTTAGGGTTAGGGTATGGGTTAGGGTTAAGTTAAGGTTAAGGGTTATGGTTTGGTTTAGGGTTAGGGTTAAGTTTAGGGTGTGAGTTAGGTTAGGGTTAGGGTTAAGGTACAGGTTAGGTTTAGGGTACCGGTTAGTGTTAGGGTTAGGGTCAGGGTTAGGGTTAGGGTTAGGATATGAATTAGGGTTAGGGTTAGAGTATGCATTAGGGTTAGGGTTATGGTATGCGTTAGGGTTATAGTACGGGTTCGGGTTAGGGTGAGGTTTAGGGTTAGGGTTAGGTTACGGTTAGGGTTAGGGTTAGGGTTAGGGTTAGGGTCAGGGTTAGAGTACGGGTTAGTGTTAGGGTTAGGATTAGGGTTAGAGTACTGGTTAGGGTTAGTGTTAGGGTTAGGGTCAGGGTTAGGGTCAGGTTTAGTGTACGGGTTAGGGTTAGGGTTAGGGTTAGTGTACGGGGTAGGTTTAGTGTTAGTGTTAGGGTTAGGGTTAGGGTTAGAGTACGGGGTAGGTTTAGTGTTAGTGTTAGGGTTAGGGTTAGGGTTAGGTTATGGGTTACGCTTAGGGTACGTGTTAGGGTTAGGGTTAGGTTCAGGTTTAGGGTAGGTTTAGGGTTAGGGTATGGGTTAGTGTTAGGTTTAGGGAACGGGTTAGGGTTAGGTTTGGGTTAGGGTACAGGTTAGGTTTAGGTTACAGGATAGGGTTAGGGTTAGGTTTAGTGTTAGGCTTATTGTTAGGGTTATCGTACGGGTTAGGTTTAAGGTTCCGGTATGGGATAGGTTTAGTGTACGTGTTAGGTCTAGTGTTAGGGATAGGTTTAGTGTGTGGGTTAGGGTTAGGGTTAGGGTTAGGGTACGTGTTAGGGTTAGGGTTTGGGTACTGGTTAGGGTTACGTTTAGGGTTAGGGTACGTGTTAGGTTTAGGGTTAGGGTAAGGGTTAGTGTTAGGGTACGGGTTAGGGTTAGAGAATGGGTTAGGGTTAGGTTTAGGTTTAGGGTTAGGGTCAGAGTACGGGTTAGGGTTAGTGTTAGGGTTAGGGTTAAGGTTAGTGTACGGATAGGGTTAGGGTTAGGGTTAGGGTTAGGGTACGGGTTAGGTTTAGGTTTATGGTACGGGATAGGGTTAGTGTACGGGTTAAATTTAGGGTTAGGGTTAGGTTTAGGTTACGGGTAGTGTTAGGGTACGGGATAGGGTTAGGTTTAGGTGCGGGTTTGGGTTAGGGTACGGGTTAGGGTTAGGTTTAGGGTCAGGGTTAGGGTTAGGGATAGGGTTATGGTACGGGTAGGGTTAGGGTTGGGGTTAGGGTACAGGTTAGTTTAAAGGTTGGGGTACAGGGTAGGGTTACGGTTAAAGTTAGGGTTAGTGTTACGGTATGGGTTAGGGATAGGTTACGGGTAAGGTTTATGGTTAGGGTTAGTGTTAGGGTTAGTGTTATGGTCAGAGTACAGGAAGGGTTAGGTTTAGGATTAGGGTTAGGTTAGAGTACGGGTTAGGGTTAGTGTTAGGGTTAGGGTTAGGTTTAGGGTTAGGGTACGTTTAGGGTTAGGGTTAGGGTTAGTGTACGGGTTAGGGTTAGGGTTAGGTTTAGTGTTAGGTTTACGGTACGGGTTAGGGTTAAGGTTACGGTACGGGATAGGTTTAGTGTACGTGTTAGGTCTAGGGTTAGGTTAGGTTTAGTGTGCGGGTTAGGTTAGGGTTACGGTTAGGGTACGTGTTAGGGTTAGGTTTTGGGTACGGGTTAGGGTTACGTTTAGGGTCAGGGTATGGGTTAAGTTTAGGGTTAGGGTAAGGTTTAGTGTTAGGGTACGGGTTAGGGTTAGAGTACGGGTTAGGGTTAGGTTTAGGGTTAGGGTTAGGGTTAGAGTATGGGTTAGGGTTAGTGTTAGGGTTAGGGTGAGGCTTAGGGTTAGAGTGCGGGTAGGTTAGGGTTAGGGTTAGGGTTTGGGTTAGGGTTAGGTTTAGGGTACAGGATAGGGTATGTACGGGTTAAGTTTAGGGTTAGGGTTAGGTTTAGGTTACGGGTTAGGATTAGGGTACAGGTAAGGGTTAGGTTTAATGTTAGGGTTAGAGTACGGGTTATGGTTAGTGTTAGGGTTACGGTTAGGGTTAGAGTTCTGAGAGTGTTAGGGTTACGGTTAGGGTTAGGGTACGGGTTAGGTTTAGGTTTAGGGTACGGGATAGGGTTAGCGTACGGGTTAAGTTTAGGGTTAGGGTTAGTTAGGTTATGGGTTAGGGTTAGGTTCCGGGTTAGGGTTAGGTTTAGGTGAGGGTTAGTGTTAGGGTTAGGTTTAGGGTACGGGTTAGGGTTAGGTTTAGGGTCAGGGTTAGCATTAGGGATAGGGTTAGGGAACGGGATAGGGTGAGGGTTGGGGTTAGGGTACGGGTTAGATTTAGGGTTAGGGTACGGGTCAGGGTTACGCTTAAGGTTAGGGTTAGGGTTAGGATTATGGTACGGGTTAGGGTTACAGTACGGGTTATTGTTAGAGTGAGGGTTAGGGTTAGGGTTAGAGTACGGTTAGGGTTAGGGTTAGGGTTAGGGTTAGGGTTAGAGTACGGGTTAGGGTTAGTGTTAGGGTTAGGGTTAGGGTTAGGGTTAGAGTGCGGATAGGGTTAGGGTTAGGGTTAGGGTGCGGGTTAGGGTTAGGTTTAGGGTACAGGAAAGGGTAAGTGTACGGGTTAAGTTTAGGGTTAGGGTTAGGGTACAGGTTAGGGTTAAGTTTAGGTTTAGGGTTAGTGTACGGGTTATGGTTAGTGTTAGGGTTAGGTTAGGGTTAGGTTTAGAGTTCTGATAGTGTTAGGGTTAGGGTTAGGGTTAGGGTACACGTTAGGGTTAGGTTTAGGGTACGGGATAGGGTTAGCGTACGGGTTAAGTTTAGGGTTAGGGTTAGGTTTAGGTTACGGTTTAGGGTTAGGGTACGGGTTAGGGTTAGTTTTAGGTGAGGGTTACTGTTAGGGTTAGGGTTAGGGTACGGTTTAGGGTTAGGTTTAGGGTCAGGGTTAGCTTTAGGGATAGGGTTAGGGTACGGGTTAGGGTTAGGGTTGGGGTTAGGGTACGGGTTAGATTTAGGGTTAGGGTATGGGTCAGGGTTATGCTTAAGGTTAGGGTTAGGGTTAGGGTTAGGATTATGGTACGGGTTAGGGTTACAGTACGGTTAGGTTTAGGGTGAGGGTTACTGTTACGGTTAGAGTACGGTTAGGGTTAGGGTTAGGGTTAGGGTTAGGGTTAGGGTTAGAGTTAGGGTTAGGGTTAGGGTTAGGGTACGGTTTAGGGTTAGAGTTAGGGTTAGGGTTAGAGTACGGGGTATGGTTAGTGTTAGTGTTAGGGTTAGGGTTAATGTACGGGTTAGGCTTAGGGTTAGGTTTAGGGTTAGGTTACGGTTTAGGGTTAGGTTTAGAGTACGGTACAGGGTTTGCGTACAGGTTAAGTTTAGGGTTAGGGTTAGGCTTAGGTTACGGGTTAGGGTTAGGTTTGGTGTGGGTTAGGGTTAGGGTTAGGGTTAGGGTACAAGTTAGGGTTAGGGTTGGGGTTACGGTACGGGTTAATTTCAGGTTTAGTGTACGGGTCATGGATACGGTTAAGTTTAGGGTTAGGGTTAGGGAATGGGTTAGGGTTAGGGTACGGGTAATGGTTAAGGTTAGGGTTAGGGTTAGTGTTAGCGCTAGGGTATGGTTTAGGGTTACTGTAGGGTTTGGGTACGGGTGAGGGTGGATTAGGTTACGGGTTAGGTTAAGGGTTAGGATTAGGTTTAGGGTTAGGGTATGGGTTAGGCTTAGGGTACGGGTTAGGGTTAGAGTTAGGGTCAGGGTTAGTGTTAGGGTTAGCGTGGGTTAGGTTACGGGTTAGGTTAAGGGTTATGGTTAGGTTTAGTGTACGGGTTAGGGTTAGGGTTAGGATTAGGTTTAGGGTTAGGGTATGGGTTAGGCTTTGGGTACGGGTTAGGATTAGGGTTAGGGTCAGTGTTAGGGTTAGGGTTAGGGTTAGGCTTAGGGTTTGGGTATGGGTTAGGGTTAGGTTTAGGGTACGGGTTAGGGTTAGTTTTAGGGTTACGTTACGGGTAAGGGTTACGGTTAAGGTTAGGGTTAGGTTTAGGGTATGGGTTAGTGTTAGGTACGGTTAAGGGTTATGGTTTGGGTTAGGGTTAGGGTCAAGTTAAGGGTGCGGGTTTGGGTTAGGGTTAGGATTAGAGTACGGGTTTGGGTTAGTGTTAGGGTACGGGTTAGGTTTACCGTTTGGGTAGCGGTTAGGGTAAGGGTTAGGGTTTGTGTTAGGGTTTAGGGTTAGATTTAGGGTTAGGCTACAAGTAGGGTTAGGGTACGGGTTAGGGTTGGGTTAGGGTT
Organism: Urocyon cinereoargenteus; assembly: GCA_032313775.1. Lineage (NCBI taxonomy): Eukaryota > Metazoa > Chordata > Mammalia > Carnivora > Canidae > Urocyon > Urocyon cinereoargenteus. The sequence continues at coordinate 72,080,703 of JAVLSZ010000012.1, read as the reverse complement.
CGGGTAAGGTTAAGGCTGGGCTACAGGATAGGGTTAGTGTACGTGTTAGGTCTAGGGTTAGGGTAATGTTTAGTGTGCGGATTAGGGTTAGGAATAGGGTTAGTGTACGTGTTAGGGATAGGGTTTGGGTACGGGTTATCGTTATGTTTAGGGTTAGGGTACGGGTTAGGTTTAGGGTTAGGGTACGGTTTTGGTTAGGGTACGGGTCAGGGTTAGGGTTAGGTTTAGAGTTAGGTTTAGGGTTAGGGTACGGGTTAGGGTTACTGTACGGGTTAGGTTAGGTTTAGGTTTAGGGTTAGGGTTAGGGTTAGGGTTAGGGTTAGGGTTAGGGTACGGATTAGGGTTAGGGTACCGGTTAGGGTTAGGGTCAGTGTTAGGGTTAGGGTTAGGGTACGAGTTAACGTTAGGGTTAGGTTTAGGGTACGGTGTAGGGTTAGGGTTAGGGGTTAGGGTAAGTGTTAGTGTTAGGGTACGAATTAGGGTTAGGGTATGGGTTAGGGTGAGGGTTAGAGTATGGGTTAGGTTTATGGTTAGGGTTAGGATTAGGGTTAGGTTTATGGTACGTGTTAGCGAACAGGTTAGGTTTAGGTTTAGGTTACGGGTGAGGGTATGGGTTAGGATTAGGGTTAAGGTATGTGTAATGGTACGGGTTAGGGTTAGGATAGGGGTTAGGGTTAGTGTACGGGATAGGGTTAGGATTAGGGTTAGTGTTAGGGTTAGGGTTAGGGTACAGGTTAGCGTTAGTGTTAGGGTATGGGATAGGTTGAGGGTACGGTTTAGGTCTAGGGTTAGGGTTAGGTTTAGTGTGTGGGTTAGGGTTAGGCATCGAGTTAGGGTTAGTGTACGTGTAAGGGTTTTTGTACGGGTTAGGGTTAGCGTTAGGTTTATGGTACGGGTTAGGTTTAGGGTTAGAGTTAGGTTTAGGATGCGGGTTAGGGTTAGGGTTAGGGTATGGGATTTGGGTTAGGGTTAGGGTCAGGGTTAGGTTTAGGGTTAGGGTTAGGGTTAGGGTATGGGTTAGGGTTAGGGTTAGGGTTAGTGTACGGGATAGGTTTAGGATTAGGGTTAGTGTTAGGGTTAGGGTACAGTTTAGCGTTAGGTTTAGGTTACGGGATAGGTTTAGGGTACGGATTAGGTCTAGGGTTAGGGCTAGGTTTAGGGTGTGGGTTAGGGTTAGGCATCGGGTTAGGGATAGGGTACGGGTTAGTGTTAGTGTTAGTCTTAGGGTTATGGTACGGGTTAGGTGCGGGTTAGGGTTAGGGTATGGGTTAGGGTTAGGTTACGGGTAAGGGTTATGGTTAGGGTTAATTTAGGTTTAGGGTGCGGGTTAGGCTTAGGGTTAGGGTTACGGTTAGCGCTATGGTATGGGTTAGGGTTACTCTTAGGGTTTGGGTACCGGTTAGGGTTAGTGTTAGGGTACGGGATAGGAATGGGTACGGGTTAGGTCAAGGGTTCGGTTTTGGTATAGGTTACGGGATAGGGTTAGGGTTAGGTTTAGGGTTAGGATTAGGGTATGGGTTAGGTTTAGGGTACGGGTTAGGGTTGGGTTAGGGTCAGGGTTGGGGTTAGGGTTACCGTACGAGTTAGGGTTAGGGTTAGGTTAGGGTAGGGGTTAGGGTTAGGGTTAGGGTAGGGTTGGTACGGGTTAGGTTTAGGGTACGGGTTAGGGTTGGGTACGTGTTAGGTCAAGGGTTAGTGTTAGGTTTAGGGTATGGGTTAGGGTTAGGGTTAGGTATAGGGTTAGAGTTATGGTATGGGTTTGGTATAGGGTACGGGTTAGGTTTAGGGTTAGGGTCAGGTTTACTGTTAGGGATAGGGTACGAGTTAGGGTTAGGGTTAGGTTTAGGGTACGGGTTAGGGTTAGGGTTAGGGTTAGGTTTAGAGTACGGGGTAGGGTTAGTGATAGGGTTAGAGTTGGGGTTAAAGTACGGGTTAGGTTTAGGGTTAGGTTAGGCTTAAGATACGGGTTAGGGTTAGGTTTAGGGTACAGGATAGGGTTAGCGAACGGTTTAAGTTTTGGGTTAAGGTTAGGTTTAGGTTAATGGTTAGGGTTATGGTTAGGATTAGTGTAAGGGTTAGGGTTAGGTTTAGGGTCAGGGTTAGGGTTAGGGTTAGTGTTAGGGTACGGGTTAGGGTTAGGTTTGGGGTTAGACTACGGGTTAGTTTTAGGGTTAGGGTATGGGTTAGGTTTACAGTTAAGGTTAGGGTTAGGGTTAGGGTATGGTTTAGGGTTAGGTTACGGTTAAGGGTTATGGTTTGTGTTAGGGTTAGGGTTAAGTTAGGGTTCATGTTAGGTTACGGTTAGGGTTAGCGTTAGAGTACGGGTTTGGGTTAGTGGTAGGGTACGGGTTAGGTTTACCGTTTGTGTACGGGTGAGGTTAAGGGTTAGGGTTAGGGTTAGGTTTAGGGTACGGGTTAGGTTTAGGGTTCGGGTTAGGTTTAGAGTATGAGTTAGGGTTAGTTTTAGGGTACGGGTTCGGTTTAGGGTTATGGTACGGTATAGGGTACAGTACGGGTTAGGGTTAGGGTGAGGGTTAGGGATAGGGTTAGAGTATGCTTAGGGTTAGGGTTAGGGTTAGAGTATGGTTTAGGGTTAGTTTTAGGGTTAGGGTTAGGGTTAGGGTATGGGTTAGGCTTAGGGTACGGGTTAGGGTTAGGGTTAGGGTCAGGTTTAGGGTTAAGGTTAGCGTTAGGGTACGGGTTAGGGTTAGGTTTAGGGTACGGGTTAGGGTTAGGGTTAAGGTCAGGGTTAGGGTTAAGGTTAGGGTACGAATTAGGTTAAGGGTTAGGGTACTGTTTAGGGTTAGGTTTATGGTACAGGGTAGGTTTACAGTACGGGTTAGGGTTATGGTGAGGTTTAGGGTTAATGTTAGAATACGGTTAGGGTTAGCATTAGGGTAAGGGTAGGGTTAGTGTTAGGGTTAGTGTTAGGGTTAGGGTCAGGGTACGGGTTATGGTTAGGGTTAGGGTAAGTGTTAGAGTATGGGGTAGGTTTAGTCTTAGGGTTAGGGTTAGGTTTAGAGTACATTTTAGGGTTAGTGCTAGGAGTAGGGTTAGGGTTAGGGTTAGTGTTAGGGTACGGGTTAGGGTTAGTGTTAGAGTAAGGGTAGGGTTAGTGTTAGGTTTAGGGTTAGGGTTAGGGTACGGGTTATGGTTAGGGTTAGGGTTAGTGTTAGAGTACGGGGTAGGGTTAGTCTTAGGGTTAGGTTTAGGGTTAGAGTACGGGTTTGGGTTAGTGTGAGGGTACAAGTTAGGTTTACCATTTGGGTATGGGTTAGGTTAAGGGTTAGGGTTAGGTTTAGGTTACGTGTTAGGGTTAGGGTTTGCGGACGGGTTAGGGTTACTTTTAGGGTTAGGTTACGGGTTAGGTTTAGGGTTAGGGTAAATGTTAGTGTTAGGGTACGGGATAGGGTTAGAGTACGGGTTATGGTTCGGTTTAGGTTTAGGGTTAGGGTTAGAGTACGGTTTAGGGTTAGTTTTAGAGTTAAGGTTAGGGTTAGTGTACGGATATGGTTAGGGTTAGGGTTAGGGTTAGGGTACGGGTTAGGGTTATGTTTAGGGTACGGGATAGGGTTAGTGTACAGGTTAAGTTTAGGGTTAGGGTTAGGTTTAGGTGATGGGTTAGGGTTAGGGTACGGGTTAGGGTTAGGTTTGGGTGCGGGATAGGGTTAGGGTACGGGTTAGGGTCAGGTTTAGGTGAGGGTTAGGGTTAGGGTTAGGATTAGGGTACGGGTTAGGGTTAGGTTTAGGGTCAGGGTTAGGGTTAGGGTTACGATACAAATTAGGGTTAGGTTTAGGGTACAGGTTAGGGTTAGGGTTACGGTACAGTTTAGGGTTACACTACGGGTTAGGGTTAGGGTGAGGGTTAGTGTTAGGGTTAGTGTACGGTTAGGGTTATGGTTAGGGTTAGGGTTAGGTTTAGAGTACAGGTTAGCGTTAGTGTTAGGTTTAGGTTTAGCTTTAGTTTTAGGGTTAGGGTACGGGTTAGGGTTAGGGTTAGTGTTAGAGTATGGGGTAGGGTTAGTGTTAGGGTTAGGGTTAGGGTTAATGTATGGGTTAGGCTTATAGTTAGGTTTAGGGTTAGGATACGGGTTAGGGTTACATTTAGGGTACGGATTAGTGTTTGCGTATGAGTTAAGTTTAGGTTTAGGCTTAGGTTTAGGTTACGGGTTAGGGTTAGGGTTTGGTTTAGGGTTAGGTTTAGGGTGCGGGTTAGGGTTAATGTTAGTGTAAAGGTTAGTGTTAGGTTTAGGGTCAGGGTTAGGTTTAGGGTTAGTATAGGGTACGGGTTAGGGTTAGGGTTGCTGTTAGGGTACGGGTTAGTTTTAGGGTTAGGGTACAGGTTAGGATTATGGTTAGGGTTAGGTTTAGGGTTAGGGTATGGGTTAGAGTTAAGTTACGGTTAAGGGTTATGGTTTGGGTTAGGGTTAGGATTAAGTTTAGGGTGCTGGTTAGGGTTAGGTTTAGCGTTAGAGTACAGGTTTGGGATAGTGTTAGGGTAAGGGTTAGGTTTACCATTTGGGTACGGTTTAGGGTAAGGGTTAGGGTTAGGTTTAGGGTTAGGGATTAGCGTTAGAGTTAGGGTTAGGCTACGGGTAGGGTTAGGGTACGGGTTAGGGTTCGGCTTAGGGTTAGTGTACGTGTTAGGGTTAGGTTTAGGTTTAGGGTTAGGGTTATGGTGAGAGTATGAGTTAGGGTTAGTGTTATGGTTAGTGTTAGGTTTAGTGTATGGATAGGGTTAGGGTTAGGGTTAGGGTACGGGTTAGGGTTAGGTTTAGTGTTAGGGTTAGGGTTAGAGTATGCGGTAGGGTTAGTGTTAGGTTTAGGGTTAGGGTTAATGTACCGATTAGTCTTAGGGTTAGGTTTAGGGTTAGGTTACGGGTTAAGGTTACCTTTAGAGTACGGAATAGGATTAGCGTACAGGTTAAGTTTATGGTAGGGTTAGGTTTAGGTTACGGGTTAGGGTTACGGTACGTGTTAGGGTTAGGTTTAGGGTGCGGGTAGGGTTACGGTTAGGGTTAGTGCACGGGTTAGGGTTAGGCTTAGGATTAGGGTTAGAGTACGGGTTTGGGTTAGTGTTAGGGTACTGGTTAGGTTTACCGTTTGGGTATGGTTTAGGGTAAGGGTTAGGGTTAGGGTTAGGGTTAGGGTTAGGGTAAGAGTTAGGGTTAGGCTACGGGTAGGGTTAGGGTACGGGTTAGGTTTCGGGTTAGTGTTAGTGTACGTGTTAGGGTTAGGTTTAGGTTTAGGGTTAGGGTTTGGTTAGAGTACGGGTTAGGTTTAGTGTTAGGGTTAGGGTTAGGGTTAGGGTTAGGTTTAGTGTACGAATAGGGTTAGGGTTAGGGTTAGGGTTAGGGTACGGGTTAGGGTTAGGTTTAGGCTACAGGATAGGGTTAGTGTACGGGTTAAGTTTAGGGTTAGGATTAGGTTTAGGTTACGGGTTAGGGTTAGGGTATGGGTTAGGGTTAGGTTTCGGTGTGGGTTAGGGTTAGGGTACGGGTTAGGGTTAGGTTTAGGGTCAGGGTTAGGGGTAGGGTTATGGTAAGGGTTAGGGTACGGGTTAGGGTTAGGGTTAGGGTCAGGGTTAGGTTTAGTTTTAGGGTGCGGGTTAGGCTTAGGGTTAGGGTTAGGGTGAGCGTTAGGGTTAGGCTTAGAGTATGCGGTAGGGTTAGTGTTAGTTTTAGGGTTAGGGTTAATGTACCGGTTAGTCTTAGGGTTAGGTTTAGGGTTAGGTTACGGGTTAGGGTTAACTTTAGAGTACGGAATGGGATTAGCGTACCTGTTAAGTTTATGGTAGGTTTACGTTTAGGTTACGGGTTAGGGTTACGGTACTTGTTAGGGTTAGGTTTAGGGTGTGGGTAGGGTTAGGGTTAGGGTTAGTGTACGGGTTAGGTTTAGAGTTAGGGTTAGGGTTAGAGTACGGGTTTGGGTTAGTGTTAGGGTACTGGTTAGGTTTATCTTTTTGGTACGGGTTAGGGTAAGGGTTAGGGTTAGGGTTAGGGGTTTGAGTAAGAGTTAGGGTTTGGCTACAGGTGGGGTTAGTGTACGGGTTAGTTTTAGGGTTTGGGTTAGGTTTAGGTGCGGATTAGGGTTAGGGTTCGGGTTAGGGTTAGGTTTAGCGTCAGGGTTAGGGTTAATGATAGGGTTATGGTACTGGTTAGGGTTAGGGTTGGGTTAGGGTACGGATTAGTTTTAGGGTTAGGGTACGGGTTAGGGTTACTGTTAAGGTTAGGGTTACTGTTAGGTTTTGGGTTAGGGTTAGGGTATGGGTAAGGGTTATGGTTAGTGTTAGGGTTAGGTTTAGGTTTAGGGTGCGGGTTAGGCTTAGGGTTAGGTTTAGGGTTAGTACAAGAGTATGGGTTAGGGTTATTGTTAGTGTTTGGGTACGGGTTACGGTTAGGGTTAGGGTATGGGATAGGGTTGGGTACGGGTTAGGTCAAGGGTTAGGGTTAGTTTTAGGGTACGGGTTAGGATTAAGGTTAGCTTTAGGGTTAGGGTTAGGGTATGGGTTAGGTTTAGGGCACAGGTTAGGTTTAGGGTTACGGTCAGGGTTAGGGTTATGGTTAGGGTACATGTTTGGTTTAGGGATAGGTTTATGCTACGTGTTAGGGTACAGGTTAGGGTTATGTTAGGGTACGGGTTAGGGTACGGTTTAGGGTTAGGGTTAAGATATGGGTAACGGTACGAGTTAGGGTTAGGGTACGGGTTAGGGTACGGGTTTGGGTTAGTGTTAGTGTATGGGTTAGTTTTAACATTTGGGTACGAGTTTGGGTAAGGGTTAGGTTTATGGTAGGGTTAGGGTTTAGGGTTAGGGTTCGGGTTAGGCTACGGGTTAGTGTTACAGTACGGGTTAGAGTTAGGGTTAGTGTATGGGATAGGGTTAGGATTAGGGTTAGTGTTAGTGTTAGGGTTAGGGTACGGGTTTGCATTAGGGTTTGGGTACTGGATTGGGTTAGGGTACGGGTTAGGTCTAGGGATAGGGTTAGGTTAGGGTGTGGGTTAGGGTTAGGCATCGTTTTAGGGTTAGGGTACGTTTTAGGGTTAGGGTACGGGTTAGGGTTAGGGGTAGTGTACAGGTTAAGTTTAGGGTTAGGGTTAGTTTTAGGGTTAGGGTTAGTGTTAACGTTATGGTACGGGATAGGGTTAGGGTTAGGGTCATGGTTAGGGTTAGGGATAGGGTACGAGTTAGGGTTAGGGTTAGGTTTGGGTACGGGTTGGGGTAGGGTATGGGTTAGGGGTAGGGGTAGGGTATGAGTTAGGTTTAGGGTTAGGGCTAGGGCTAGGTTTATGGTATGGGTTAGGGTACAAGTTAGGGTTAGGGTTGAGGTATGGGTAAGGGTACATTTTAGGGTTAGGGTACGTGTTAGGGTACGGGTTTGGCTTAGTGTGAGGGTACGGGTTAGGTTTAGCGTTTGGGTACGGTTTAGGGTAAGGGTGAGGGTTAGGGTTAGTGTTAGGGTTAGGGTTAGGCTATGGGTTAGGGTCAGGATACGGGTTAGGTTAGGGTTAGGGTTAGTGTACGGGTTAGGGTTAGGGTTAGGTTTAGGTTTAGTGTTAGGGTTAGGATACGGGATAGGGTTAGGGTTAGGGTTCGGGATAGGGTTAGGGTATGGGTTAGGTCTAGGGTTAGGGTTAGCTTTACGCTGCGGTTTAGAGTTAGTCCCTGGGTTAGGGTTAGGGTACGGGTTAGGGTTAGGGTACGGTTTAGGGTTATGGTTAGTGTACGGATAGGGTTAGGGTTAGGGTTAGGGTTAGGGTACGGGTTAGGTTTAGGTTTAGGGTACGGGATAGGGTTAGCGTATGGGTTAAGTTTAGGGTTAGGGTTAGGTTTAGGTTACGGATTAGGGTTAGGGTACGAGTTAGGGTTAGGTTTAGAGTGCGGTTTATGGTTAGGGTTAGGTACGGGTTAGGGTTAGGTTTAGTGTCAGGTTTAGGGTTAGGGATAGGGTTACGGTACGAATAAGTGTTATGGTTGGCGTTAGGGTACAGGTTAGGTTTAGGGTTAGTGTACGGGTTAGGGTTATGTTTAAAGTTAGGTTTAGGGTTAGTGTTAGGGTTAGGGTTAAGTACGGGTTAGCATTAGGGTTAGGGTTAGGGTTAGGGTTAGGGTTAGTGTACGGGTTAGGGTTAGGGTTAAGGTTAGGTTTAGAGTACGGGGTAGGGTTAATTTTAGTGTTAGGGTTAGGGTAATGTACGGGTTAGGCTTAGGGTTAGGTTTAGGGTTAGGGTACGGGTTAGGGTTAGGTTTAGGGTACGGGATAAGGTTAGGGTTAGGGTTAGTGTACAGTTTAGGGTTAGGTTTAGGGTTAGTGTTAGTGTTAGGGTACGGGTTAGGGTTATGGTTGGGGTTAGGGTACAGGTTAGTTTTACGGTTAAGGTATGGGTTAGGGTTAGTTTTAGTGTGCGGATTAGGGTTAGGGTTACGTTTAGTGTAAGGGTTAGGGTTAGGTTTAGGGTCAGGTTTAGGGTTAGGGTTAGTGTTAGGGTACGGTTTAGGGTTCGGGTTGGGTTTAGGGTACAGGTTAGTTTTAGGGTTAGGGTATGGGTTAGGGTTATGGTTAAGGGTAGGTTTAGGGTTAGGGTATTTGTTAGGGTTAGGTTAAGGTTAAGGGTTATGGTTGGTGTTAGGGTTAGTGTTAAGTTTAGGGTGCGGGTTAGTGTTATGTTTAGGTTTAGTTTTAGAATACGGGTTTGGGTTCGTGTTAGGGTATGGGAGAGGTTTAATGTTTGGGTACAGGTTAGGGTAAGGATTAGAGTTAGTGTCAGGGTTAGGGGTTAGGGTTAGAGTTAGGGTTAGGCTACGGGTAGAGTTAGGGTACGGGTTAGGGTTAGGGTTCAGGTTAGGGTTAGTGTATGGGTTAGGTTTAGGGTTAGGGTTAGGTTTAGGTTTAGGGTTAGGGTTAGGTTTAGGTTTAGTGTTAGGGTTACGGTACGGGTTAGGGTTAAGGTTACGGTACAGAATATGGTTAGTGTACGTGTTAGGTGTAGGGTTATGGTTAGGTTTAGTGTGTGGGTTAGGATTAGGGTTAGGGTTAGGTTTAGGAAACATTTTAGGGTTAGGTGTTGGGTACGGGTTGGGTTACGTTTAGGGTTAGGGTATGGTTTAGGTTTAGGGTAAGGGTAAGGGTTAGTATTAGGGTACGGGTTAGGGTTAGAGTATGGGTTAGGGTTAGTTTTAGGGTTAGGGTTAGGGTTAGAGTACGGGTTAGGGTTAGTGCTAGGGTTAGGGTTAGGTTAGTGTACGGATAGGGTTAGGGTACGGGTTAGGATTAGGGTACGGGTTAGAGTTAGGTTTAGGGTCAGGTTTAGGGTTAGGGATAGGGTTAAGGTACGAGTTAGTGTTATGGTTGGCGTTAGGGTACGGGTTAGTTTTAGGGTTAGTGTATGGGTTAGGGTTATGGTTAAAGTTAGGTTTAGGGTTAGGGTTAGGGTTAGGGTTAAGTACGGGTTAGCGTTAGGGTTAGGGTTAGGGTTAGGATTAGGGTACAGGTTAGGGTTAGGGTTAGGGTTTAGGTTAGGGTTAGTGTACGGGTTAGTGTTAGGGTTAGGGTTAGTGTTACTGTAATGTTACGGTACGGGTTAGGTTTAAGGTTAGGGTACGGGATAGGGTTAGTGTACGGGATAAATTTAGATTTAGGTTTAGGTTTAGGTTACGGGTTAGGGTTAGGGTACGGGTTAGGGTTAGTGTTAGGGTTAGTGTTAGGGTACAGGTTAGGGTTAGAGTATGGGTTAAGGTTAGTTTTAGGGTTAGGGTTATGGTTAGAGTACGGGTTAGGGTTAGTGTTAAGGTTAGGGTTAGGTTAGTGTACGGATAGGGTTAGGGTTAGGGTTAGGGTTAGGGTACGGGTTAGAGTTAGGTTTAGGGTCAGGTTTAGGGTTAGGGATAGGGTTACGGTACGAGTTAGTGTTATGGTTGGTTAGTTTTAGGGTTAGTTTTAGGGTTAATGTATATGTTAGGGTTATGGTTAAAGTTAGGTTTAGGGTTAGGGTTAGGGTTAGGGTTAAGTACGGGTTAGCGTTAGGGTTAGGTTTAGGGTTAGGGTTAAGGTATGGGTTAGGGTTAGGTTTAGGGTTTAGGTTAGGGTTAGTGTACGGGTTAGGGTTAGGGTTAGGGTTAGTGTTAGTGTAATGTTATGGTACGGGTTAGGTTTAAGGTTCGGGTATGGGATAGAGTTAGTGTACGGGATAAGTTTAGGTTTAGGTTTAGGTTTAGGTTATGGGTTAGGGTTAGGGTACGGGTTAGGGTTAGGTTTAGGTGTGGGTTAGGGTTAGGGTACGGGTTAGGGTTAGGTTTAGGGTCAGGGTTAGGTTTAGGGATAGGGTTATGGTACGGGTTAGGGTTAGGGTAGGGGTTATGGTACGGGTATTTTTAGGGTTAGGGTACGGGTTAGGGTTACGGTTAAGGTTACGGTTAGTGTTAGGTTATGGGTTAGGTTTAGGGTACGGGTAAGGGTTATGGTTAGGTTTATGGTTAGGTTTAGGGTAGGGTGCGGGTTAGGCTTAGGGTTAGGGTTAGGGTTAGCTCTAGTGTATGGGTTAGGGTTACTCTTAGGGTTTGGGTACAGGTTAGGGTTAGATTACGGGATAGGGTTGGGTACAGGTTAGGAGAAGTGTTAGGGTTAGGTTTAGGGTATGGGATAGGGTTAGGGTTAGGTTTAGGGTTAGGTTTAGGGTATAGGTTAGGTTTAGGGTACAGGTTTGGGTTAGGGTTAGTGTCAGGGTTAGGGTTAGGGTTAGGGTACGAGTTAGGGTTAGGGTTAGAGTACGGGGTAGGGTCAGTATTAGGGTTAGGGTTAGGGTTAATGTAAAGGTTAGGCTTAGGGTTAGGTTTAGGGTTAGTTTACGGGTTAGGGTTAGGTTTAGGGTACGGGATAGTGTTAGAGTACGGGTTAAGTTTAGGGTTAGGGTTAGGTTTAGGTTATGGGTTAGGTTTAGGTTTAGGTTTGGTTAGGGTTAGGGTTAGGTTTACGTTACGGGTTAGGGTTAGGGTTGGGGTTAGGGTACGGGTTAATTTTAGGTTTAGGGTACGGGTCAGGTTACGGTTAAGTTTAGGGTTAGGTTAAGGGTATGGGTTAGGGTTAGGGTACGGGTAAGTTTTATGGTTAGGGTTAGGGTTAGGTTTAGGTTTAGGGTGCGGGTTAGGGTTAGGGTTAGGGTTAGCGCTAGGGTATGGGTTAGGGTTACTGTTAGGTTTAGGGTACGGTTTAAAGTTAGGTTTAGGGTATTGGTTAGCGTTAGGGTTAGGGTTAGGGTACGGGTTAGGTTTAGGGTACGGGTTAGGGTTAGGGTCAGGGTTAGGTTTTGGGTTAGGGTACGAATTAGAGTTAGGGTTAGGGTACTGGTTAGAGTTAGGGTTTGGTTCGGGGTAGGTTTACAGTACAGGTTAGGGTTAGGGTGAGGTTTAGGGTTAGGGTTAGAATACGGTTAGGGTTAGGGTTAGGGTTAGGGTTAGAGTACAGGTTAGGGTTAGTGTTAGGGTTTTGTTAGGGTTAGGGTTAGTGTTAGGGTACGGGTTAGGGTTAGGGTTAGAGTATGGGGTAGGGTTAGTGTTAGGGTACGGGTTAGGGTTAGGGTTAGGGTACGGGTTATGGTTAGGGTTAGGGTTAGTGTTAGAGTACGGGGTAGGGTTAGTGTTAGGGTTAGGGTTAGTGTTAGAGTACGGGTTTGGGTTAGTGTTAGGGTACAAGTTAGGTTTACCGTTTGGGTACGGGTTAGGGTAAGTGTTAGGGTTAGGGTTATGGTACGTGTTAGGGTTAGTGTTTGGGGACGGGTTAGGATTACATTTAGGGTTAGGGTGCGGGTTAGGTTTAGGGTTAGGGTAAATGTTAGTGTTAGGGTACGGGATAGGGTTAGAGTACGGGTTAGGGTTAGGTTTAGGTTTAGGGTTAGGGATAGAGTACGGGTTAGGGTTAGTGTTAGAGTTAGGGTTAGGGTTAATGTATGGATAGGGTACGGGTTAGTGTTAGGGTTAGGGTACAGGTTAGGGTTAGGTGTAGGGTACGGGATAGGGTTAGTGTATGGGTTAAGTTTAGGGTTAGGGTTAGGTTTAGGTGATGGGGTAGTGTTAGGGTCTGGGTTAGGGTAGGTTTAGGTGCGGTTTAGGTTTAGGGTACGGGTTAGCGTCAGTTTTAGGTGAGGGTTAGGGTTAGGGTTAGGATTAGGTTACAGGTTAGGGTTAGGTTTAGGGTTAGGGTTAGGGTTAGGGTACGAATTAGGGTTAGGGTTAGGGTACGGGTTAGGGTTAGGTTTATGGTACGGGTTAGGGTTACAGTACGGGTTAGGTTTATGGTGAGGGTTAGGGTTCAGGGTTAGAGTACGGGTTAGGGTTAGGGTTAGTGTTAGAGTACGGGATAGGGTTAGTGTTAGGGTTAATGTACGGGTTAGGCTTAGGGTTAGGTTTAGGGTTAGGATACAGGTTAGGTTTAGGTTTAGGGTATGGGATAGGGTTTGCATATGGGTTAAGTTTAGAGTTAGGGTTAGGTTTAGGTTACGGGTTAGGGTTAGGGTTCGGTTTAGGGTTAGGTTTAGGGTGCGGGTTAGGGTTAGGGTTAGTGTAAGGGTTAGGGTTAGGTTTAGCGTCTGGGTTAGGGTTAGGGTTAGGGTTAGAGTACGGGTTTGGGATAGTGTTAGTGTATGGGTTAGGTTTACCGTTTGGGTACGGGTTAGGGTAAGGGTTAGGGTTAGGTTTAGGGTTAGGGTTTAGCATTAGATTTAGGGTTAGGCTACTTGTAGGGTTAAGGTACGGGTTAGGGTTCGGTTTAGTGTTAGTGTACGGGTTAGGGTTAGGTTTAGGTTTAGGGTTAGGCTTAGTGTTAGGGTTATGGTACGGGTTAGGTTTAAAGTTCCAGTACGGGATAGGTTTAGTGTACGTGTTAGGTCGAGAGTTAGGGTTAGGTTTGGTGTGCGGGTTAGGGTTAGGGTTAGGGTACGTGTTAGGGTTAGGGTTTGGGTACTGGTTAGGGTTACGTTTAGGGTTAGGGTACGTGTTAGTTTTAGGGTTAGGGTAAGGGTTAGTGTTAGGGTACGGGTTAGGGTTAGAGTATGGGTTAGGGATAGGTTTAGGGTAAGCGTTAGGGTTAGAGTACGGGTTAGGGTTAGTGTTAGGGTTAAGGTTAGGGTTAGAGTTAGGGTTAGGGTACGGGATAGGGTTAGGGTTAAGGTTAGGGTTAGGGTTAGGGTACGGGTTAGGGTTAGGTTTAGGGTCAGGGTTAGGGTTAGGGATAGGGTTATGGTACGGGTTAGGGTTAGGGTTGGGGTTAGGGTACGGGTTAGTTTTAGGGTTGGGGTACGGGTTAGTGTTACGGTTAAAGTTAGGTTTAATGTTAGGGTATGTGTTAGGGATAGGGTACAGGTAAGGGTTATGGTTAGGGTTAGGGTTAGGTTAGAGTACGGGTAAGGGTTAGTGTTAGGGTTAGGGTTAGGGTACGTTTAGGGTTAGGGTTAGGGTTAGTGTGCGGGTTAGGGTTAGTGTATGGGTTAGGGTTAGGGTTAGTGTTAGGGTTACTGTACGGGTTAGGGTTAAGGTTACGGAACGGGATAGGTTTAGTGTAAGTGTTAGGTCTAGGGTTAGGGTTAGGTTTAGTGTGCGGGTTACGGTTAGTGTTAGGGTTAAGGTATGTTTTAGGGTTAGGGTTTGTGTACGGGTTAGGGTTACGTTTAGTGTTAGGGTATGGGTTAAGTTTAGGGTTAGGGTAAGGGTTAGTGTTAGGGTACGGTTTAGGGTTAGGTTTAGGGTACGGGATAGGGTTAGCATACTGCTTAAGTTTAGGGTTAGGGTTAGGTTTAGGTTATGGGTTAGGGTTAGGTTTAGGTGTGGGTTAGGGTTAGGGTTAGGGTTAGGGTTAGGTTTAGGTGCGGGTTAGGGTTAGAGTTGGGGTTAGGGTACGGGTTACTTTTAGAGTTAGGGTACGGGTCAGGGTTACGGTTAAGTTTAGGGTTAGGTTTAGGGTATGGGTTAGGGTTAGGGTACGGGTAAGGGTTATGGTTAGGGTTAGGGTTAGGTTTAGGTTTAGGGTGCGGGTTAGGGTTAGGGTTAGGGTTAGCACTAGGGTACGGGTTAGGGTTACTGTTAGATTTTGGGTACGGGTTAGGGTTAGGGTTAGGTTAAGGGATAGGGTTGGGTACGGGTTTGGTCAAGGTTTAGGGTTAGGTTTAGGGTATGGTTAGGGTTAGGGTTAGGATTAGGGTTAAGTTTAGGGTATGGGTTAGGCTTAGGGTACGGGTTAGGGTTAGGGTCAGGGTTAGGGTTAGGGTTAGGGTTAGGGTACGGGTAAGGGTTAGGTTTAGGTTATGGTTCGGGTCAGGTTTAGGGTTAGGGTACAGGTTAGGTTTAGGGTATGGGTTAGGGTTAGGGTTAGCGTCAGGGTTAGGGTTAGGGTTAGGGTATGAATTAGGGTTAGGGTAAGGGTACGGGTTAGGTTTAGGGTTATGGTACAGGTTATGGTTAAAGTACGGGTTAGGGTTAGAGTGAGGTTTAGGGTTAGGGTTAGAGTACGGTTAGGGTTAGGGTTAGGGTTAGGGTTAGAGTACGGGATAGGGTTAGGTTTAGGGTTGGGGTTAGGATTAGGGTTAGGGAACGGTTTACGTTTAGGTTTTGTGTTAGGGTTAGAGTACGGGTTAGGGTTAGTGTTAGAGTTAGGGTTAGGGTTATGGTTAGGGTACGGTTTAGGGTTAGGGTTTGTGTTAGGGTTAGAGTACATGGTAGGGTTAGTGTTAGAGTTAGGATTAGTGTTAGGTTTAGGGTTAGTGTTAGAGTACGGGTTAGGGTTAGTGTTAGGGTTAGGGTTAGGGTTAGGGTACGGGTTAGCGTTAGGTTTAGGGTTAGTGTTAGAGTGTGGAGTAGGATTAGTATTAGGGTTAGGGTTAGGGTTAGAGTACGGGTTGGGTTAGTGTTAGGGTACGGGTTAGGTTTACCGTTTGGGTACGGGTTAGGGTAAGGTTTAGGGTTAGGTTTAGGTTTAGGGTACGTGTTAGGTTTAGGGTTTGGGTACGGGTTAGGGTTACGTTTAGGGTTAGGGTACTTGTTAGGTTTAGGGTTAGGGTAAGGGTTAGTGTTAGGGTACGGGTTAGGGTTAGAGTATGGGTTAGGGATAGGTTTAGGGTAAGGGTTAGGGTTAGAGTACGGGTTAGGGTTAGTGTTAGGGTTAGGGTTAGGGTTAGGGTTAGGGTACAGGATAGGGTTAGGGTTAGGGTTAGGGTTAGGGTACGGGTTAGGGTTAGGGTTAGGGTTAGGGTCAGGGTTAGGGTTAGGGATAGGGTTATCGTACGGGTTAGGGTTAGGGTTGGGGTTAGGGTACGGGTTAGTTTTAGGGTTGGGGTACGGGTTAGTGTTACGGTTAAAGTTAGGTTTAGTGTTAGGGTATGTGTTAGGGATAGGGTACAGGTAAGGGTTATGGTTAGGGTTAGGGTTAGGTTAGAGTACGGTTTAGGGTTAGTGTTAGTGTTAGGGATAGGGTACGTTTAGGGTTAGGGTTAGGGTTATTGTACGGGTTAGTGTTAGTGTACGGGTTAGGGTTAGGGTTAGTGTTAGGGTTACTGTACGGGTTAGGGTTAAGGTTACGGTACGGGATAGGTTTAGTGTAAGTGTTAGGTCTAGGGTTAGGGTTAGGTTTAGTGTGCGGGTTACGGTTAGTGTTAGGGTTAAGGTATGTGTTAGGGTTAGGGTTTGTGTACGGGTTAGGGTTACGTTTAGGATTAGGTTATGGGTTAAGTTTAGGGTTAGGGTAAGGGTTAGTTTTAGGGTACGGTTTAGGGTTAGAGTACGGGTTAGGGTTAGGTTTAGGGTTAGGGTTAGGGTTAGAGTATTGGTTAGGGTTAGTGTAAGGGTTAGGGTTAGGGTTAGGGTTAGAGCGCGGATAGGGTTAGGGTTAGGTTTAGGGTACGTGTTAGGGTTAGGTTTAGGGTACGGGATAGGGTTAGCGTGCTGGTTAAGTTTAGGGTTAGGGTTAGGTTTAGTTTACGGGTTAGGGTTAGGGTACGGGTTAGGGTTAGGTTTAGGGTTAGGGTTAGAGTACGGGTTATTGTTAGTGTTAGGGTTAGGGTTAGGGTTAGTGTTAGGGTTAGAGTGTGGATTGGGTTAAGGTTAGGTTTAGGGTTAGGGTATGGGTTAGGGTTAGGTTTAGGGTACGGGATAGGGTTAGCGTACTGGTTAAGTTTAGGGTTAGGGTTAGGTTTAGGTTATGGGTTAGGGTTAGGTTTAGGTGTGGGTTAGGGTTAGGGTTAGTGTTAGGTTTAGGTGCGGGTTAGGGTTAGGGTTGGGGTTAGGGTATGGGTTACTTTTAGAGTTAGGGTACGGGTCAAGGTTATGGTTACGTTTAGGTTTAGGTTTAGGGTATGGGTTAGGGTACGGGTAAGGGTTATGGTTAGGTTTAGGCTTAGGTTTAGGTTTAGGGTGCGGGTTAGTGTTAGGGTTGGGGTTAGCGCTAGGGTACGGGTTAGGGTTACTGTTAGATTTTGGGTACGGGTTAGGGTTAGGGTTAGGATACGGGATAGGGTTGGGTACGGGTTTGGTCAAGGGTTAGGGTTAGGTTTAGGGTACGGGTTAGGGTTAGGGTTAGGATTAGGGTTAAGTGTAGGGTATGGGTTAGGCTTAGGGTACGGGTTAGGGTTAGGGTTAGGGTAAGGGTTAGTGTTAGGGGATGGGATAGGGTTAGAGTATGGGTTAGGTTTAGGTTTAGGGTAGGATTAGGGTTAGGGTTAGTGTTAGGGTACGGGTTAGCTTTAGGGTTGGGGTTAGGGTACGGGTTAGTTTTAGGGTTAGGGTATAGGTTAGGGTTACGGTTAAGGTTTGGGTTAGGGTTAGGGTATGAGTTAGGGTTAGGTTACGGTTAAGGATTATGGTTTGGGTTAGGGTTAGAGTTAAGTTTAGGGTGCGGGTTATGGTTATGGTTAGGGTTAGGGTTAGAGTACGGGTTTGGGTTAGTGTTAGGGTACTTGTTAGGTTTACCATTTGGGTAAGGGTTAGGGAAAGGTTTAGGGTTAGGGTTAGGGTTAGGGTTAGGGTAAGTGTTATGGTTAGGTTTTGGGTATGGGTTAGGATTAGGGATAGGCTTATGGTACGGGTTAGGGTTAGGGTTGGGGTTACGGTACGGGTTATTTTTAGAGTTATGGTATGTGTTAGGGTTACGGTTAATGTTAGGGTTAGTGTTAGGCTATGGGTTAGGGTTAGGGTAAGGTAAGGGTTATGGTTAGGGTTACGGTTAGGTTTAGGTTTAGGGTGCGGGTTAGGCTTAGGGTTAGGGTTAAGGTTGCGCTAGGGTATGGGTTTGGGTTACTCTTAGGGTTTGGGTACGGGTTAGGGTTAGGGTACGGGATAGGGTTGGGTACGGGTTAGGACAAGGTTTGGGGTTAGATTTAGGGTACGGGATAGGGTTAGGGTTAGGGTTAGGGTATGGGTTAGGTTTAGGGTACGGGTTAGGGTTAGGGTTAGGGTCAGGGTTAGGGTTAGGGTTATGGTACAGGGTTGGTTTACAGTACGGGTTAGGGTTATGGTGAGGTTTAGGGTTAGTGTTAGAATACGGTTAGGGTTAGGACTAGGGTTAGGGTTAGGGTTAGGGTTAGAGTACACTTTAGGGTTAGTGTTATGTTTAGGGTTAAGGTTAGGGTTAGGGTTAGTGTTAGGGTATGGGTTAGGGTTAGGGTTAGAGTAAGGGTAGGGTTAGTGTTAAGGTTAGGGTTAGGGTTATGTTTAGGGTACAGGTTATGGTTAGGGTTAGGGTTAGTGTTAGAGTATGGGGTAGGGCTAGTCTTAGGGTTAGGGTTAGGGTTAGAGTACGGGTTTGGGTTAGTGTTAGGGTGCAAGTTAGGTTTACCTTTTGGGTATGGGTTAGGGTAAGGGTTAGGGTTAGGTTTAGGTTATGTGTTAGGGTTAGGGTTTGGGGACGGGTTAGGGTTATGTTTAGGGTTAGGGTACGGGTTAGGTTTAGGGTTAGGGTAAATGTTAGTGTTAGGGTACGGGATAGGGTTAGAGTACGGATTATGGTTAGGTTTAGGTTTTGGGTTAGGGTTAGAGTACGGTTTAGGGTTAGTGTTAGAGTTAAGGTAGGGTTAGTGTACGGAAGTGTTAGGGTTAGGGTTAGGGTACGGGTTAGGGTTAGGTTTAGGGTACAAGATAAGGTTAGTGTACGGGTTAAGTTTAGGGTTAGGGTTAGGTTTAGGTGATGGGTTAGGTTTAGGGTACGGGTTAGGGTTAGGTTTAGGTGCGGGTTAGGGTTAGGGTACGGGTTAGGGTCAGGTTTAGGTGAGGGTTAGGGTTAGGGTTAGGATTAGGGTACGGGTTAGGGTTAGGTTTAGGGTGAGGGTTAGGGTTAGGGTTACGGTACGAATTAGGGTTTGGGTTAGGGTACGGGTTAGGATTAGGGTTATGGTACGGGTTAGGGTTACAGTACGTGTTAGGGTTAGGGTGAGGGTTAGTGTTAGAGTTAGGGTTAGGTTAGTGTACGGATAGGGTTAGGGTTAGGGTTAGGGTTAGGGTTAGGGTACGGGTTAGAGTTAGGTTTAGGGTCAGGTTTAGGGTTAGGGATAGGGTTAAGGTACGAGTTAGTGTTATGGTTGGCATTAGGGTATGGGTTAGTTTTAGGGTTAGTGTATGGGTTAGGGTTATGGATAAAGTTAGGTTTAGGTTTAGGGTTAGGGTTAGGGTTAAGTACGGGTTAGCGTTACGTTTAGGGTTAGGGGTAGGGTTAGTGTTAGGGTTAGGGTACGGGTTAGGTTTAGGGTTAGTGTTTAGGTTAGGGTTAGTGTACGGGTTAGGGTTAGGGTTAGGTTTAGTGTTAGTGTTAGGGTTACGGTACGGGTTAGGTTTAAGTTTAGGGTACGGGATAGGGTTAGTGTACGTGTTAGGTCTAGGGTTAGGGTTAGGTTTAGTGTGCGGGTTAGGTTTAGGGTTAGGGTTAGGGTACGGTATAGGGTTAGGTTTAGGGTCAGTGTAAGGGTTAGGTTTAGAGTTAGGGTTAGCGTTAGGGTTAAGTTTAGGGTGCGGGTTAGGGTTAGGTTTAGGGTTAGCGCTAGGGTATGGGTTAGGGTTACTGTTAGGGTTTGGGTACGGGTTAGGGTTAGGGTTAGCATACGGGATAGGGTTGGGTACTGGTTAGGTCAAGGGTTAGGTTTAGGTTTAGGGTACGGGTTAGGGTTAGGGTTAGGTTTAGGGTTAGCGTTAGGGTATGGGTTAGGCTTAGGGTACGGGTTAGGGTTAGGGTACGGGTTAGGGTTAGGGTTAGGGTCAGGGTTAGGGTTAGGGGATGGGATAGGGTTAGAGTATGGGTTAGGTTTAGGTTTAGGGTAGGATTAGGGTTAGGGTTAGTGTTAGGGTACGGGTTAGCTTTAGGGTTGGGGTTAGGGTACGGGTTAGTTTTAGGGTTAGGGTATAGGTTAGGGTTACGGTTAAGGTTTGGGTTAGGGTTAGGGTATGAGTTAGGGTTAGGTTACGGTTAAGGATTATGGTTTGGGTTAGGGTTAGAGTTAAGTTTAGGGTGCGGGTTATGGTTATGGTTAGGGTTAGGGTTAGAGTACGGGTTTGGGTTAGTGTTAGGGTACTTGTTAGGTTTACCATTTGGGTAAGGGTTAGGGAAAGGTTTAGGGTTAGGGTTAGGGTTAGGGTTAGGGTAAGTGTTATGGTTAGGTTTTGGGTATGGGTTAGGATTAGGGATAGGCTTATGGTACGGGTTAGGGTTAGGGTTGGGGTTACGGTACGGGTTATTTTTAGAGTTATGGTATGTGTTAGGGTTACGGTTAATGTTAGGGTTAGTGTTAGGCTATGGGTTAGGGTTAGGGTAAGGTAAGGGTTATGGTTAGGGTTACGGTTAGGTTTAGGTTTAGGGTGCGGGTTAGGCTTAGGGTTAGGGTTAAGGTTGCGCTAGGGTATGGGTTTGGGTTACTCTTAGGGTTTGGGTACGGGTTAGGGTTAGGGTACGGGATAGGGTTGGGTACGGGTTAGGACAAGGTTTGGGGTTAGATTTAGGGTACGGGATAGGGTTAGGGTTAGGGTTAGGGTATGGGTTAGGTTTAGGGTACGGGTTAGGGTTAGGGTTAGGGTCAGGGTTAGGGTTAGGGTTATGGTACAGGGTTGGTTTACAGTACGGGTTAGGGTTATGGTGAGGTTTAGGGTTAGTGTTAGAATACGGTTAGGGTTAGGACTAGGGTTAGGGTTAGGGTTAGGGTTAGAGTACACTTTAGGGTTAGTGTTATGTTTAGGGTTAAGGTTAGGGTTAGGGTTAGTGTTAGGGTATGGGTTAGGGTTAGGGTTAGAGTAAGGGTAGGGTTAGTGTTAAGGTTAGGGTTAGGGTTATGTTTAGGGTACAGGTTATGGTTAGGGTTAGGGTTAGTGTTAGAGTATGGGGTAGGGCTAGTCTTAGGGTTAGGGTTAGGGTTAGAGTACGGGTTTGGGTTAGTGTTAGGGTGCAAGTTAGGTTTACCTTTTGGGTATGGGTTAGGGTAAGGGTTAGGGTTAGGTTTAGGTTATGTGTTAGGGTTAGGGTTTGGGGACGGGTTAGGGTTATGTTTAGGGTTAGGGTACGGGTTAGGTTTAGGGTTAGGGTAAATGTTAGTGTTAGGGTACGGGATAGGGTTAGAGTACGGATTATGGTTAGGTTTAGGTTTTGGGTTAGGGTTAGAGTACGGTTTAGGGTTAGTGTTAGAGTTAAGGTAGGGTTAGTGTACGGAAGTGTTAGGGTTAGGGTTAGGGTACGGGTTAGGGTTAGGTTTAGGGTACAAGATAAGGTTAGTGTACGGGTTAAGTTTAGGGTTAGGGTTAGGTTTAGGTGATGGGTTAGGTTTAGGGTACGGGTTAGGGTTAGGTTTAGGTGCGGGTTAGGGTTAGGGTACGGGTTAGGGTCAGGTTTAGGTGAGGGTTAGGGTTAGGGTTAGGATTAGGGTACGGGTTAGGGTTAGGTTTAGGGTGAGGGTTAGGGTTAGGGTTACGGTACGAATTAGGGTTTGGGTTAGGGTACGGGTTAGGATTAGGGTTATGGTACGGGTTAGGGTTACAGTACGTGTTAGGGTTAGGGTGAGGGTTAGTGTTAGAGTTAGGGTTAGGTTAGTGTACGGATAGGGTTAGGGTTAGGGTTAGGGTTAGGGTTAGGGTACGGGTTAGAGTTAGGTTTAGGGTCAGGTTTAGGGTTAGGGATAGGGTTAAGGTACGAGTTAGTGTTATGGTTGGCATTAGGGTATGGGTTAGTTTTAGGGTTAGTGTATGGGTTAGGGTTATGGATAAAGTTAGGTTTAGGTTTAGGGTTAGGGTTAGGGTTAAGTACGGGTTAGCGTTACGTTTAGGGTTAGGGGTAGGGTTAGTGTTAGGGTTAGGGTACGGGTTAGGTTTAGGGTTAGTGTTTAGGTTAGGGTTAGTGTACGGGTTAGGGTTAGGGTTAGGTTTAGTGTTAGTGTTAGGGTTACGGTACGGGTTAGGTTTAAGTTTAGGGTACGGGATAGGGTTAGTGTACGTGTTAGGTCTAGGGTTAGGGTTAGGTTTAGTGTGCGGGTTAGGTTTAGGGTTAGGGTTAGGGTACGGTATAGGGTTAGGTTTAGGGTCAGTGTAAGGGTTAGGTTTAGAGTTAGGGTTAGCGTTAGGGTTAAGTTTAGGGTGCGGGTTAGGGTTAGGTTTAGGGTTAGCGCTAGGGTATGGGTTAGGGTTACTGTTAGGGTTTGGGTACGGGTTAGGGTTAGGGTTAGCATACGGGATAGGGTTGGGTACTGGTTAGGTCAAGGGTTAGGTTTAGGTTTAGGGTACGGGTTAGGGTTAGGGTTAGGTTTAGGGTTAGCGTTAGGGTATGGGTTAGGCTTAGGGTACGGGTTAGGGTTAGGGTTAGGGTCAGGGTTAGGGTTAGGGTACGAGTTAGGGTTAGGGTTAGGTTTAGGGTACGGGTTAGGGTTAGGGTTAGGGTTAGGGTTAGGGTATGGTTTAAGTTTAGGGTACGGGTTAGGGTTAGGGTCATGGTTAGGGTTAGGGTTAGTGTACGAGTTAGGGTTAGGGTTAGGTTACGGGTTAGGGTTAGGGTTACGGTACGGTTTAGGATTACAGTACAGGTTATGGTAAGTGTGAGGGTTAGGTTTAGGGTTAGAGTACGGGTTAGGTTTCGTGTTACGGTTAGGGTTAGGTTTAGTGTACGGATAGTGTTAGGTTTAGGGTTAGGGTTAGGGTACGGGTTAGGGTTAGGTTTAGGGTCAGGTTTAGGGTTAGGGATAGGGTTACGGTACGAGTTAGTGTTATGTTTGGCGTTAGGGTACGGGTTAGTTTTAGGGTTAGTGTACGGGTTAGGGTTATGGTTAAAATTAAGTTTAGGGTTAGGGTTAGGGTTAGGGTTATGTACGGGTTAGCGTTAGTGTTAGGGTTAGGGTTATGGTTAGTGTTAGGGTTAGGGTATGGGTTAGGTTTAGGGTTAGCGTTTAGGTTAGGGTTAGTGTACGGGTTAGGTTAGGGTTAGGGTTAGTGTTAGTGTAATGTTACGGTACGGGTTAGGTTTAAGGTTAGGGTATGGGATAGGGTTAGTGTACGTATTAGGTCTAGGGTTAGGGTTAGGTTTAGTGTGCGGGTTAGGTTTAGGGTTAGGGTTAGGGTACGGTATAGGGTTAGGTTTAGGGTCATTGTAAGGGTTAGGTTTAGGGTTAGCGTTAGGGTTAGAGTTAGGCTTAGGTTTAGGATGCGGGTTAGGGTTAAGTTTAGGGTTAGCGCTAGGGTATTGGTTAGGGTTACTGTTAGGGTTTGGGTACGTGTAAGGGTTAGGGTTAAGGTACGGGATAGGGTTGGGTACGGGTTAGGTCAAGGGTTAGGTTTAGGTTTAGGGTACGGGTTAGGGTTAGGGTTAGGTTTAGGGTTACGGTTAGGTTATTGGTTAGGCTTAGGGTAAGGGTTAGGGTTAGGGTTAGGGTCAGGGTTAGGGTTAGGGTTAGGGTACGAGTTAGGGTTAGGGTTAGGTTTAGGGTATGGGTTAGGGATAGGATTAGGGTTAGGGTACGGCTTAGGTTTAGGGTATGGTTTAGGGTTAGGGTTAGGGTCAGTGTTAGGTTTAGGGTTAGTGTACGAGTTAGGGTTAGGGTTAGGTTACGTGTTAGGGTTAGGGTTATGGTACGGGTTAGGGTTACAGTACGGGTTATGGTTAGTGTGACGGTTAGGGTTAGGTTTAGAGTACGGGTTAGGGTTCGTGTTAGGGTTAGGGTTTTGGTTAGGATTAGGGTTAGGGTTAGGTTTAGAGTACGGGGTAGGGTTAATTTTAGTATTAGGGTTAGGGTTAATGTACGGGTTAGGCTTAGGGTTAGGTTTAGGTTTAGGATACGGGTTAGGGTTAGGTTTAGGGTACGGGATAAGGTCAGGGATAGGGTTAGTGCATGGGTTAGGGTTAGGTTTAGGGTCAGGGTTAGGGTTAGGGTTAGTGTTAGGGTACGGGTTAGGGTTATGTTTGGGGTTAGGGTACGGGTTAGTTTTACGGTTAGGATACGGGTTAGTGTTTGTTTTAGGGTGCGGGTTAGTGTTAGGTTTAGGGTTAATGTAAGGGTTATTGTTTGGTTTAGGGTCAGGTTTAGGGTTGGGTTAGTGTTAGGGTACGGTTTAGGGTTAGGGTTGGGTTTACGGTACAGGTTAGTTTTAGGGTTAGGGTATGGGTTAGGGTTAGGTTACGGTTAAGGTTATGGTTTGTGTTAGTGTTAGGGTTAAGTTTAGGGTGCGGGTTAGGGTTAGGGTTAGGGTACGGGTTAGGGTAGGGTTTAGGGTACGGGATAGGGTTAGTATACGGGTTAAGTTTATGGTTAGTGTTAGGTTTAGGTTATGGGTTAGGTTTGGGGTACGGGATAGGGTGAGGTTTAGGTCTGGGTTAGGTTTAGGGTACGGGTAAGGGTTAGGTTTAGGGTCAGGGTTAGGGTTAGGGGTAGGGTTATGGTACGGGTAGGGTAGGGAGTAGGGTTATGGTAAAGGTTAGGGTTAGTGTTAGGGTATGGGTTAGGGTTTGGGTACGGGTAAGAGTTATGGTTAGGGTCAGGGTTAGGTTTAGGTTTAGGGTGCGGGTTAGGCTTAGGGTTAGGGTTAGGGTTAGCGCTAGGGTATGGGTTAGGTTTACTGTTATGATTTGGGTACGGGTTAGGCTTAGGGTTAGGGTACAGGATAGGGTTGGGTACGGGTTAGGTCAAGGGTTACAGTTAGGGTTAGGGTATGGGTTAGGTTTAGGGTATGGGTTAGGGTTAGGGTAAGGGTCAGGGTTAGAGTTAGGGTTAGGGTACGAGTTAGGGTTAGGGTTCGGTTTAGGGTACAAGTTAGGGTTAGGGTTAGGGTACGGTTTAGGTTTAGGTTACTGGTTAGTGTTAGGGTTAGGGTCAGGGTTAGGGTTAGGGTACGAGTTAGGGTTAGGGTTAGGATACGGGTTAGGGTTGGGGTTATGTTACGTGTTAGGGTTACAGTACGGGTTTGGGTTAGGGGAAGGGTTAGGGTTAGGGTTAGAGTATGGTTAAGATTATGGTTCGGCTTAGGGTTAGGTTTAGGGTTAGGTTACGGGTTAGGGTTAGCTTTAGAATACGGTATAGGGTTAGCTTACGGGTTAAGTTTAGGGTAGGGTTAGGTTTAGGGTGCGGTTAAGGTTAGGGTTAGGGTTAGTGTACGGGTTAGGGTTAGGGTTGGGTTAGGGTACGGGTTAGGGTTAGGTTTAGAGTACGGGATAAGGTTAGGGTTAGGTTTAGTGTATGGTTTAGGGTTAGGTATAGGGTCAGGGTTAGGGTTAAGGTTAGTGTTAGGGTACGGGTTAGGGTAATGGTTGGGGTTAGGGTACAGGTTAGTTTTACGGTTAGGGTACGTGTTAGGGTTAGTTTTACAGTGCGGGTTAGGGTTAGGCTTAGGGTTAGTGTAAGGGTTAGGGTTAGGTTTAGGGTCAGGTTTAGGGTTAGGGTTAGTGTTAGTGTACGGATTAGGGTTAGGGTTGGGTTTAGGGTCCGGTTTAGTTTTAGGGTTAGGGTACGGGTAAGGGTTATGGTTAAGGTTAGGGTTAGGGTTAGGGTAGGGGTTCAGGTAGGTTACGGTTAAGGGTTATGTTTAGGGTTAGGTTTAGGTGCGGGTTAGGGTTAGGGTTAGGGTACGGGTTAGGGTTAGGTTTAGGTTCAGGGTTAGGGTTAGTGATAGGGTTATGGTACGGGTTAGGGTTAGGGTTGGTGTTAGGGAATGGGTTAGGGTTAGGGTTAGAGTACGGGTAGGGTTAGGGTTAGTGTTAGGGTTAGGGTTAGGGTTAGGGTTAGAGTACGGGTTAGGCTTAGTGTTAGGGTTAGGGTTAGGGTTAGGGTAAGGGTTATGGTTAGGGTTAGGGTTAGCTTTAGGTTTAGGGTGCGGGTTGGGGTTAGGGTTAGTGTTAGGGTTAGCGCTCGGGAATGGGTTAGTGTTACTGTTAGGGTTTCGGTACGGGTTAGTTTAGGGTTAGGTTACGGGATAGGGTTGGGTACGGGTTAGGTCAAGGGTTAGGTTTAGGTTTTGTGTACAGGTTAGGGTTAGGGTTAGGATTAGGTTTAAGTTTAGGGTATGGGTTAAGCTTAGGGTACGGGTTAGGGTTAGCGCCAAGGTTAGGGTTAGGGTTAGTGTTAGGTTAAGCGTTAGGGTTAGGTTTAGGGTACGGGTTAGGGTTAGGGTTAGTGTCAGGGTTAGGGTTAGGGTTAGGGTACGAGTTAGGGTTAGGGTTAGGGTACTGGTCAGGGTTAGGGTATTGGTACGGGTTAGTGTTACAGTACGGGTTAGGGTAAAGGTTAGGGTTAGGGTTAGGGTTAGGGTACGGGTTAGGGTTAGGGTTAGGGTTAGGTTTAGCGTACGGGAAAGGGTTGGGTACGGGTTAGGTGAAGAGTAAGGGTTAGATTTAGGGTACGGGTTAGGGTTAGGGTTAGGTTTATCGTTAGGGTTAGGGTATGGGTTAGGTTTAGGGTTACGTTTAGGGTTAGGGTACGGGTTAGGTTTAGGGTTAGGTTAAGTGTTAGTGTTAGGGTACGGGTTAGGGTTAGAGTACGGGTTAGGGTTAGGTTTAGGGTTAGTGTTAGGGTTAGAGTACGGGTTAGGGTTAGTGTTAGGGTTAGGGTTAAGTTTAGTGTACGGATAGTGTTAGGGTTTGGTTAGGGTACCGGTTAGGGTTAGGTTTAGGCTACGGGATAGGGTTAGTGTACGGTTTAAGTTTAGGGTTAAGGTTAGGTTTAGGTTATGGGTTAGGGTTAGGGTACGGGTTAGGGTTAGGTTTCGATGTGGGTTAGGGTTAGGGTACGGGTTAGGGTTAGGTTTAGGGTCAGGGTTAGGGTTAGGGGTAGGGTTATGGTATGGGTTAGGGTATGGTATAGGTTTATGGTTAAGGTTAGGGTTAGTGTTAGGGTATGGGTAGGGTTAGTGTACGGGTAAGGGTTATGGTTAGGGTCAGGGTTAGGTTTAGGTTTAGGGTGCAGGTTAGGCTTAGGGTTAGGGTTAGGGTTAGTGCTAGGGTATGGGTTAGGGTTACTGTTAGGGTTTGGTTATGTGTTAGGGTTAAGGTTAGGGTACGGGTTAAGGTTAGTGTACATGTCAGTTCTAGGATTCAGGTTAGTTTTAGTGTGCGGGTTAGAGTTAGCCTTAGGGTTAGGGTACGTGTAAGGGTTAGGGTTTGGGTATGGTTAGGGTTACGTTTAGGGTTAGGCTATGGGTTAGGTTTAGGGCTAGGGTTAGGATACGGTTTAGGGTTAGGGTACGGGTTAGGTTTATGGTTAGGGTCAGGGTTAGGGTTAGGTTTAGGGTAAGCGTTAGGGTACTGGTTAGTGTACGGGTTAGTTTTAGGGTTAAGGTAAGGGTTAGGGTTATGGTTAAATTTAGGGTTAGGGTTAGGGTGTAGGTTAGGGTTAGGGTACGTTTAAGGGTTATGGTTAGGGTTAGGTTTATGTTTAATTTTAGGGTGCAGTTTAGGTTTAGGTTTAGGGTTAGGGTTAGAGTACAGGTTTGGGTTAGTGTTAGGGTACGGGTTAGGTTTACCATTTGGGTACGGGTTAGGTTAAGGGTTAGGGTTAGGGTTAGGGTTAGGGGTTAGAGTTAGAGTTAGTGTTAGGCTATGGGATCGGGTTAGAGTACGGGTTAGTGTTAGGTTTAGGGTTAGGGTTAGGGTTAGTGTTAGGGTTATATTACCGGTTAGGGTTAGAGTTAGGGTTAGGTTTAGGGTTAGAGTATGGGTTAGGGATACTCTTAGGGTTAGGGTTAGGGTTAGGGTTAGGGTACGGGAGGGTTAGGGTTAGGGTTAGGGTACGGTTTAGGGTTAGGTTTAGGGTACGGGATAGGGTTAGGGTACGGGTTAGGGTTAGGTTTAGGTGAGGGATAGGGTTAGGGTTAGGGTTAGGTTTAGGTTTAGTGTCAGGATTAGCGTTAGGGATAGGGTTAGGTAACGGGTTAGGGTTACGTTTGGGGTTAGGGTACGGGTTAGTTTTAGGGTTAGGGTACGGGTCATTGTTATGGTTAAAATTAGGGTTAGGTTAGGGTATGGGTTAGGGTTAGGGTATGGGTAAGGGTAAGGGTTATGTTTAGGGTTAGGGTAAGGTTTAGTTTTAGGGGACGGGTTTGGGTTAGGGTTAGGGTTAGCGCTAGGTTATGGGTTAGGGTTAATGTTAGGTTTTGGGTACGTGTTAGGTTTAGGGTTAGGGTACTGGATAGGTTTGGGTACGGGTTAGGTCAAGGGTTAGGCTTAGGTTTAGGGTAATGGATAGGGTTAGGGTATGGGTTAGGGTTAGGTTTAGGTGAGGGATAGGGTTAGGGTTAGGGTTAGGTTTAGGTTTAGTGTCAGGATTAGCGTTAAGGATAGGGTTAGTTTACGGGTTAGGGTTAGGTTTCAGGTTAGGGTACGGGTTAGTTTTAGGGTTAGGGTACAGGTCAGTGTTATGGTTAAGGTTAGGGATAGGGTTAGGGTATGGGTTAGGGTTAGGGTACAGGTAAGGGTTATGTTTAGGTTTAGGGTAATGTTTAGGTTTAGGGGACGGGTTTGGTTTAGGGTTAGGGTTAGCGCTAGGTTATGGGTTAGGGTTAATGTTAGGTTTTGGGTACGTGTTAGGTTTAGGGTTAGGGAACTGGATAGGTTTGGGTACTGGTTAGGTCAAGGGTTAGGGTTAGGTTTAGGGTAGGGAATAGGGTTAGGGTTAGGTTTAGGGTTAGGGTTAGGGTATGTGTTAGGCTTAGGGTACGGGTTAAGGTTGGGGTTAGGGTCAGGGTTAGGGTTAGGGTTAGGGTACGAGTTAGGGTTAGGGTTAGGTTTAGGGTACGGGTTAGGGTTAGGGTTAGGGGTAGGGTACGGGTTAGGTTTAGTGTACGCGTTAGGGTTAGGTTTAGGTGCGGGTTAGGGTTAGGGTTAGGGCACGGGTTAGGGTTAGGTTTAGGGTCAGGTTTAGGGTCAGTGATAGGGTTATGGTATGAGTTAGGTTTAGGTTTGGGGTTAGGGAATGGGTTAGGGTTAGGGTTAGAGTACGGGTAGGGTTAGGGTTAGGGTTAAGGTTAGAGTACGGGTTAGGTTTAGTGTTAGGTTTATTGTTAGGGTTAGGGTAAGTGTTATGGTCAGGGTTAGGGTTAGCTTTAG
The DNA here is from genome assembly GCA_032313775.1 of Urocyon cinereoargenteus. NCBI lineage: Eukaryota > Metazoa > Chordata > Mammalia > Carnivora > Canidae > Urocyon > Urocyon cinereoargenteus. The sequence goes on along the minus strand of JAVLSZ010000012.1, from coordinate 72,052,186 downwards.
GTTTAGGGTGCGGGTTAGGGTTAGGGTTAGGGTTAGTGTTAGGATTTGCGCTCGGGAATGGGTTAGTGTTACTGTTAGGGGTTGTACGGGTTAGTTTACGGTTAGGTTACGGGATAGGGTTGGGTACGGGTTAGGTCAAGGGTTAGGTTTAGATTTAGGGTACAGGTTAGGTTTAGGGTTCGGATTAGGTTTAGTTTTAGGGTATGGGTTAGGCTTAGGGTATGGGTTAGGGTTAGCGTCAGGGTTTGGGTTAGGGTTAGCATTAGGTTACGTGTTAGGGTTAGGTTTAGGGTACGGGTTAGGGTTAGGGTTAGGGTCTGGGTTAGGGTTAGGGTTAGAGTACGAATTAGGGTTAGGGTTAGGGTACGGGTTAGGGTTAGTTATTGGTACGGGTTAGTGTTACAGTATGGGTAAAGGTAATGGTGAGGGTTAGGGTTAGGGTTATAGTACGGTTAGGTTAGTGTTAGGGTTAGGGTTAGAGTACGGGTTAGGGTTAGTGTTAGGGTTAGGGTTATGGTACATGTTAAGTTTATGGTTGGGGTTAGGGAACGGGTTAGTTGTAGGGTTAGGGTACGGGTCAGGCTTACAGTTAAGGTTAGGGTTAGGATTAGGTTATGGGTAAGGGTTAGGGTACAGGATAGTGTAGGGTACGGGTTAGGTCAAGGGTTAGGTTTAGATTTAGGGTACGGTTTAGGGTTAGGGTAAGGTTTAGGGTTAGGATTAAGGTATGGGTTAGGCTTAGGGTACAGGTTAGGGTTAGGGTCAGGGTTAGGGTTAGGGTTAGTGTACGAGTTAGGGTTAGGGTTAGGTTACGAGTTAGGGTTAGGGTTATGGTACGGGTTAGGGTTACTGTACGGGTTATGGTTAGTGTGAGGGTTAGGGTTAGGGTTAGAGTACGGGTTAGGGTTCCTGTTAGGGTTAGGGTTTGTTTTAGGGTTAGGGTTAGGGTTAGGTTTAGAGTACGGGGTAGGGTTAATTTTAGGATTAGGTTTAGGGTTAATGTACGGGTTAGGCTTAGGGTTAGGTTTAGGGTTAGGATACGGGTTAGGGTTAGGTTTAGGTTACGGGATAAGGTTAGTGTTAGGGTTAGTGTACGGTTTAGGGTTAGGTTTAGGTTCAGGGTTAGGGTTAGGGTTAGTGTTAGGGTACGGTTTAGGGTTATGTTTGGGTTTAGGGTTCGGGTCAGTTTTACGGTTAGGGTACGGGTTAGGGTTAGTTTTAGGTTGCGGGTTAGGGTTAGGGTTAGGGTTAGGGTTAGTGTAAGTGTTATGGTTTGGTTTAGGGTCAGGGTTAGGGTTAGGGTTAGTGTTAGGGTATGGGTTAGGGTTAGGATTGGGTTTAAGGTACGCGTTAGTTTTAGGGTTAGGGTACGGGTTAGGGTTAGGTTACGGTTAAGGGTTATGGCTTGTGTTAGGGTTAGGGTTAAGTTTAGGGTGCGGGTTAGGGTTAGGGTTAGGGTAAGAGTACGGTTTTGGGTTAGTGTTAGGGTACGGGTTAGGTTTACCATTTGGGTACAGGTTAGGGTAAGGGTTAGAGTTAGTATTAGGGTTAGGGGTTAGGGTGAGAGTTAGGGTTAGGCTATCGGTAGGGTTAGGGTATGGGTTAGGTTTAGGGTTCGGGTTAGGGTTAGTGTACGGGTTAGGGTTAGGATTAGGTTTAGGTTTAGGGTTAGTGTTTGGGTTACAGTACGGGTTAGGGTTAAGGTTACAATACGGGATATGGTTAGTGTACGTGTTAGGTCTAGGGTTAGGGTTAGGTTTAGTGTGCGGGTTAGGGTTAGGGTTAGGGTACGTTTTAGGGTTAGGGTTTGTGTACGGGTTAGGGTTACGTTTAGGGTTAGGTTACGGGTTAGGTTTAGGGTTAGGATAAGTGTTAGAGTTAGGGTACGGGTTAGGGTTAGAGTACGGGTTAGGGTTAGGTTTAGGTTTAGGGTTAGGGTTAGAGTACGGGTTAGGGTTAGTGTTAGGGTTAGGGTTAGGTTTAGTGTACGGATAGGGTTAGGGTTACGGTTAGGGTACGGGTTAGGGTTAGGTTTAGGCTACGGGATAGGGTTAGTGTACGGGTTAAGTTTAGGGTTAGGGTTAGGTTTAGGTTACGGGTTAGGTTTAGGGTATGGGTTAGGGTTAGGTTTCGGTGTGGGTTAGGGTTAGGTTTAGGGTCAGGGTTAGGGTTAGGGGTAGGGTTATGGTAAGAGTTAGGGTACGGGTTAGGGTTATGGTTAGGGTTAGGGTCAGGGTTAGGTTTAGGTTTAGGGTGCGGGTTAGGCTTAGGGTTAGGGTTAGTGTTAGTGCTATGGTATGGGTTAGGGTTACTGTTAGGGTTTGGGTCCGGGTTAGGGTTAGGGTTAGGGTACGGGTTAGAGTTGGGTATGGGTTAGGTCAAGGGTTAGGGATAGAGTTAGGGTACGAGTTAGGGTTAGGTTTAGGTTACGGGTTAGGGTTAGGGTTATGTTACGGGTTAGGTTTACAGTATGGGTTAGGGTTAGGGTGAGGGTTAGTTTTAGGGTTAGAGTACGGTTAGGATTATGGTTAAGGTTAGGGTTAGGGTTAGGGTTATAGTACGGGTTAGGGTTAGTGTTAGGGAAACGGTTAGTGTTAGGGTTAGGTTACGGGTTAGGGTTAGGGTTAGTGTTAGGTTTAGGGTTAGAGTATGGGTTAGGGTTAGTGTTAGGTTTAGGGTTAGGGTTAATGTACCGGTTGGTCTTAGGGTTAGGTTTAGGGTTAGGTTACGGGTTAGGGTTAGCGTACGGTTTAAGTTTATGGTAGGGTTAGGTTTAGGTTACGGGTTAGGGTTACGGTACGTGTTAGGGTTAGGTTTAGGCTGCGGGTAGATTTAGGGTTAGGGTTAGTGTACGTGTTAGGCTTAGGGTTTGGTTTAGGGTTAGGTTTTGGGTTAGTGTTAGGGTTACGGTACACGTTAGAGTTAAGGTTACGGTACGGGATATGGTTAGTGTACGTGTTAGGTCTAGGGTTAGTGTTAGGTTTAGATTTAATGTTAGGGTATGGGTTAGGCTTAGGGTACGGTTTAGGGTTAGGGTTATGGTCAGGGTTAGGGTTTGTGTTAGGGTACGAGTTAGGGTTAGGGTTAGGTTTAGGGTACGGGTTAGTGTTAGGGTTAGGGTTAGGGTACGGTTTAGGTTTAGAGTACGGGTCAGGGTTAGGGTCAGGGTTAGGGTTAGGGTTAGTGTACGAGTTAGGGTTAGGGTTAGGTTACGGGTTAGGGTTAGGGTTATGGCACGGGATAGGGTTACAGGCCGGGTTATGGTTAAGGTTAGGGTGAGGGTACGGTTTAGGTTTAGGTTACTGGTTAGGGTTAGGGTTAGAGTACGGGTTAGGGTTAGGGTACGAGTTAGGGTTAGGTTTAGGGTACGGGTTAGGGTTAGTGTTAGGGTTAGTGTTAGTGTTAGTGTTAGGGTTAGAGTATGGGTTAGTGTTAGGATTAGGGTTACGGTTAGGTTTAGAGTACGGGATAGTGTTAGTGTTAGGGTTAGGGTTAGTGTTAGGGTTAGTGTATGGTTAAGGTTAGGGTTAGGGTACGGGGTAGGGTTAGGGTTAGGTTTAGGGTACGGGATTGGGTTAGCGTACGGGTTAAGTTTAGGTTTAGGGTAAGGTTTAAGTTACGGATTAGGGTTAGGGTACGAGTTAGGCTCAGGTTTAGGGTGCGGGTTAGGTTTAGGGTTAGGGTGGGGTTAGGGTTAGATTTAGGGTCAGGTTTAGGGTTAGGGATAGGGTTACGGTACGAGTTAGTGTTATGGTTGGCGTTAGGGTACGGGTTAGTTTTAGGGTTCGTGTACGGGTTAGGGTTATGGTTAAAGTTAGGTTTAGGGTTAGGGTTAGGGTTAAGTACGGGTTAGCGTTAAGTTTAGGGTTAGGTTTAGGTTTAGGGTTAGGGTTAGGGTACGGGTTAGGGTTAGGGTAATGGTTCGGGTTAGGGTTAGTGTATGGGTTAGGGTTAGGGTTAGTGTTAGGGTTAGTGTTAGGATTACGGTACGGGTTAGGGTTTAGGTTAGGGTATGGGATAGGGTTAGTGTAAGTGTTAGGTCTAGGGTTAGGGTTAGGTTTAGTGTGCGGTTTAGGTTAGGGGTTAAGGTTAGTGTACGTGTTAGGGTTAGGGTTTTGGTACGGGTTAGGGTTACGTTTAGGGTTAAGGTACTGGTTAAGTTTAGGGTTAGCCTTATGGTTAGGGTTAGGCTTAGGTTTCGGGTGCGGGTTAGGGTTAGGTTTAGAGTTAGCGCTAGGGTATGGGTTAGGGTTACTGTTAGGGTTTGGGTACGGGTTAGGGTTAGGGTTAGGGTATGGGATAGGTTTGGGTACGTGTTAGGTCAAGGGTTAGGTTTAGGTTTAGGGTACGGGTTAAGGTTAGGGTTAGGTTTAAGGTTAGGGTTAGGGTATGGGTTAGGGTTAGGGTTAGGGTTAGGGTTAGTGTACGAGTTAGAGTTAGGTTTGGGTTTAGGGTTAGGGTTAGGTTAGGGTTAGGGTTATGGTTAGGGTTTGGGTTAGGGTTAGGGTTAGAGTACGGGTTAGGGTTAGTGTTATGGTTAGGGTTTGGGTTAGGGTTAGGGTTAGGGTTAGGTTTAGACTACTGGGTAGGGTTAATTTTAGGGTTAGGGTTAGGGTTAATGTACGGGTTAGGCTTAGGGTTATGTTTAGGGTTAGGATACGGGTTAGGGTTAGGTTTAGGGTACAGGATAAGGTTAGGGTTAGGTTTAGTGTACGGTTTAGGGTTAGGTTTAGGGTCAGGGTTAGGGTTAGGGTTAGGGTTAGTGTTAGGGTACGGGTTAGGGTTATGGTTGGGGTTAGGCTATGGGTTAGTTTTACGGTTAGGGTACGTTTTAGGGTTAGTTTTAGGGTGCGGTTTAGGGTTAGGCTTAGGGTTAGTGTAAGTGTTAGGGTTAGGTTTAGGTTCAGGGTTAGGGTTAGGGTTAGTGTTAGTGTACGGTTTAGGTTTAGGGTTGGGTTTAGGGTACGGGTTAGTTTTAGGCTTAGGGTACGGGTTAGGGTTTTGGTTAAGGTTAGGGTTAGGGTTAGGGTATGGGTTAGGGTAGGTTACGGTTAATGGTTATGGTTTGTGTTAGGGTTAGGGTTAAGTTTAGGGTGCGGGTTAGCGTTAGGGTTAGGGTTAGGGTTAGGGTTAGAGTACGGTTTTGGGTTAGTGTTAGCGTACGGGTTAGGTTTACCGTTTGGGTACGGGTTAGGGTAAGGGTTAGAGTTAATGTGAGGGTTAGGGGTTAGGGTTAGAGTTAGGGTTAGGCTACGGGTAGGGTTAGGGTACGGGTTAGGTTTAGGGTTAGGGTTCAGTTTAGGGTTAGTGTACGTGTTAGGGTTAGGGTTAGGTTTAGGGTTAGTGTTAGGGTTACGGTACGGGTTAGAGTTAAGGTTACGGTACGGGATATGGTTAGTGTACGTGTTAGGTCTAGGGTTAGGGTTAGGTTTAGTGTGCGGTTTAGGATTAGGATTAGGGTTAGGATACGTGTTAGGATTAGGTGTTGGGTACGGGTTGGGGTTATGTTTAGGGTTAGGGTATGGGTTAGGTTTAGGGTTAGGGTAAGGGTTAGTGTTAGGTTACGGGTTAGGGTTAGAGTACCCATTAGGGTTAGGTTTAGGGTTAGGGTTAGGTTTAGAGTACGGGTTAGGGTTAGTGTTAGGGTTAGGGTTAGGTTTAGTGTACGGATAGAGTTAGGGTTAAGGTTAGGGTTAGGCTAGGGTACGGGTTAGGGTTAGGTATAGGGTCAGGTTTAGGGTTAGTGATAGGGTTACGGTACGAGTTAGTGTTAGGGTTGGCGTTAGGGTACGGGTTAGTTTTAGGGTTAGTGTACGGGTTAAGGTTACGTTTAAAGTTATAGTTTAGGGTTAGGGTTAGGGTTAAGTATGGGTTAGGGTTAGGGTACGGGTTAGGGTTAGGTTTAGGGTTAGGGTTAGGGTTAGAGTACGGGTTAGGGTTAGTGTTAGAGTTAGGGTTAGGTTTAGTGTACGGTTAGGGTTAGGGTACGGGTTACGGTTAGGTTTAGGGTACGGGATAGGGTTAGTGTACGGGTTAAGTTTAGAGTTAGGGTTAGGTTTAGGTTAAGGGTTATGGTTAGTGTATGGGTTAGGGTTAGGTTTCGGTGTGGGTTAGGGTTAGGGTACGGGTTAGGGTTAGGTTTAGGGTCAGGGTTAGGGTTAGGGGTAGGGTTATGGTACAGGTTAGGGTATGGTATCAGGTTATGGTTAAGGTTAGGGTTAGTGTTAGGGTATGGGTAGGGTTAGTGTACGGGTAAGGGTTATGGTTAGGGTCAGGGTTAGGTTTAGGTTTAGAGTGCGGGTTAGGCTTAGGTTTAGGGTTAAGGTTAGTGCTAGGGTATGGGTTAGGTTTACTGTTAGAGTTTGGGTACGTGTTAGGGTTAAGGTTAGGGTACAGGATAGGGTTAGTGTGCATGTCAGGTCTAGGATTTGGGTTAGTTTTAGTGTGTGGGTTAGAGTTAGGGTTAGGGTTAGGGTATGATTTAGGGTTAGGGTTTGGGTAAGGGTTAGGGTTACGTTTAGGGTTAGGGTATGGGTTAGGTTTAGGGCTAGGGTTAGGATACAGTTTAGGGTTAGGGTACGGGTTAGGTTTATGGTTAGGGTCAGGGTTAGGGTTAGGTTTAGGGTAAGGGTTAGGGTACGGGTTAGTGTACCGGTTAGTTTTAGGGTTAAGGTACGGGTTAGGGTAATGGTTAAAATTAGGGTTAGGGCTAGGGTGTAGGTTAGGTTTAGGGTACGTTTAACTGTTATGGTTAGGGTTAGGTTTATGGTTAATTTTAGGGTGCGGTTTAGGGTTAGGGTTAGGTTTAGAATACGGGTTTGGGTTAGTGTTAGGGTACGGGTTAGGTTTACCATTTGGGTACAGGTTAGGTTAAGGGTTAGGGTTAGGATTAGGGTTAGGGGTTAGGGTTAGAGTTAGTGTTAGGCTATGGGATCGTGTTAGAGTACGGGTTAGTGTTAGGTTTAGGGTTAGTGTTAGGGTTATAGTATGGGTTAGGGTTAGAGTCAGGGTTAGGTTTAGGGTTAGAGTATGGGTTAGGGATAGTATTAGGGTTAGGGCTGGTGTTAGGGTACGGGTTAGGGTTAGAGTATGGGTTAGGGTTAGGTTTAGGGGTAGGGTTAGGTTTAGAGTACGGATTAGGTTTAGTGTTAGGGTTAGGGTTAGAGTTAAGGTTAGAGTATGGATAGGGTTATGTTTAGGGTTAGGATTAGGGTTAGGGTACGGGTTAAGGTTAGGTTTAGGGTATGGAATAGGGTTAGGGTACGGGTTAGGGTTAGGTTTAGGTGAGGGTTAGGGTTAGGGTTAGGTTAGGGTTTGGTTTCGGTTTAGTGTCAGGATTAGCGTTAGGGATAGTGTTAGGTTACGGGTTAGGGTGGTTTGGGGTTAGGGTATGGGTTAGTTTTAGGGTTATGGTACAGGTTAGTGTTATGGTTAAGGTTAGGTTTAGGTTGAGTGTATGGGTTAGGGTTAGGTTACGGTTAAGGGTTAAAGTTTGGGTTAGGTTTAGGGTTAAGTTTAGGGTGCGGGTTAGGGTTAGGGTTAGGGTTAGGGTTAGATTACGGGTTTGGGTTAGTGTTAGGGTACGGGTTAGGTTTACCCTTTGGCTACCGGTTAGGGTAAGGGTTAGGGTACGGGTTAGGGTTAAGGTTAGCGTTCGGGTGAGGGTTAGTGTACGCGTTAGGGTTATGGTTAGGTTTAGGGTTAGTGTTAGGGTTACGGTAAAGGTTAGGGTTAAGGTTAGGGTACGGATAGGGTTAGTGTACGTGTTAGGTCTAGGGTTAGGTTTAGGTTTAGTGTGCGGGTTAGGATTAGGGTTAGGGTACGTGTTAGGGTAAGGTTTTGGGTACAGTTTAAGATTAGGGTACGGGTTAGGGTTAGGGTTAGGATTAGGGTACTGGTTAGGTTTAGGGTATGTGTTAGGGTTAGGGTTAGGTTTAGTGTTAGGGTACGGGTTAGGGTTAGGGTACGTGTTAGGTCTAGGTTTAGGGTTAGGTTTAGGATGCGGGTTAGGGTTAGGGTTAGGGTACGGGATTCGGGTTAGTGTTAGGGTTAGGGTTACGGTTAAGTTTAGGTTTAGGGTTACGGTTAGGGTACGGGTAAATTTAACGGTGCGAGTTAGGGTTAGGTTTAGGGTTAGGTTTAGGGTTAGGGTTATAGTAGAGGGTTAGGGTTAGTGTTAGGGTTAGGCTTAGGGTTAGGGGACGGGTTAGGGTTAGGGTACGGGTTAGGGTACAGGTTAGGTTTAGTGTTAGGGTACGGGTTGAGTTAGGGTTAGGGTTAGTGTTAGGGTACGGGTTAGCATTTGGCTACGGGTTAGGTCTAGGGTTAGGGTTAGGTTTAGGATGCGGGTTAGGGTTAAGGTTAGGGTTCAGGATTAGGGTTAGGGTTAGGGTCAGGAAAAGGGTTTGGTTTAGGGTTAGTGTTAGTGTTGGTTACGGTTTAGGGTTACGGTACGAGTTAGGGTTTGGGTAAGTGTTAGGTTTAGGGTTAGGATTATAGTAGGGGGTTAGTGTTACTGTTAGGGTTACCTTTAGGTTTAGAGTACTGGTTAGAGTTAGTGTTAGGGTTATGGTTAGTGTTAGGGTTAGGGTTAAGGTTAGAGTACGGGTTAGGGTTAGGATTAGGTTTAGGGTTAGGTTTAGAGTACGGGATAGTGTTAGTGTTAGTGTTAGGGTTAGGGTTAGGGTTAGTGTACAATTAGGGTTAGGGTTAGGGTTAGGGTTAGGGTACGGGTTAGGGTTAGGTATAGGGTACGGGATAGGGTTAGCGTACGGGTTATGTTTAGGGTTAGGTTTAGGTTTAGGTTACGGATTAGTGTTAGGGTACGGGTTAGGGTTAGGTTTAGGGTCAGGTTTAGGGTTAGGGATAGGGTTATGGTACGAGTTAGTGTTACGGTTGGCGTTAGGGTACAGGTTAGTATTAGGGTTTGTGTACGGGTTAGGGTTACGGTTAAAGTTAGGGTTAGGGTTAGGGTTAAGTACAGGTTATCATTAGTGTTAGGGTTAGGGTTATGGTTATGGTTAGGGTACGGGTTAGGGTTAGGGTTAGGTTAGTTTTAGAGTACGGGGTAGGGTTAGTGTTAGGGTTAGGGTTAGGGTTAATGTACGGGTTAGGCTTAGGGTTAGGTTTAGGTTTAGTTTACGGGTTAGGGTTAGGTTTCGGGTACGGGATAGGGTTAGCGTACGGGTTAAGTTTAGGGTTAGGGTTAGGTTTAGGTTACGGGTTAGGGTTAGGGTATGGGTTAGGGTTAGGTTTAGGGTGCGGCTTAGGGTTAGGGTTAGGGTTAGGGTTAGTGTACGGGTTAGGGTTAGGTTTAGGGTCAGGGTTAGGGTGAGTGTTAGGGTTAGGGTTAGAGTACAGGTTAGCGTTAGTGTTAGGGTTAGGGTTAGGGTTAGGGTTAGTGTACCGGTTAGGGTTAGGTTTAGGGTTGGAGTACGGGGTAGGGTTAGTGTTAGGGTTAGGTTTAGGGTTAATGTACAGATTAGGCTTAGGATTAGGTTTAGGGTTAGGATACGGGTTAGGGTTAGGTTTAGTGTACGGGATAGGGTTAGCGTATGGGTTAAGTTTAGGGTTGGGATTAGGTTTAGGTTACGAGTTAGGGTTATGGTACGGGTTAGGGTTAGGTTTAGGGTGCGGGTTAGTGTTAGGGTTAGGATTAGTGTAAGGGTTAGGGTTAGGTTTAGGGTCAGGGTTAGGGTTAGGGTTAGTGTTAGTGTACGTGTTAAGGTTAGGGTTGGGGTTAGGGTACGGGTTTGTTTTAGGGTTAGGGTACGGGTTAGGGTTACGGTTAATGTTAGGGTTAGGTTTAGGGTATGGGTTTGGTTTAGGTTACGGTTAAGAGTTATGGTTTGGGTTAGGATTAGTGTTAAGTTTAGGGTGCGGGTTAGGGTTAGGGTTTGGGTAAGGGTTAGGGTTTGGGTTAGACTACGGGTTTGGCTTAGTGTTATGTTACGGGTTAGGTTTACCGTTTGGCTACGGGTTTGGGTAAGGGTTAGGGTTAGGGTTAGGGGTTAGGGTTAGAGTTAGGGTTAGGCTACGGGTAGGGTTATGGTATGGGTTAGGGTTAGGGTTAGGATTATAGTACGGGTTTGGGTTAGTGTGAGGTTACGGGTTAGGTTTAAGGTTAGGGTACAGGATAGGGTTAGTTTACGTGGTATGTCTAGGGTTTGGGTTAGGTTTAGTGTGCGGGTTAGGGTTAGGGTTAGGGTTAGGGATGAGGACGTGTTAGGGTTAGGGTTTGGGTACGGGTTAGGGTTACGTTTAGGGTTAGGGTATGGGTTAGGTTTAGGGTTAGGGTAAGGGTTAGTGTAGGGGACGGGTTAGGGGTAGATTATGGTTTAGGGTTAGTTTTAGGGTTAGGGTTAGGGTCAGAGTATGGGTTAGGGTTAGTGTTAGGGTTAGGGTTAGTGTACGGATAGGTTGAGGGTTAGGGTTAGGGTTAGGGTAAGGGTCGGGTTAGGTTTAGGTTACGGGATAGGGTTAGTGTACAGGTTAAGTTTAGGTTTAGGGTTAGGTTTAGGTTACGGGTTAGGGTTAGGGTACGTGTATGGGTTAGGTTTAGGTGCGGGTTAGGGTTAGGGTATGTGTTAGGGTTAGGTTTGGGTCAGGGTTAGGTTTAGGGATAGGGTTATGGTACGTGCTAGGGTTAGGGTTGGGATTATGGTACGGGTTAGTTTTAGGGTTAGGGTATGGGTTAGCGTTACAATTAAGGTTCGGGTTAGTTTAGGGTATAGGTTAGGGTTAGGGTACTGGTAAGGGTTATGGTTAGGGTTAGGGTTAGGTTTTGGTTTAGAGTGCGGGTTAGGCTTAGGGTTAGGGTTAGGGTTAGCGCTAGGGTATGGGTTAGGGTTATGGTTATGGTTTGGGTATGGGTTAGGGTTAGGGTTAGGTTACGGGTTAGGGATAGGGTTAGTGTACGAGTTAGGGTTAGGGTTAGGTTTAGGATACGGGATAGGGTTAGCATACGGGTTAAGTTAGGGTTAGGGTTAGGTTTAGGTTACGGGTTAGGGTTAGGGTATGGGTTAGGGTTATGTTTAGGGTGCGAGTTAGAATTAGGGTTAGGGTTAGTGTAAGGGTTAGGGTTAGGTTTAGGGTCAGGGTTACGGTTAGGTTTAGTTTTAGGGTACGGTTATGGTTACGGTTGGGGTGAGGGTACGGGTTAGTTTTAGGGTTAGGGTACGGGTTAGGGTTATGTTTAAGGTTAGGGTTAGGTTTAGGGTATGGGTTAGGGTTAGGTTATGGTTAAGGGTTATGGTTTGGGTTAGGTTTAGGGTTAAGTTTAAGGTTCGGGTTCGAGTTAGGGTTAGGTTTAGGGTTAGGGCTAGAGTACGGGTTTGGTTTAGTGTTAGGGTAAGGGTTAGGTTTCCCGTTTGGGTACGGGTTAGGGTAAGGTTTAGGGTTAGGGTTAGGGTTAGGGTTAGGGTTAGGGTTAGAGTTAGGGTTACGCTACGGGTAGGGTTAGGGTACGGGTTAGGGTTATGGTTCGGGTGAGGGTTAGTGTATGGGTTAGGGTTAGGGTAAGGGTTAGGGTTAGGGTTAGTGTTAGGGTTACGGTACTGGTTAGGGTTAAGGTTAGGGTACGGGATAGGGTTAGTGTACATGTTAGGTCTAGGGTTACGGTTAGGTTTAGTGTGCGGCTTAGGGTTAGGGTTAGGGTTAGGGTTATGCTACGTGTTAGGGTACAGGTTCGTGTTAGGGTTAGTGTACGGGTTTGGGTATGGGTTAGGGTTAAGTTTAAGGTACGGGTAATGGTACGGGTTAGGTTTAGGGTACGGGTTAGGGTACGGGTTTGTGTTAGTGTTAGGGTACGGTTTAGGTTTAACGTTTGGGTAACGGTTAGGGTAAGGGTTAGGGTTATGGTAGGGTTAGTGGTTAGGGTTAGTGTTAGGATTAGGCTACGGGTTAGGGTTAGGGTACGGTTTAGGGTTAGGGTTAGGGTTAGTGTACGGGATAGGGTTAGGATTAGGGTTAGTGTTAGTGTTAGGTTTATGGTACGGGTTAGCGTTAGGGTTAGTGTACGGGATAGGGTTAGGGTACGGGTTAGTTCTAGGGTTAGAGTTAGGTTTAGTGTGTGGGTTAGGTTTAGGCATCGGGTTAGGGTTAGGGTTAGTGTTAGGTTTAGGGTACGGGTTAGGGTTAGGGTTAGTGTACGGGTTAGGGTTAGAGTTAGGGTTAGGGTTAGTGTTAGGGTTAGGGTACTGGTTAGGGTTAGGGTTAGGGTCACGGTTAGGTTTAGGGATAGTGTACGAGTTAGGGTTAGGTTTAGGTTTAGTGTACGGGTTAGGGTTAGGGTAAGGGTTAGGTTTAGGGTTAGGGTCAGGGTTAGGGTTAGGGGTAGGGTACGAGTTAGGTTTAGGGTTATGTTTAGGGTACGGTTTAGGGTTAGGGTTAGGGGTTAGGGTTAGTTTTGGTTATGGGTTAGGGTTAGGGTACGGGTTCGGGGTAGGGTAGGGTATGTGTTAGGTTTCGGGTTAGGGTTAGGGTTAAGTGGGTTAGCGTTAGTGTTAGTGTTAGGGTTAGGTTTAGGGTTAGGGTTAGGGTACGGGTTCGGGTTAGGGTTAGGGTTTAGGTTAGGGTTAGTGTACGGGTTAGGGTTAGGGTTAGGGTTAGTGTTAGTATTAGCATTACGGTACGGGTTAGGTTTAAGGTTAGGGTACGGGATAGGGTTAGTGTACGTTTTAAGTCTAGGGTTAGGGTTAGGTTTAGTGTGCGGGTTAGGTTTAGGTTTAGGGTTAGGGTACGGTATAGGGTTAGGTTTAGTGTCAGTGTCAGGGTTAGGTTTAGGGTTAGGGTTAGGGTTAGGCTTAGGTTTAGGGTGCGGGTTAGGGTTAGGTTTAGGGTTAGCGCTAGGGTATGGGTTAGGGTTACTGTTAGGGTTTGGTTACGGGTTAGGGTTAGGGTTAGGGTACGGGATAGGGTTGGGTACGGGTTAGGTCAAGGGTTAGGGTTAGGTTTAGGGTACGGGTTAGGGTTAGGGTTACGTTTAGGGTTAGGGTTAGGGTATGGGTTAGGCTTAGGGTACTGTTTAGGTTTAGGGTTAGGGTCAGGGTTAGGGTTAGGTTTAGGGTACGAGTTAGGGTTAGGGTTAGGTTTAGGGTACGGGTTAGGGTTAGGGTTAGGGTAATGTTTAGGTTTAGGGTACGGGTTAGGGTTAGGGTTAGGATCAGGGTTAGGGTTAGGGTTAGTGTACGAGTTAGGGTTAGGGTTAGGTTACGGGTTAGGGTTAGGGTTATGGTACCGCTTAGTGTTACAGTACGGGTTATTGTTAGTGTGAGGGTTAGGGTTAGGGTTAGAGTACGGGTTAGGGTTTGGGTTAGGATTAGGGTTAGGGTTAGGTTTATTGTACGGGGTAGGGTTAATTTTAGGGTTAGGTTTAGGGTTAATGTACGGGTTAAGCTTAGGGTTAGGTTTAGGTTTAGGATACGGGTTAGGGTTAGGTTACGGTTAATGGTTATGGTTTGTGTTAAGGTTAGGTTTAAGTTTAGGGTGCGGGTTAGGGTTAGGGTTAGGGTTAGAGTACGGTTTTGGGTTAGTGTTAGGGTACGGGTTAGGTTTACCGTTTGGGTACGGGTTAGGGTAAGGGTTATAGTTAGTGGTAGGGTTAGGGCTTAGGGTTAGAGTTAGGGTTAGGCTACGGGTAGGGATAGGGTACGGGTTAGGTTTAGGGTTCAGGTTAGGGTTAGTGTACGGGTTGGGTTAGGGTTAGGTTTAGGTTTAGGGTTAGTGTTTCGGTTACGGTACGGGTTAGGGTTAAGATTACGATACGGGATATGGTTAGTGTATGTGTTAGGTCTAGGATTAGGTTTAGGTGTAGTGTGCGGGTTAGGGTTAGGGTTAGGGTTATGGTTAGGTTACGTGTTAGGGTTAGGTGTTGGGTACGGGTTAGGGTTAGAGTACGGGTTAGTTAGGTTTAGGGTTAGGGTTAGGGTTAGAGTACGGGTTAGGGTTAGTGTTAGGGTTAGGGTTAGGTTTAGTGTACGGATAGGGTTAGGGTTAGGGTTAGGGTTAGGGTTAGGGTTAGGGTACGGGTTAGGGTTAGGTTTAAGCTAAGGGATAGGGTAGTGTACGGGTTAAGTTTAGAGTTAGGGTTAGGTTTAGGTTACGTTTTAGGGTTAGGTTTCGGTGTGGCTTAGGGTTAGGCATCGTTTTAGGGTTAGGGTATGGGTTAGGGTTAGGGTACGGGTTAGGGTTATGTTTAGTTTACAGGTTAGGGTTAGGGTTAGGGTTAGGTTTAGTGTTAGGGTTACGGTACGGGATAGGGCTAGGGTTAGGGTCACGGTTAGGGTTAGGGAAAGGGTACGAGTTAGGGTTAGTGTTAGGTTTAGGGTACGGGTTAGGGTTAGGTTTAGGGGCTATAGTTAGGTTTACGTACGGGTTAGGGTTAGGGTATGGGTTAGGGGTCAGGGTAGGGTATGAATTAGATTTAGGGTTAGGGTTAGGGCTAGGTTTATGGTATGGGTTAGGGTACAAGTTAGGGTTAGGGTTGAGGTACGGGTAAGGGTACGTTTTAGGGTTAGGATACGTGTTAGGGTACGGGTTTGGCTTAGTGTGAGGGTATGTGTTAGGTTTAGCGTTTGTGTACGGGTTAGGGTAAGGGTTAGGGTTAGGGTTAGGGTTAGGCTACGGGTTAGGGTAGGATACGTGTTAGGGTATGGTTAGGGTTAGTGTACGGGTTAGGGTTAGGGTTAGGTTTAGTGTTAGGGTTAGGATACGGGTTAGGGTTAGGGTTAGGGTTTGGGATTGGGTTAGGGTACAGGTTAGGTCTAGGGTTTGGTTTAGCTTTACGGTGCGGTTTAGAGTTAGGCCCTGGGTTAGGGTTAGAATACGGGTTAGGGTTAGGGTACGGGTTAGGGTTATGGTTAGTGTACGGATAGGGTTAGGGTTAGGGTTCGGGTCTGGGTTAGGGTTAGGTTTAGGGTACGGGTTAAGATTAGGGTTAGGGTTAGGTTTAGGTTACGGATTAGGGTTAGGGTACGAGTTAGGGTTAGGTTTAGAGTGTGGGTTAGGGTTAGGGTTAGGTTTAGGGTCAGGTTTAGGGTCAGGTTTAGGCTTAGGGATAGGGGTACGGTACGAGTTAGTGTTATGGTTGGTGTTAGGTGACGGGTTAGTTTTAGGGTTAGTGTACGGGTTAGGGTTACGGTTAAAGTTAGGTTTGGGGTTAGGGTTAGGGTTAGGGTTAACTACGGGTTAGCGTTAGGGTTAGGGTTAGTGTTAGGGTTAGGGTACAGGTTAGGGTTAGGGTTAGGGTTCGGGTTAGGGTTAGTGTATGGGTTAGGGTTAGGGTTGGGGTTAGGGTTAGTGTTAGGGTTACGGTACAGGTTAGGGTTAAGGTTAGGGTACGGGATAGGGTTAGTGTACGTGTTAGGTCTAGAGTTAGGGTTAGGTTTAGTGTGCGGGTGAGGTTTAGGGTTAGGGTTAGGGTACATGTTAGGGTTAGGGTTTTGGTACGGGTAAGGTTTACATTTAGGGTTAGGGTATGGTTTAGGTTTAGGATTAGGGTTAGGGTACAGTTTAGGTTTAGGGTACGGGATAGGGTTAGGGTTAGGGTCAGGGTAAGGGTTAGGTTTAGGGTGTGGGTTAGGGTTAGGTTTAGGATTAGTGCTAGGTTATGGTTTTGGTTACTGTTAGGGTTTGGGTACGGGTTAGGGTTAGGAATAGGGTACGGGATAGGGTTTGGTACGGGTTAGGTCAAGGGTTAAGTTTAGGTTTATGATATGGGTTAGGGTTAGGGTTATTTTTGGGTTAGTGTTAGGGTATGTGTTAGGCTTAGGGTATGGGTTAGGGTATGGGTTAGGGTCAGGGTTAGGGTTAAGGTTAGGGTACAAGGTAGGGTTAAGGTTAGGGTTAGAGTACGGGTTAGGGTTAGGGTTAGGTTTAGTGTACGGATCGGGTTAGGGTTAGGATTAGGGTTAGGGTAAGGGTTAGGGTTAGGTTTAGGGTCAGGGATAGGGTTACGGTACGAGTTAGTGTTATGGTTAGCGTTAGGGTACGGGTTAGTTTTAGGATTAGTGTACGGGTAAGGGTTACGGTTAAAATTACGTTTAGGGTTAGGGTTAGGGTTAGGGTTAGGGTTAAGTACGGGTTAGCGTTAGTGTTAGGTTTAGGGTTAAGGTTAGGGTAAGGGTTATGGTCAGGGTTATTCTTAGCTTTAGGTTTAGGGTGCGGGTTAGTGTTAGGGTTAGGGTTAGTATTAGGGTTAGCACTCGGGAATGGGTTAGTGTTACTGTTAGGGTTTGTACGGGTTAGTTTAGGGTTAGGTTACGGGATAAGGTTGGGTATGGGTTAGGTCAAGGGTTAGGTTTAGGTTTAGGGTACAGGTTAGGGTTAGGGTTAGGATTAGGTTTAGGTTTAGGGTATGGGTTAGGCTTAGGGTACGGGTTAGTGTTAGCGCGTGGGTTAGGGTTAAGATTAGCGTTAGGTTACATGTTAGGGTTAGGTTTAGGGTACGGGTTAGGGTTAGGGTTAGGGTCAGGGTTAGGGTTAGGGTTAGGGTACGAATTAGGGTTAGGGTTAGGGTACGGGTTAGGGTGAGGGTATTAGTACGGGTTAGTGTTACAGTACGGGTTAGGTAAGGGTGAGGGTTAGGGTTAGGTTTATAGTACGGTTAGGTTAGTGTTAGGGTTAGGGTTAGAGTACGGGTTAGTGTTAGTGTTAGGGTTAGGGTAATGGTACGGGTTAGGTTTAGGGTTGGGGTTAGGGTACGGGTTAGTTGTAGGGTTAGGGTACGGGTCAGGGTTACGGTTAAGGTTAGGGTTAGGTTTAGGGTATGGGTTAGGGTAGGGAACAGGATAGTGTTGGGTACGGGTTAGGTCAAGCGTTAGGTTTAGATTTAGGGTACGGGTTAGGGTTAGGGTTAGGTTTAGGGTTAGGGGTAAGGTATGGGTTAGGCTTAGGGTACAGGTTAGGGTTAGGGTTAGGGTCAGGGTTAGGGTTAGGGTTAGTGTACGAGTTAGGGTTAGGGTTAGGTTACGGGTTAGGGTTAGGGTTATGGTACGGTTTAGGGTTACTGTACGGGTTATGGTTAGTGTGAGGGTTAGGGTTAGGGTTAGATTATGGGTTAGGTTTCGTGTTAGGGTTAGGGTTTGGGTTAGGGTTAGGGTTAGGTTTAGAGTACGGGGTAGGGTTAATTTTAGGGTTAGGTTTAGGGTTAATGTACGGGTTAGGCTTAGGGTTAGGTTTAGGGTTAGGATACAGGTTAGGGTTAGGTTTAGGGTACGGGATAAGGTTAGGGTTAGGGTTAGTGTATGGTTTAGGGTTAGGTTTAGGGTCAGGGTTAGGGTTAGGGTTAGTGTTAGGGTACGGGTTAGGGTTATGGTTGGGGTTAGGGTTCGGGTCAGTTTTACGGTTAGGGTACAGGGTAGGGTTAGTTTTAGGGTGCGGGTTTGGGTTAGAGTTAGGGTTAGTGTAAATGTTATGGTTTGGTTTAGGGTCAGGGTTAGGGTTAGGTTTAGTGTTAGGGTACGGGTTAGGGTTAGGATTGGGTTTAAGGTACGGGTTAGTTTTAGGGGTAGGGTATGGGTTAGCGTTAGGTTACAGTTAAGGGTTATGGTTTGTGTTAGGGTTAGGGTAAAGTTTAGGGTGCGGGTTAGGGTTAGTATTAGGGTAAGAGTACGGGTTTGGGTTAGTGTTAGGGTACGGGTGAGGTTAACCGTTTGGGTACGGGTTAGGGTAAGAGTTAGGGTTAGGGTTAGGGTCAGGGTTAGGTTTAGGGATAGGGTATGAGTTAAGGTTAGGGTTAGGTTTAGGGTACGGGTTAGGGTTAGTGTTAGGGGTTATGATGATGGTTAGGGTTAGGGTACGCGTTAGGGTTAGGCGTAGTTTATGGGTTAGGTTTAGGGTTAGGGTTAGGGTTAGGGTTAGGGTTATGCTACGTGTTAGGGTACAGGTTAGGGTTAGGGTTAGTGTACGGGTTTGGGTACGGTTTAGGGTTAGGTTCAAGGTACGGGTAACGGTACGGGTTAGGGTTAAGGTACGGGTAGGGTACGGGTTTGTGTTAGTGTTAGGGTATGGGTTAGGTTTAACGTTTGGGTACGGGTTAGGGTAAGGGTTAGGGTTATGGTAGGGTTAGGGGTTAGGGTTAGTGTTACGGTTAGGCTACGGGTTAGGGTTAGGGTACGGGTTAGGGTTAGGGTTAGGGTTAGGGTTAGTGTACAGGTTAGCGTTAGGTTTAGGGTCAGGGTTAGGTTTAGGGTTAGGGTTAGTGTACGCGTTAAGGTTAGGGTTGGGGTTAGGGTACGGGTTAGTTTTAGGGTTAAGGTATGAGTTAGGGTTATGGTTAATGTTAGGGTTAGGGTTAGGGTATGGGTTAGGGTTAGGTTACGGTTAAGGGTTATGGTTTGGGTTAAGTTTCGGGTGCGGGTTAGGGTTAGGGTTAGGGTTAGAGTACGGGTTTGGTTTAGTGTTAGGGTACGTGTTAGGTTTATCGTTTGGGTACGTGTTATGGTAAGGGTTAGGGTTAGGGTTAGGGTTAGGGGTTAGGTTTAGAGTTAGGGTTAGGCTACGGGAAGGGTCAGGGTACGGGTTAGGGTTAGGGTTAGGGTTAGGATTAGAGTAAGTGTTTGGTTAGTGTTAGGGTACGGTTTAGGTTTTCCGTTTGGGTACGGGTTAGGGTAAGGGTTAGGGTTAGGTTTAGGGGTTAGGGTTAGAGTTAGGGTTAGGCTACGGGTAGGGTTAGGGTACGGGTTAGGTTTAGGGTTAGGGTTAGTGTTAGGGTTACGTTACGGGTTAGGGTTAAGTTTAGGCTATGGGATAGGGTTAGTGTAGGTGTTAGGTCTAGGGTTAGGGTTAGGTTTAGTGTGCGGGTTAGGGTTAGGGTTAGGGTACGTGTTATTGTTAGGGTTTGGGTTCAGGTTAGTGTTACATTTAGGGTTAGGGTACGGGTTAGGTTTAGGGTTAGGGTTACGGTACGGTTTAGGGTTAGGGTATGTGTTAGGGTTAGGTTTAGGGTCAAGGTTAGGGTTAGGTTTAGGGTTAGGGTTAGGTTTAGGGTACGCGTTAGGGTTACTGTACGGGTTAGGTTTAGGGTTAAGGTTAGGGTTACAGTACAGGTTAGGGTTAGAGTTAGGGTTAGGTTTAGGGTTAGAGTACGGGGTAGGTTTTGTGTTAGTGTTAGGGTTAGTGTTAGGGTACGGGTTAGGGTTATAGTACGGGTTAGTGTTAGAGTTAGGTTTAGGTTTAGGGTTAGAGTACGGGTTAGGGTTAGGGCTAGGGTTAGGGTTAGTGTTAGGGTAGGGGTTAGCGTTAGGGTATGGGTTAGGCTTAGAGTTCGGGTTAGGGTAAGGTTTAGGGTTAGGGTTAGGGCTAGTGTACGGATAGGATTAGGGTTAGGGTACGGGTTAGGGTTAGGTTTAGGGTACGGAATAGGGTTAGCGTATGGGTTTGTTTAGGGTTAGGTTTAGGATTAGGTTACAGGTTAGGGTTCGGGTACGGGTTAGGGTTAGTTTTAGGTGCGGGTTAGGGTTAGGGTATGGGTTAGGGTTAGGTTTAGGTGCATGTTAGGGTTAGGGTTAGGGTTAGGGGTTAGGGTTAGAGTTAGGGTTAGTCTACGGGTAGGGTTAGGGTACGGCTTGCGGTTAGGGTTAGGGTTCGGGTTAGGGTTAGTGTACGAGATAGGGTTAGGGTTAGGTTTAGGGTTAGGTTTAGGGTTACGGTTAGTGTTAGGGTACCGGTACAGGTTAGGATTAGGGTTAGGGTTAGGGTACGTGTTAGGGTTAGGGTTTTGTTACGGGTTAGGGTTACATTTAGGTTTAGGGTGCGGGTTGGTTTAGGGTTAGCGTTAGGGTACGGTTTAGGGTTAGGGTACGGGTTAGTGTTAGGTTTAGGTTCAAGATTAGGGTTAGATTTAGGGTTAGGGTTAGGGTTAGGGTACGCATTAGGGTTACTGTACGGGTTAGGGTTAGGGTCAGGATTAGGGTTAGAGTACGGGTTTGGGTTAGTGTTAGGGTACGGGTTAGGGTTAGGGTTGGGATTAGGGTAAGGGTTAGTTTTAGGGTTAGTGTACGGGTTAGGGTTATGATTAAGGTTAGGGTTAGGGTTAGTGTATGGATTAGGGTTAGGTTTCAGTTAAGGTTTATGGTTTGGGTTAGGGTTAGGGTTAAGTTTAGGGTGCGGGTTAGGGTTAGAGTTAGGGTTAGCCTTAGAGTACGGTTTCGGGTTAGTGTTAGGGTACGGGTTAGGTTTACCATTTGGGTACGGGTTAGGGTAAGGGTTAGGGTTAGGGTTATGGTTAGGGGTTAGGGTTAGGGTTAGGGTTTGGCTACGGGTAGGGTTAGGGTACGGGTTAGGGTTAGTTTAGGGTTCGGGTTAGGGTTAGTGTACGGGTTAGGGTTAGGGTTAGGTTTAGTGTTAGGGTTACGGTACGGGTTAGGGTTAAGGTTATGGTACGGGATAGGGTTAGTGTACGTGTTAGGTGTAGGGTTAGGGTTAGGTTTAGTGTGCGGGTTAGGGTACGTGTTAGGGTTAGGGTTTGGGTACAGTTTAGGGTTACGTTTAGGGTTAGGGTAAATGTTAGAGTACGGGTTAGGGTTAGTGTTAGGGTTAGGGTTAGGGTTAGTGTACGGATAGGTTTAGGGTTAGATTTAGGGTTAGGGTATGGGTTAGGGTTAGGTTTAGGGTATAGGATAGGGTTAGTGTACGGGTTAAGTTTAGGGTTAGGGTTAAGTTTAGGTTATGGGTTAGGGTTAGGGTACGGATTAGGGTTAGGTTTCCGAGCGGGTTATGGTTAGAGTACGGGTTAGGGTTAAGGTTAGATTAAGTGTACGGGTTAGGGTTAGTGTTAGGGTTAGGGTTAGTGTTAGGGTTAGGATACGGGTTAGGACTAGGGTTAGGGTACGGGATAGGTTTGGGATACGGGTTATGTCTAGGGTTAGGGTTAGGTTTACGGTGCAGTTTAGAGTTAGGCCCTGGGTTAGGGTTAGGGTACGGGTTAGGGTTAGGGTATGTGTTAGGGTTATGGTTAGCATACGGGTTAGGGTTAGGGTTAGTGTTAGGGTTAAGGTACGGGTTAGTGTTAGGGTATGGGTTGGGTTAGGCTACGGGTTAGGTCTAGGTTTAGGGTTAAGTTTAGGATGCGGGTTAGGGTTAGGGTTAGGGTACGGGATTAGGGTTAGGCTTAGGGTCAGGGTTAGGGTTAGGTTTAGGGTTAGGGTTAGGGTTGGGTACGGGTTCGGGTTACGGTATGAGTTAGGGTTAGGGTAAGGGTTAGGTTTAGGGTTAGGATTATAGTAGGGGGTTAGGGTTAGTGTTAGTGTTACGTTTAGGGTTAGAGTACTGGTTAGGGTTAGTGTTAGGGTTATGGTTAGTGTTAGGGTTAGGGTTAAGGTTAGAGTACGGGTTAGGTTTAGGATTAGGGTTAGCATTAGGTTTAGAGTACAGGACAGGGTTAGTGTTAGGGTTACGGTTAGGGTTAGGGTTAGGGTTAGTGTACGGTTAGGGTTAGGTTTAGGGTCAGTGTTAGGCTTAGGGTTAGTGTTAGTGTACGCGTTAATGTTAGGGTTGGGGTTAGGGTACGGGTTAGTTTTAGGGTTAGGGTACAAGTTAGGGTTACGGTTAATGTTAGGGTTAGGTTTATGGTATGGGTTAGGGTTAGGTTATGGTTAAGGGTTATGGTTTGGGTTAAGTTTTGGGTGTCAGGGTAGGGTTAGGGTTAGGGTTAGGGTTAAGGTTAGAGTACGGGTTTGGGTTAGTGTTAGGGTACGTGTTAGGTTTACCGTTTGGGTACGTGTTAGGGTAAGGGTCAGGGTTAGGGTTAGGGTTAGGGGTTAGGGTTAGAGTTAGGGTTAGGCTACGGGAAGGTGAGGGTACGGGTTAGGGTTAGATTTGGGTTAGGATTAGAGTACGGGTTTGGTTAGTGTTAGGGTACGGGTTAGGTTTACCGTTTGGGTACGGGTTAGGGTAAGGGTTTGGGTTAGGGTTAGGTGTTAGGGTTAGAGTTAGGGTTAGGCTACGGGTAGGGTTAGGGTACGGGTTAGGGTTAGGGTTAGGTTAGTGTTAAGGTTACGTTATGGGTTAGGGTTAAGTTTACGGTACGAGATAGGTTTAGTGTAGGTGTTATGTCTAGGGTTATGTTAGGTTTAGTGTGGGGGTTAGGGTTAGGGTTAGGGTATGTGTTAGGGTTAGGGTTTGGGTTCGGGTTAGGGTTACATTTAGGGTTAGGTTACGGGTTAGGGTTAGGTTTAGGGATAGGGTTAGGGTTACAGTACAGTTTAGGGTTAGAGTTAGGGTTAGATTTAGGGTTAGAGTACAGGGTAGGGTTAGTGTTAGTGTTAGGGTTAGTGTTAGGGTACGGGTTAGGGTTATATTACGGGTTAGGGTTAGAGTTAGGTTTAGGTTTAGGGTTAGAGAACGGGTTAGGGTGAGTGTTAGGGTTAGGGTTAGTGTTAGGGTACGGGTTAGGTTTAGGGAATGGGTTAGGGTTAGAGTTCGGTTTAGGATTAGGTTTAGGGTTAGGGTTAGGGTTAGTGTACGGATAGGGTTAGGGTTAGGGTTAGGGTACGGGTTAGGGTTAGGTTTAGGGTACGGAATAGGGTTAGCGTATGGGTTAAGTTTAGGGTTAGGTTTAGGATTAGGTTACGGTTTAGGGTTCGGGTACGTGTTAGGGTTAGGTTTAGGTGTGGTTTAGGGTTGGGGTTAGGGTTAGGTTTAGGTGCGGGTTAGAATTAGGGTTAGGGTTAGTGTTAGGGTTAGGTTTAATGTTCGGGTTAGGCTTAGGGTTAGGTTAGGGTTAGGATACGGATTAGGGTTTTGTTTATGGTACGGGATAGGGTTAGCGTACGGGTTAAGTTTAGGGTTAGGGTTAGGTTTAGGTTACAGATTAGGTTTAGGGTATTGGTTAGGGTTAGGTTTAGGGTGCGGGTTAGAATTAGGGTTAGGGTTAGTGTAAGGGTTAGGGTTAGGTTTAGGGTCAGGGTTACGGTTAGGGTTAGTTTTAGGGTACGGATTATGGTAGGGTGGGGTGAGGGTACGGGTTAGTTTTAGGGTTAGGGTACGGGTTAGGGTTATGCTTAAGGTTAGGGTTAGGTTTAGGGTATGGGTTAAGGTTAGGTTACGGTTAAGGGTTATGGTTTGGGTTAGGTTTAGGGTTAAGTTTAGGGTGCGGGTTACGGTTAGGTTTAGGTTTAGGGTTAGGGTTAGAATACGGGTTCGATTTAGTGTTAGGGTACTGGTTAGGTACTGTTTGGGTACGGGTTAGGGTAAGGTTTAGGGTTAGGGTTAGGGTTAGGGGTTAGGGTTAGGGTTCGAGTGAGGGTTAGTGTACGGGTTAGTGTTAGGGTTAGGGTTAGGGTTAGTGTTAGGGTTACGGTACGGGTTAGGGTTAAGGTTAGGTTATGGGATAGGGTTAGTGTACATGTTAGGTATGGGGTTAGGGTTAGGTTTAGTGTGCGGGTTAGGGTTAGGGTTGCGTAAGTGTTAGGGTACGTGTTAGGGTTAGGGTTTGGGTACAGGTTAGGGTTAGGGTACGGGTTATGGTTAGGGTTAGGATTAGGGTAAGGGTTAAGGTTAGGTTACGGGTTAGGTTTAGGGTTAAGGTTAGTGTTACGGTACGGGTTAGGGATAGGGTACGGGTTAGGTCTAGGGTTAGGTTTAGGTTTAGGATGCGGGTTAGTGTTAGGGTTAGGCTACGGAATTAGTGTTAGGGTTAGGGTCAGGGTTACAGTTAGGTTTAGGGTTAGGTTTACGGTTAGGGTACGGGTAAAGTTAACGGTACGAGTTAGGGTAAGGTTTAGGGTTAGGTTAGGTTTTGGGTTATAGTAGGGAGTTAGGGATAGTGTTGGGGTTAGTTTTAGGGTTTGGGATTGGTTAGGGTTAGGGTACGGGTTTGGGTAAGGGTTAGGGTTAGGGTTAGGGTCAGGGTTAGGTTTAGTAATAGGGTACGAGTTAAGGTTAGGGTTAGGTTTAGGGTACGGGTTAGGGTTAGTGTTAGGGGTTATGATGACGGTTAGGGTTAGGGTACGGGTTAGGGTTAGGCGTAGGTTATGGGTTAGGTTTAGGGTTAGGGTTAGGGTTAGGGTTAGTGTACGAGTTTGAGTACGGTTTAGGGTTAGGTTTAAGGTACGGGTAACGGTACGGGTTAGGGTAAGGGTACGGGTAGGGTACGGGTTTGTGTTAGTGTTAGGGTAGGGGTTAGGTTTAAAGTTTGGTACGGGTTAGGCTTCGGGTTATGGTTAGGGTACGGGTTAGGGTTAGGGTTAGGGTTAGCGTACGGGTTAGGGTTAGGTTTATGGTCAGGGTTAGGTTTAGGGTTAGGGGTTAGGGTTAGAGTTAGTGTTAGGCTACGGGATAGGGTTAGAGTACGGGTTAAGGTTAGGTTTAGGGTTAGGATTAGGTTTAGGTTTATAGTACGGGTTAGGGTTAGAGTTAGGGTTAGATTTAGGATTAGAGTACAGGTTAGGGATAGTGTTAGGTTTAGGGTTAGTGTTAGGGTACGGGTTAGGGTTAGCATAAGGGTTAGGGTTACATTTTGGGTTAGGGTTAGTGTTAGAGTACGGGTTAGGGTTAGTGTTAGGGTTAGGGTTAGGGGTAGAGTACGGATAGGGTTAGGGTTAGGGTTAGGGTACGGGTTAGGTTTAGGTTTAGGGTACAGGATAGGGTTACCGTACGGGTTAAGTTTAGGGTTAGGGTTAGGTTTAGGTTACGGGTTAGGTTTAGGGTACGGGTTAGGTTTAGGGTTATTGTACAGGTTAGGGTTACAGTACGGTTAGGGTTAAGGTGAGGGTTAGTGTTAGGGTTTGAGTACGGTTAGGGTCAGGGTTAGGGTAGGGTTATGGTTAGAGTATGGTTAGGGTTAGTGTTAGGGTTAGGGTACAGGTTAGGGTTAGGGTTAGGGTTAGGTTAGGGTTAGGGTTAGGGTACGGGTTAGGGTTAGGGTTAGGGTTAGGGTTGGGGTTAGGGTACGGGTTAATTTTAGGGTTAGGGTACGGGTCCGGGTTACGGTTAAGTTTAGGGTTAGGGTTAGGGTATGGGTTAGGGTTAGGGTACGGGTAGGGTTATGGTTAGGGTTAGGGTTAGGTTTAGGTTTAGGTTTAGGGTGCTGGTTAGTGTTATGGTTAGGGTTAGGTTTAGGGTTAGCACTAGGTTATGGGTTAGGTTTACTCTTAGGGTTTGGGTACGGGTTAGGGTTAGGCTTTGGGTACGGGATAGGGTTGGGTACGGGTTAGGGCAAGGGTTAGGGTTAGGTTTAGGGTACGGGATAGGGTTAGGGTTAAGTTTAGGTTTAGGGTTAGTGTATGGGTTAGGTTTAGGGTACGGGTTAGGGTTAGGGTTAGGGTCAGGGTTAGGGTTAGTGTTAGGGTACAAGTTAGGGTTAGGGTTACGTTTAGGGTACGGGTTAGGGTTACGGTTAGGGTTAGGGTTAGGTTTAGAGTACGGGGTAGGGTTAGTGTTAGTGTTAGGTTTAGGGTTAGGGTGCGGGTTAGGGTTAGAGTTAGTGTTAGGGTTAGAGTACGGGGTATGGTTAGGGTTAGGGTTAGAGTACGGATAGGGTTAGGGTTAGGGTTAGAGTACGGGTTACGGTTAGGTTTAGGGTACAGGATAGGTTTAGCGTATGGGTTAAGTTTAGGGTTAGGGTTCGTTTTAGGTTACGGGTTAGGTTTAGGGTACGTGTTAGGGTTAGGATTATTGTACGGGTTAGGGTTACAGTACGGTTAGGGTTAGGGTGAGGGTTATTGTTAGGGTTAGAGTACGGTTAGGGTCAGAGTTAGAGTTAGGTTTAGGGTTAGAGTTTGGGTTAGGGTTAGTGTTAGGGTTAAGGTTAGGGTTAGGGTTAGGCTACGGGTTAGGGTTAGGGTTTGTGTTAGGGTTAGAGTACGGGGTTTGGGTTAGTGTTAGGGTTAGGGTTAGGGTTAGGTTTAGGGTATGGGTTAGGGTTAGAGTTAGGGTTAGGGTTAGAGTACGTGGTAGGGTTAGTGTTAGTGTTAGGGTTAATATACGGGTTAGGCTTAGGGTTAGGTTTAGAGTTAGGTTACGGGTTAGGGTTAGGTTTAGGTGTGGGTTAGGGTACGGGTTAGGGTTAGGGTATGGGTTAGGGTTAGTGTTGCGGTTAATGTACGGGTTAGGGTTTCAGTATGGTTAGGGTTAGGGAGAGGGTTAGTGTTAGGGTTAGAGTATGGTTAGGGTTAGGGTTAGAGTTAGGGTACGTGTTAGGGTTAGGTTTAGGGTACAGTATAGCGTTAGAGTATGGGTTAAGTTTAGGGTTAGGGTTAGGTTTAGGTTACGGGTTAGGGTAGGTTACGGTTTAGGGTTAGGTTTAGTTGAGGGTTAGGGTTAGGGTTAGGGTATGGGTTAGGGTTAGGTTTAGGGTGGGTTAGCATTAGGGATAGTGTTAGGGTACGGGTTATGGTTAGGGTTGGTGTTAGGGTACGGGTTAGTTTTAGGGTTACGGTACGGGTCAGGGTTACTGTTAAGTTTAGGGTTAGGGTTAGGGTTATTGTACGGTTTAGGGTTATAGTACGGTTAGGGTTAGGGTGAGGGTTAGTGTTAGGGTTAGAGTACGGTTAGGGTTATGGTTAGGGTTAGGGTTAGGGTTAGAGTTAGAGTACGGGCTAGGGTTAGTTTTAGGGTTAGATTTAGTGTTAGGGTACGGGTTAGGTTTAGGGTTTGTGTTATGGTTAGAGTATGGGGTAGGGTTAGTGTTAGGGTGAGGGTTAGGGTTAGGGTTAGGGTACGGGTTAGGTTTAGGGTTAGGGTTAGTTTTGGGGTTAGGGTATGGGTTAATTTTAGGGTTAGGGTACGGGTCAGGTTTACGGTTAAGTTTAGGGTTAGGGTTAGGGTATGGGCTGGGTTAGGGTACGGGTAAGGGTTATGGTTAGGGTTAGGGTTAGGTTTAGGTTTAGGGTGCGGGTTAGTGTTACGGTTAGGGTTAGGGTTAGGGTTAGCGCTAGGGTATGGGTTAGGTTTACTCTTAGGGTTTGGGTACGGGTTAGGGTTAGGGTTAGGGTACGGGATAGGGTTGGGAACGGGTTTGGGCAAGTGTAGGTTTAAGTTTAGGTTACGGGATAGGGTTAGAGTTAAGTTTAGGGTTAGGGTTAGTGTATGGGTTAGGTTTAGGGTACGGGTTAGGGTAAGGGTTATGGTAAGGGTTAGGGTAGTGTTAGGGTACGAGTTAGGGTTAGGGTTAGGTTTAGGGTACGGGTAAGGGTTACGGTTAGGGTTAGGGTTAGGTTTAGAGTACGGGGTAGGGTTAGTGTTAGTGTTAGGTTTAGGGTTAGGGTACAGTATAGGGTTAGGTACGGGTTAGGGTTAGTGTCAGTGTTAGGGTTAGGGTACCAGTTAGGGTTAGGTTTAGGGTACGCTTAAGGCTTATGGTTAGGGTTAGGGTTAGGGTTAAGTTTAGGGCGCCATTTAGGGTTAGGGTTAGGGTTAGGGTTAGAGTACGGGTTTGGGTTAGTGTTAGGGTACGTGTTAGGTTTAAAGTTTGGGTACGGGTTAGGGTAAGGGTTAGGGTTTGGGTTAGCATTAGGGGTTAGGGTTAGAGTTAATTTTAGGCTACAGGATAGGGTTAGAGTACGGGTTTAGGGTTAGGATTAGGTTTAGGTTTATAGTACGGGTTAGGGTTAGAGTTAGGGTTAGTTTTAGGATTAGAGTACGGGTTAGGGATAGTGTTAGGTTTAGGGTTAGTGTTAGGGTACGGGTTAGGGTTAGCGTAAGGGTTGGGTTACGTTTAGTGTTAGTGTTAGTGTTAGAGTTCTGGTTAGGGTTAGTGTTAGGGTTAGGGTTAGGTGTAGGGTTAGAGTACGGATAGGGTTAGGGTTAGGGTTAGGGTTAGGGTACGGGTTACGGTTAGGTTTAGGGTACAGGATAGGGTTAGCATACGAGTTAAGTTTAGGGTTCGGGTTAGGTTTAGGTTACGGGTTAGGTTTAGGGTACGGGTTAGGGTTAAGGTTATTGTACGGGTTAAGGTTACAGTACGGTTAGGGTTAGGGTGAGGGTTAGTGTTAGGGTTAGAGTACAGTTAGGGTCAGGGTTAGGGTTAGGTTTAGGGTTAGAGTTTGGGTTAGGGTTAGGGTTAGGGTCAGGGTTAGGGTTAGGGTTAGGGTTAGAGTACGGGTTAGGGTTAGTGTTTGGGTTAGGGTCAGGGTTAGAGTTAGGGTTAGGGTTTAGTACGTTGTAGGGTTAGTGTTAGTGTTAGGGTTAGGGTTAATGTACGGGTTAGGCTTAGGGTTAGGTTTAGGGTTAGGTTTAGGTTAAGGGTACGGGGTAGGGTTAGCGTACGGGTTAAGTTTAGGGTTAGGGTTAGGCTTAGGTTACGGGTTAGGGTTAGGTTTAGGTGTGGGTTAGGGTTAGGGTTAGGGTTAGGGTACGGGTTAGGTTTAGCATTGGGGTTAGGGTACGGGTTAGGGTTACCATACGGTTAGGGTTAGGGAGAGGGTTAGTGTTAGGGTTAGAGTATGGTTAGGTTTAGGGTTCGGGTTAGGGTTAGGGTACGGGTTAGGGTTAGGTTTAGGGTACAGGATAGGGTTAGCGTATGGGTTAAGTTTAGGGTTAGGGATAGATTTAGTTTACGGGTTAGGGTTAGGGTACGGGTTAGGGTTAGTTTAGGTGATGGTTAGGGTTAGGGTTAGGGTACGAGTTAGGGTTAGGTTTAGGGTCAGGGTTAGCGTTAGGGATAGGGTTAGGGTACGGGTTAGGTTTAGGGTTGGTGTTAGGGCACGGGTTAGTTTTAGGGTAGGGTACGGGTCAGGGTTACAGTTAAGTTTAGGGTTAGGGTTAGGGTTAAAATACGGGTTAGGGTTACAGTACGGTTAGGGTTAGGGTGAGGGTTAGTGTTAGTGTTAGGGTTAGAGTACAGTTAGGGTTAGGGTTAGGGTTAGAGTACGGGGTAGGGTTTGTGTGGGTTAGGTTAAGGTTAGGGTTAGGGTTAGGGTTGGGGTTAGGGTACGGGTTAATTTTAGGGTTAGGGTATGGGTCAGGGTTACGGTTAAGTTTAGGGTTAGGGTTAGGGTATGGGTTAGGGTTAGGGTACGGGTAAGGGTTATGGTTAGGGTTAGGGTTAGGTTTAGGTTTAGGGTGCAGGTTAGTGTTATGGTTAGTGTTAGGTTTAGGGTTAGTGCTAGGGTATGGGTTAGATTTACTCTTAGGGTTTGGGTACGGGTTAGGGTTAGGGTTAGGGTACGGGATATGGTTGGGTACTATTTAGGGCAACGGTTAGGGTTAGGTTTAGGGTACGGGATAGGGTTAGGGTTAAGTTTAGGTTTAGGGTTAGTGTATGGGTTAGGTTTAGGGTACGGGTTAGGGTTAGGGTTAGGGTCAGGGTTAGGGTTAGTGTTAGGGTACGAGTTAAGGTTAGGGTTAGGTTTAGGGTACCTGTTAGGGTTATGGTTAGGGTTAGGGTTAGGTTTAGAGTACGGGGTAGGGTTAGTGTTAGTGTTAGGTTTAGCGTTAGGGTACGGGTTAGGGTTAGATTTAGGGTTAGGGTTAGAATACGGGGTAGGGTTAGGGTTAGGGTTAGAGTACGGATAGGGTTAGGGTTAGGGTTAGGGTTAGGGTACGGGTTACGGTTAGGTTTAGGGTACAGGATAGGTTTAGCGTACGGTTTAACTTTAGGGTTAGGGTTAGGTTTAGGTTACGGGTTAGGTTTAGTGGACGCGTTAGGGTTAGGGTTATTGTACGGGTTAGGGTTACAGTACGGTTAGGGTTAGGGTGAGGGTTAGTGTTAGGGTTAGAGTACGGTTAGGATCAGAGTTAGGGTTAGGTTTAGGGTTACAGTTTGGGTTAGGGTTAGTGTTAGGGTTAGGGTTAGGGTTAGGCTTATGCTATGGGTTAGCGTTAGGTTTTGTGTTAGGGTTAGAGTACGGGGTAGGGTTAGTGTTAGGGTTAGGGTTAGGGTTAGGGTTAGGGTACGGGTAAGGGTTAGAGTTAGGGTCAGGGTTAGAGTACGTGGTTGGGTTAGTGTTAGTGTTAGGGTTAGGGTTAATGTACGGGTTAGGCTTAGGGTTAGGTTTAGGGTTAGGTTACAGGTTAGGTTTAGGTTTAGGTGTGTGTTAGGGTACGGGTTAGGTTTATGTCACGGGTTAGGGTTAGGGTTCGGGTTAGGGTTAGGTTTTGGGTGCGGGTAAGGGTTAGGGTTAGGATTAGTGTAAGGGTTAGGGTCAGGTTTAGTGTTAGTGTTAGGGTTAGTGTTAGGGTACAGGTTAGGTTTAGGGTTGGGGTTAGGGTACGGGTTAGTTTTGGGGTTAGGGTATGGGTTAGTGTTACGGTAAAGGTTAGGGTTAGGGTTAGGGTATGGGTTAGGGTTAGGTTACGGTTAAGAGTTATGGTTTGAGTTAGGGTTAGGGTTAAGTTTAGGGTGCGGGTTATGGTTATGGCTAGGGTTAGGGTTAGAGTACGGTTTTGGGTTAGTGTTAGGGTATGGGTTAGGTTTACCGTTTGGGTACGGGTTAGGGTAAGGGTTAGGGTTAGGGTTAGGGTTAGGGTACGTGTTATGGTTTGGGTTTGGGTACGGGTTAGGATTAGGGATAGGGCTATGGTATGGGTAAGGGTTAAGGTTGGGGTTACGGTGCGGGTTATTTTTAGGGTTATGGTATGGGTTAGGGTTACGGTTAATGTTAGGGTTAGTGTTAGGTTATGGGTTAGGGTTAGGGTACGGGTAAGGGTTATGGTTAGGGTTACGGTTAGGTTTAGGTTTAGGGTGCGGGTTAGGCTTAGGGTTATGGTTAGGGTTAGCGCTAGGGTATGGGTTAGGGTTACTCTTAGGGTTTGGTTACGGGTTAGGGTTAGGGTTAGGGTACGGGATAGGTTTGGGTACGGGTTAGGACAAGGGTTAGGGTTAGGTTTAGGGTACGGGATAGGGTTAGGGGTAGGTTTAGGGTTAGGTTTAGGGTATGGGATAGGTTTAGGGTACTGGTTAGGGTTCGGGTTAGGGTCAGGGTTAGTGTTAGGGTTAGGGTACGATTTAGGATTAGGGTGAGGTTTAGGGTACGGGTTAGAGTACGGTTAGGGTTAGGGTTAGGGTTAGGCTAAGGGTTAGGGTTAGGGTACGGTAGGGGTTAGGGTTAGGTCTAGGGTTAGGGATAGAGTATGGGGTAGGGTTAGTTTTAGGGTTAGTGTAGGGTTAGGGTTAGTGTATGGGTTAGGCTTAGGGTACGGGTTAGGGTTAGGGTTAGGGTCAGGTTTAGGGTTAGGTTTAGGGTTAGGGTACGAATTAGGGTTAGGTTTAGGGTACGGTTTAGGGTTAGGGTTAGGTTTAGGGTACCGGTTAGGGTTAGGGTACGGGTTAGGTTTAGGGTCAAGGTTAGGCTTATGGTTAGGGTACGAATTAGGGTTAGGTTTAGGGTACGGTTTAGGGTTAGGGTTATGGTATGGGGTAGGTTTACAGTACGGATTATGGTTAGGGTGAGGTTTAGGGTTAGGGTTAGAATACGGTTAGGGTTAGGGTTAGAGTACAGGTTAGGTTTAGTGTTAGGGTTAGGGTTAGGGTTAGGATTAGGGTTAGGGTACGGGTTAGGGTTAGGGTTAGAGTACGGGTTAGGGTTAGTGTTAGGGTTAGTGTTAGGGTTAGGGTACGGGTTAGGGTTAGGGTTAGTGTTAGAGTACGGGGTAGGGTTAATGTTAGGGTTAGGGTTAGGGTTAGAGTACGGGTTTGGGTTAGTGTTAGGGTACAAGTTAGGTTTACTGTTTGGGTACAGGTTAGGGTACGGGTTAGGTTTAGGGTTAGTGTAAATGTTAGTGTTAGGGTACGTGATAGGGTTAGAGAACGGGTTAGGGTTAGGTTTAGATTTAGGGTTAGGGTTAGAGTACAGGTTAGGGTCAGTGTTAGTGTTAGGTTTAGGGTTAGTGTATGGATATTGTTAGGGTTAGGGTTATTGTACGGGTTAGGGTTAGGTTTAGGGTACGGGATTGGGTTAGTGTACGGGTTAAGTTTAGGTTTAGGGTTAGGTTTAGGTGATGGGTTAGGGTTAGGGTACGGGTTAGGGTTAGGTTTAGGGTATGGGATAGGGTTAGCGTTTGGGTTAAGTTTAGGGTTAGAGTTAAGTTTAGGTTACGTGTTAGGGTTAGGGTACGGGTTAGGGATAGTTTCAGGGTTAGGGTTAGAGTCCGGGTTATGGTTAGTGTTAGGGTTAGGGTTAGGTTTAGGGTTAGAGTGTGGATATGGTTAGGGTTAGGGTTAGGGTTAGGGTACGGGTTAGGGTTAGGTTTAGTGTACGGGATAGATTTAGCGTACGGGTTAAGTTTAGGGTTAGGGTTAGGTTTAGGTTACGGGTTAGGGTTAGGGTACGGGTTAGGGTTAGGGTTGGGGTTTGGTACGGATTAATTTTAGGGTTAGGGTACGAGTCAGGGTTACGGTTCAGTTTAGGGTTAGGGTTAGGGTATGGGTTAGGGTTAGGGTACGGTTAAGGGTTATGGTTAGGGTTAGGGTTAGGTTTAGGTTTAGGGTGAGGTTTAGGGTTCGGGTTAGGGTTAGCGCTAGGGTATGTTTAGGGTTACTGTTAGGGTTTGGGTATGGGTTAGGGTTAGGGTTAGCTCACGAATTAGGGTTGGGTACGCGTTAGGTCAAGTGTTACGTTTAGGTTAGGGTACAGGTTAGGTTTAGGCTTAGCGTAACGTTTAGTGTTAGGGTACGGTTTAGGTTTAGAGTACGGGTTAGGGTTAGGTTTAGGGTTAGGTTTAGGGTTAGAGTATGGGTTACGGTTAGTGTTAGGGTTAGGGTTAGTCTACGGATAGGGTTAGGGTTAGGGTTAGGGTTAGGGTACAGGTTAGGGTTAGGTTTAGGGTACGGGATAGGGTTAGTATACGGGATAAATTTAGGGTTAGGGTTAGGTTTAGGTTACGGTTTAGGGTTAGGGTACGGGTTAGGGTTAGGTTTAGGTGCGGGTAGGGTTAGGGTACGGGTTAGGGTTAGGTTTAGGGTCAGGTTTTGGATTAGGGATAGGGTTATGGTATGGATTAGGGTTAGGGTTGGGGTTATGGTATGGGTTAGTTTTAGGGTTAGGGTATGGTTTAGGGTTACGGTTAAGTTTACGGTTAGTGTTAGGTTATGGGTTAGGGTTAGGGTATGGGTAAGGTTTATGGTTAGGGTTACGGTTAGCTTTAGGTTTAGGGTGCGGGTTAGGCTTAGGGTTAGGGTTAGGGTTAGCGCTAGTGTATGGGTTAGGGTTACTCGTAGTGTTTGCATACGGGTTAGGGTCAGGGTACGGGATAGGGTTGGGTACGGGTTAGGACAAGGTTTAGGGTTAGGTTTAGAGTACGGGATAGGGTTAAGGGTAGGTTTAGGGTTATGGTTAGGGTATGGGTTAGGCTTAGTGTACGGGTTAGGTTTAGGGTTAGGGTCAGGGTTAGGGTTAAGGATAGGGTACGAGTTAGGGTTAGGTTTAGGGTATGGGATAGGGTTACGGTTAGGGTTAGGGTTAGGGTTAGAACACGGGGTAGGGTTAGTGTTAGGGTTAGGTTTAGGTTTAAGGTACAGGTTAGGGTTAGAGTTAGGGTTAGAGTTAGAGTACGGGGTAGGGTTATTGTACGGGTTAGGGTTAGGGTCAGTGTTAGGGTTAGGGTACGAGTTAGGGTTAGGTTTAGTTTACGGTTAAGGGTTATGGTTAGCGTTAGGGTTAGGGTTAAGTTTAGGGTGCGGTTTAGGGTTAGAGTTAGGGTTAGGGTTAGAGTACGGGTTTGGGTTAGTGTTAAGGTACGGGTTAGGTTTACCCTTTGGGTACGGTTTAGGTAAGGGTTAGGGTTAGGGTTAGGGGTTAGGGTTAGAGTTAGTGTTAGGCTACGGGATAGATTTAGAGTACGGGTTAGGGTTAGGTTTAGGGTTAGCTTTAGGTTAGGGTTATAGTACGGGTTTGGGTTAGAGATAGGGTTAGGTTTAGGGTTAGAGTACGGGTTAGGGATAGTGTTAGGGTTAGGGTTAGTGTTAGAGTACAGGTTAGGTTTAGCGTATGGGTTATGGTTACGTTTAGGTTTAGGATTAGTGTTAGAGTACGGGTTAGGGTTAGTGTTAGGGTTAGGGTTAGAGTTAGGGTTAGGGTTAGAGTGCGGATAGGGTTAGGGTTAGGGTTAGGGTCAGGGTTGGGGTTAGGGTTAGGTTTAGGGTACGGGGTAGGGTTAGCATAGGGGTTAAGTTTAGGGTTATGGTCAGGTTTAGGTTACGGGTTAAGGTTAGGGTATGGGTTAGGGTTAGGTTTAGGTGAGGGTTAGGTTAGGGATAGGGTTAGGGTACGGGTTAGGGTTAGGGTTGGGGTTAGGGTACGGGTTAGTTTTAGGGTTAAGGTATGGGTCAGTGTTACGATTAAGGTTAGGGTTACGGTTATGGTACGGGTTAGGGTTACAGTACGGTTAGGGTTAGGGTGAGGGTTAGTGTTATGGTTAGAGTACGGTTAGGGTTAGGGTTAGGGTTAGGGTTAGAGTACGGGTTAGGATTAGTGTCAGAGTTAGGGTTAGGGTTAGGGTCAGGGTATGGTTTAGGGTTAGGGTTTGTGTTAGGGTTAGAGTACGGGGTAGGGTTAGTGTTAGGGTTAGGGTTAGGGTACGGGTTAGGGTTAGTGTTCGGGTTAGGGTTAGAGTACGGGGAAGGGTTAGTGTTAGTGTTAGGGTTAGGGTTAATGTACGGGTTAGGCTTAGGGTTAGGTTTAGTGTTAGGTTACGGGTTAGGGTTAGGTTTAGGGTACGGGATAGGTTTAGCGTACGGGTTAAGTTTAGGGTTAGGTTTAGGCTTAGGTTATGGTTAGGGTTAGGTTTGGTGTGGGTTAGGTTTAGGGTTAGGGTTAGGGTACAGGTTAGGGTTAGGGTTGGTTTTAGGGTACAGGTTAATTTTAGGTTTAGGGTACGGGTCAGGGTTACGGTTAAGTTTAGGGTTAGGGTTAGGGTATGGGTTAGGGTTAGGGTACGGGTAATGGTTAGGGTTAGGGTTAGGGTTAGTGTTAGCGCTAGGGTATGGTTTAGGGTTACTGTTAGGGTTTGGGTACGGGTTAGGGTTAGGGTTAGGTTACGGGTTAGGTTAAGGGTTAGGGTTAGGTTTAGGGTACAGGTTACGGTTAGGGTTAGGATTAGGTTTAGGGTTAGGGTATGGGTTAGGCTTAGGGTACGGGTTAGGGTTAGCATCAGGTTTAGGGTTAGGATTAGCGTTAGGTTACGTGTTAGTGTTAGGTTTAGGATACGGGTTAGGGTTAGGGTTAGGGTCAGGGTTAGGGTTAGGGTTAGGGTACGAATTAGGGTTAGGGTTTGTGTACGAGTTAGGGTTAAGGTATTTGTACGGGTTAGTGTTACAGTACGGTTTAGGTTAAGGGTGAGGGTTAGGGTTAGGGTTATAGTACGGTTAGGTTAGTGTTAGGTTTAGGGTTAGAGTACGGGTTAGTGTTAGTGTTAGGGTTAGGGTTATGGTACGGGTTAGGTTTAGGGTTGGGGTTAGTGAACGGGTTAGTTGTAGGGTTAGGGTATGTGTCAGGGTTACGGTTAAGGTTAGGGTTAGGGTTAGGGTATGGGTTAGGGTTAGGGTACAGGATAGTGTTGGGTACGTGTTAGGGTTAGGTTTAGGGTACGGGTTAGGGTTAGGTTTAGGGTTAGGGTATGGATTAGGTTTAGGTTACGGGTTAGGGTTAGGGTTAGGGTCAGGGTTAGGGTTAGGGTTAGGGTACACATTAGGGTTAGGTTTAGGATACGGGTTAGGTTTAGGGTTAAGGTATGTGTTAGGGTTACAGTACGGGTTAGGGTTACGCTTAAGGGTTAGGGTTAGGGTTAGAAAACGGTGAGGTTTAGGGTTAGGGTTAGAGATAGAGTACAGGTTAGGGTTAGTGTTACGGTGAGTTTTAGGTTTAGGGTACGGGTTAGGGTTAGGGTTAGGGTTAGTGTTAGAATACGGGGTAGGGTTAGTGTTAGGGTTAGGGTTATGGTTAGAGTATGGGTTAGGGTTAGTGTTAGGGTTAGGGTTAGGTTTAGGGTACGGGTTAGGGTTATGGTTAGGGTTACGGTTAGAGTACGGGGTAGGGTCAGTGTTAGTGTTAGGGTTAGGGTTAATGTATGGGTTAGGCTTAGGGTTAGGTTTAGGGTTAGTTTACGTGTTAGGGTTAGGTTTAGGGTAAGGGATAGGGTTAGCGTACGGGTTAAGTTTAGGGTTGGTGTTAGGTTTAGGTTTGGGGTTAGGTTGAGGGTATGGGTTAGGGTTAGGTTTAGGGTGCGGGATAGGGTTAGGGTTAGGGTTAGTGTACTGGTTAGGGTTAGGATTAGGGTTCAGGGTTAGGGTTAGGGTTAGGGTTAGAGTACAGGTTAGAGTTAGTGTTAGGGTTAGGATTACGGCTAGGTTTAGGGTTAGGGCTAGTGTTAGTGTACGGGTTAATGTTAGCTTTAGGGTTAGGGTTGGAGTATGGGGTAGGGTTAGGGTTAGGGTTAGGGTTAATATACAGATTAGGCTTAGGGTTAGGTTTAGGGTTAGGATACGGGTTAGGGTTAGGTTTAGGGTCCGGGATAGGGTTAGCATACGGGTTAAGTTTAGGGTTAGGGTTAGGTTTAGGTTACGGGTTAGGGTTATGGTACGGGTTGGGTTAGGTTTAGGTTGCGGGTGAGGGTTAGTTTTAGGGTTAGTGTAGGTGTTAGGGTTAGGTTTAGGGTCAGGTTTAGGTTTAGGGTTAGTGTTAGCGTACGGGTTAGTGTTAGGGTTGGGGTTAGGGTATAGGTTAGTTTTAGGGTTAGGTTACGGGTTAGGGTTATGGTTAAGGTTAGGGTTAGGGTTAGGGTATGGGTTAGGGTTAGGTTACGGTTAAGGATAATGGTGTGGGTTACGGTTAGGGTTAAGTTAACGGTGCAGGTTTGGGTTAGGGTTAGGGTTAGAGTACGGGTTTGGGTTAGTGTTAGGGTTAGGGTTAGGTTTAGGGTACGGGTTAGGGTTATGGTTAGGGTTACGGTTAGAGTACGGGGTAGGGTCAGTGTTAGTGTTAGGGTTAGGGTTAATATATGGGTTAGGCTTAGGGTTAGGTTTAGGGTTAGTTTACGGTTTAGGGTTAGGTTTAGGTTAAGGGATAGGGTTAGCGTACGGGTTAAGTTTAGGGTTGGGGTTAGGTTTAGGTTACGGGTTAGGTTGAGGGTATGGGTTAGGGTTAGGTTTAGGGTGCGGGTTAGGGTTAGGGTTAAGGTTAGTGTACTGGTTAGGGTTAGGATTAGGGTTCAGGGTTAGGGTTAGTGTTAGGGTTAGAGTACAGGTTAGAGTTAGTGTTAGGGTTAGGATTACGGTTAGGTTTAGGGTTAGGGTTAGTGTTAGTGTACGGGTTAGTGTTAGCTTTAGGGTTAGGGTTGGAGTATGGGGTAGGGTTAGGGTTAGGGTTAATATACAGATTAGGCTTAGGGTTAGGTTTAGGGTTAGGATACGGGTTAGGGTTAGGTTTAGGGTCCGGGATAGGGTTAGCGTACGGGTTAAGTTTAGGGTTAGGGTTAGGTTTAGGTTACGGGTTAGGGTTATGGTACGGGTTGGGTTAGGTTTAGGTTGCGGGTTAGGGTTAGTTTTAGGGTTAGTGTAAGTGTTAGGGTTAGGTTTAGGGTCAGGTTTAGGTTTAGGGTTAGTGTTAGCGTACGGGTTAGTGTTAGGGTTGGGGTTAGGGTATAGGTTAGCTTTAGGGTTAGGTTACGGTTTAGGGTTATGGTTAAGGTTAGGGTTAGGGATAGGGTATGGGTTAGGGTTAGGTTACGGTTAAGGATAATGGTGTGGGTTACGGTTAGGGTTAAGTTAACAGTGCAGGTTTGGGTTAGGGTTAGGGTTAGAGTACGGGTTTGGGTTAGTGTTAGGGTACGGGTTAGGTTTACCGTATGGGTATTGGTTAGGGTAAGGGTTAGGGTTAGGGTTAGGGGTTAGGGTAGATTTAGGGTTAGGCTACAGATAGGGTTAGGGTACGGGTAAGGGTAGGGTTAGGGTTTGGGTTAGGGTTAAGGCTGGGCTACGGGATAGGGTTAGTGTACGTGTTAGGTCTAGGTTTAGGGTTAGGTTTAGTGCGCAGGTTAGGGTTAGGTATAGGGTTAGGGTACGTGTAAGGGATAGGGTTTGGGTACGGGTTAGCATTACCTTTAGGGTTAGGGTACGGGTTAGGTTTAGGGTTAGGGTTAGGGTACGCGTTAGTGTTACTGTACGGTTTAGGGTTAGGTTTAGGGTTAGGGTTAGGGTTACATAACGGGTTAGGGTTAGAGTTAGGGTTAGGTTTAGGGTTAGAGTACGGGGTAGGGTTAGTGTTAGGGTACGGGTTAGGGTTATAACACGGGTTAGAGTTAGAGTTAGGTTTAGGTTTAGGGTTAGAGTACGGGTTAGGGTTAATGTTAGGGTTAGGGTTAGTGTTAGGGTACTGGTAAGGGTTAGGTTATTGGTTAGGGTTAGAGTAGGGGTTAGGGTTAGGTTTAGGTTTAGGGTTAGGGTTAGTGTACGGATAGGGTTAGGGTTAAGGTTAGGGTACGGGTTAGGGTTAGAGTACGGGTTAGGGTTAGGTTTAGGGTTAGGGTTAGTGTTAGAGCATGGGTTAGGGTTAGTGTTAGGGTTAGTGTCAGTGTTAGTGTACGGACAGGGTTAGGGTTAGAGTTAGGGTTAGGGTACGGGTTAGGGTTAGGGTTAGGGTTAGTGTACGGGTTAGGGTTAGTGTTAGGGTTAGGGTTAGTGTTAGGGTTAGGATATGGGTTAGGACTAGAGTTAGGGTACGGGATAGGGTTAGGGTACGAGTTATGTCTAGGGTTAGGGTTAGGTTTGCGGTGTGGGTTAGATTTAGGCCCTGAGTTAGGGTTAGGGTGCGGGTTAGGGTTAGGGTATGGGTTAGTGTTAGGGTACGGGTTAGGGTTAGGCTACGGGTTAGTTCTAGGTTTAGGGTTAGGTTTAGGATGCGGGTTAGGGTTAGGGTTAGGGTACGGGATTAGGGTTAGGCTCAGGGTTAGGGTTAGTTTTAGGGTTAGGGTTAGGGTTGGGTACGGGTTCGGGATACGGTACGAGTTAGGGTTAGGGTAAGGGTTAGGATTAGTTTTAGGATTATAGTAGGGGGTTAGGGTTAGTGTTAGGGTTAGGGTTATGGTTAGAGTAAGGGTTAGGGTTAGGATTAGGGTTAGGGTTAGGTTTAGAGTACGGGATAGGGTTAGTGTTAGGGTTAGGGTTAGGGTTAGGGTTAGTGTGCGGTTAGGGTTAGGTTTAGGTTCAGGGTTAGGGTTAGTGTTAGTGTACGCGTTAAGGTTAGGGCTGTGGTTAGGGTACGGGTTAGTTTTAGGGTTAGGGTACGAGATAGGGTTACGGTTAAGTTTAGGGTTTGGGTTAGGGTATGGGTTAGGGTTAGGGTACGGTTAAGGGTTATGGTTTGCGTTAGGGTTAGGGTTAAGTTTAGGGTGCGGGTTAGTGTTAGTGTTAGGGTTAGGTTTAGAGAACGGGTTTGGGTTAGTGTTAGGGTACGTGTTAGGTTTACCGTTTGGGTACGTGTTAGGGTAAGGGTTAGGGTTAGTGTTAGGATTAGGGGTTAGGGTTAGAGTTCGGATTAGGCTATGGGAAGGGTTAGGGTACAGGTTAGGGTTAGGGTTAGGGTTAGGGTTAGGGTTAGTGTTAGGGTTAGGATTAGAGTACGGGTTTGTTTAGTGTTAGGGTACGGGTTAGGTTTACCGTTTGGGTATGGGTTAGGGTAAGGGTTAAGGTTAGGGTTGGGGGTTAGGGTTAGGTTTAGGGTACGGATTAGGGTTAGGGTTAGGGTTAGTGTTAGGGTTACGGTACGGGTTAGGGTTAAGGTTAGGGTACGGAATAGGGTTAGTGTACGTGTTAG